>BMAV01012770.1:0-67196 GCA_019973955.1 Trichonephila inaurata madagascariensis
GCTTACCCCAAGCAGGGTTATCACGCCCCCTACGGGGACACGTCACACTTAGAGAAACGCTGCCTTAAACAAACGAAAAATACGTACCTTATAAAGGCATAGAGCCCTTACCGCATGAAAAAAATTAATGAATACATAGTATATGGTAATTTACCTGATTAGACACACTTCAGAAAAATACTTTATAAAGGCATAAAACTGTTTATAATGAGAATAAACTTCCCTACTTTGCAAAAAGTGGCTACTTTTTCATAAAGAAATGCGTAATGTCTTGCGTATTGCTACGAATGAACGGTAAGTCCGTTACCGATGCACCCTGTTGTTCAAAATACTAAAGGGCGGTTTCGACAGCCTTTAGTCCCTCACTATGTGATATTTTTGGAGTTTGTACGGTGTCTTCTACGTTAATGTCTTTTCATTGTACAGCACTTTTTAATTAACTGTAAAACCAGCAATCATTTCTGCATCGGACATAATGTTTTGTTTGTTATTGTTTGGAACCACTGTTCGACGTGTAAGGGCGTGGCGGAGTTATCGAGTGCCGAGTTTTCGGGTCTCTACTGCATACGTTTTTGATTCTTTAAAACTCATTCCTCTTCACATAAGTGAGAAGAGCGTAAATTTATTAGCACAAATTCAAGAATTCAAAAATAATAGTAGTTATATTCAGAGCCGTAGAAAATTAACTGAAAAAATACGTATAGAAGAAACTGAATTGATTCATAAAGTTTATGGTAGAGCTATACCACAAGTTGCATTCACATGTTTTGGGGAACAAAATTTAGCTTCTTTGCAGCAAACTGGATACAAATGACCACTAAGGTATGGATCGAAAAGAAAATTTTAAGTACAACAGAACGTCGTTTATCCGAATCAATTGGGAACGGACACCATTCAGATACGCGATTGTTCGGATAAAGAAATTGAAATTCGAATATTGAAAATCATCACGTGCAGGAAACGTACGCGAAGAAAAAGCAAAATGTCGCAATTTTACCTTTATTGTGGAAAATAAGTTATTTTTCACTGCACCATTGTACACCTTTTTTTTCGCTGCAAGGTCTCTCACTCTTTTGAGCAACTGTAGTTGAGTAGGACAGCACTCTGATTGCTGTTCGTACCACTCCATAGCTATCTCTAACGCAGAAAACGCGTCAGCATTTGATGGATCCTTGCCACTTCCGTTGTTGTTGTTGTCCTCGTCTTCATCCGTTTCATCGCCGACAGGGTCGGAATCTTCGTGCACGGAAGTCACAATCTCGTCATCATTTAGAATTTGAAATCCACAGTCTTCTGCATCGCATGCCATCCAGGTTTCTACATCTTCATCGCATTTTCGAAACCTTGGGATCGATTGGACAAAGTCGGTAATCTCCTCCATGTGGTCGTCATTGAAGTCTTTTTCGCCTTCTAAATCTGGCTACAGTTTATTCCGTGCATTTTTCAGGCTCTGTCTTTCGAGCGAGTCCCCGTACTGTTCGAAAGCGTATTCATATACAGTACATGTAGTTGACAAAAAAAACTGGTCCGGATATTTGTCGCGTGAGTGAGTGAATATTAACGTCGCACTGTTCAGCAACACGAGGGCTTTTGGCGATGGACCACGTAATTTTGAACCATGGTCAAGTGACGTGGACGACACCTGAGCTGGCACCCCCTCTCCTAACTACCACACCACACCAACGGGAGGACGTTTCAGCTCTCGACAGATTTAACGTGCATCGCTGCCCTACACGGCGGGTCTTTAGTGGTATTGGGCTCGAACTCATGACATGCCTGCCATGGTCCGATATCTTAACTACTGGGCTACCGCAGCCCTCGGATATTTGTCGCTCCGGATAATAAACGTTCGGATAAACGACGTTCTACTGTATTTCAAAAACTACCCATGAAGAAAATATGTTCTCTGGTACATAGATAAAGGGGGAAATAAAAAATAAATAATTTTTGTGTTAAGTACTGCAACAAGGGGAATGGAGTTTAGGTATGTGAGCTCTTTTATGGTAAAAATATTTATTAAGGAATAACAGATATTTTAGACCTTTTTGACATTTATTTCGATGAGAGGACACCAACTTAAGTTACAAGAAGGGGAAAAAAAACATTAGGTACATTTAACAGCTTTTCTTTAATATTAAATTTTTAAAAAAACATCTATCGAAATGACGGCGAACGATAAAACAGAAGCTTAAATCAGAGAAATTCGACGATGTAGGGAGAGAAAGCTGGGGTATGAAATACTGCTATGTAGATTGGAGTGCCGATTTAAATTCATTTCGGGCCTTGGGTGCAGAAGATCTACAGGCCTCCTTAGTACTGGCGCGGATCGAAATTTATAACCAAAAAATCTGGGTTAAGTCCAGCTTATCCAGGTCCCTGGACGCCTCCCCAAGCAATGAATGGATAGACCGACACTGGTACATTGTAGTATTCACTACTTCAGAATTCATTTATCAACAACCAATGTGTTTCGGGTTATTTATATTGTACAAAAATAATTTTATTTTGGGTCTAAATTCATCAAACCAAAATGAAGTCTTTCTTCCATTTTTTCGAAAATTGAACCCCCTTGTGGCAATATTAAATTTTGAAATTATTTTTCTCCTTATCTCTACACCATAGAACATCTTTCCCTCATAGGTTAGGTTCCAATTAATAACTTTCCCCCCTCCATACAGCCGAGATCTACCCTAATGACCACCCATTAATACTCACAGTCCATGAAAGTATGGAATAATTAGTTAGTTGCACAATCTTATAACTTTTCAGACAATTGATGGGTCAGTTGAATATTGGCATGAAGAAAGAATGTAGCCAGACTAAATTATGAAAAGATGATTTTCAAAAAGAAAGTATTTTCTAGAGTCGGTGAATTTCCCATCAGAAAAATTTAAATTTTCTAGCAGAACTTGGAAAACCGCCTCTGACGTCAGCACCACCCATTTTCACAATGAAAAATTACTCGCCGATTTTTTTGCTTCGGAAAACGAACATCCAATATTATTTCTTTTATTCCGTTCGCACTTTTGTTGACGGTCGCAAACAAATGGAGCACCATTCTGTTTAAAATATTATACGCCTTTTCTGATCCGTTTGACGCCGCCGAGGTTGCCATCTTGTTTATGACGTAGGTAGACGAAGATGCCCATTGGCTGGAATTTCGAGCAATTATTTCAGCTTACTAGGAAAAAGTTGTTCGAAGCAGTTGCTATGGCAACTGGTTAGAAATTGCTCAGAATGGTTGCTGAAAGAAAAATTGCTCCAAGTACGAAAACGTGTGATAAGGCAACGTTCTCTTTATTCAGTGGTGACTAATTGTTCTTCCTTTAAAGTTACCTTCACGCAATGTTAAGAAAGGAACACTTTTTAGGATTAAAAAATCACGCTCACAAAAGTATTATAATATGACTTTTCTATCCTTTAAAATGAGCAGCGGATTTTATAATGTGTGTAATGAATTTTTATTTTTGTATGAGTAAATCTATTTTTCTGATGTGTAAATGTTTTCCATATTTAGTCTACTTAACTAGTTTTCCCAAGAAAAAAAATGGCACACTTTTGAAATGTTCTTAAATTTTATATATAAGAATACTAAATAAAAAACGGGCGACTGTTACATCACAATTTTATATGAATACTGAAACAGTTTTCTACTTGAAAAATGTTTCAAGTTTGAATCGTGCTCTTTGGCATTAGGTGAAGATAGTCTTAAACGCATTTTACAACGAAAAATGTATTTTAAAAGAGCATCGTAATCTAAAGGATAGAATGAAAAATGAAAGAAAAAGTGTTCCACAGCATTTCTAAAAATATTTTCCGTTAGAATTTGAAGTTGAGAAAATAGATAAAAAAAAATGTAAAAAAAGAAGACAAGAAAATAAAGTTCATTTAAAATTCATGTTTGTTTTATAAGTGTAACTTCAGTGCTTTAAGATTTTATTTTATGTATAATACTGCAATTATATAAAATACAATAATTTACAATACATGAAATTGTAAAAAAATCCAGTGTTACACGTATGTTAATTTTTTTTAATGAGTTTGTGCTTCAAACAGAATGTAATGGTTAAAACATTAATGATCACATTTTACTGAGGATTTATTCATACAAATAAAACGTATATTAAGTATTACGAAAAACAAAATTAACTAGAACATTTTTTTCATAGAAAAGTTAAAATTCTAGAATAATAATTATATCTAATTCTTTTTTTTTGAAAATAAAAAGAGTTGAAACGTAATTTATTCCTTTTTGAACTTTTTGGGAGGCTAAAAAAAATTCAAATTATCTTCTATTGCATAAGCCAAAATGGGCCATCAAACAGATGTGGTCCGAACCCAAGCCAGCGTTGGGGAGTCCACCAAGTTCCACGGCATCCTTTGAGGATATCAAAGAATAAAAAGACAACAACCTCAATGACCCTTCTCTGTAAAGGTTGTCTTGTTTTCTACTTACACTGTAGAAAATATGGTCCACAGTATTAAAATCTTTTCCAGTCATAGATGAAATAGGATACGGTTTTGGGAGCCTTTTATATTTGTAAACAGGAACGAATTTCAAATCGTGATAAAAGTGCTGTCCGGATTCTTTAGCTCCAGAATCTGAAGATTTGGAAGAATCTGCAGAACCGGGCCTATCTGGGGACATTCGATTAGCCTGAAGGCGAGAATCGAGCTCTGCAGCAAGCTGGTGATTGCCCATGGCTAATAAAGTTGTGATCCACCTGGAATCATTGGAAGAACCAATCGCAGCAAGAAGACTAGGATTAATAGATTTTGTGTCCAAAGATGTGGGAGAAAAATTTCTCTAGCATCTTTGGCTTCTGAAGAGGATTTTGAGCTTGTACTTGCTTTGGGAGTGGTCGTAGGGTTCTTGCTCTTTGTTTCCTGTTCCTCAAATCGACTAGCATCGCCTATACCTAATTTGTGCAACAATAAATTTTGCCCATTTATTAGCTTTCCTTTATTTTTCCCATCAGACTGCCCCGATAAATCCCCAGACATGACGTTCAAAACATTTATACTTCCGCTTTCGATGAATTCGTAAAGAGGGGAATCCGGTTCAATATTGAAATCCCCGCAAAGAACTATAGGATGATAATGTCGCTTTACATCTGTCACCTTTTTCAAAGACAATCGTTCCAACTCAGCAAAGAACCAGCGTAACTGGCACAACTTAATATCCCCCCGCCTGGGATTGAACAGAAGATGCGTAGTCGCCACATGTAAGAGCAAATGAGTAAATTTTGGATGATTAGGTTTTAGGACAGCAATCAACCCAATGTTGTCTCTGTCTAGGATCGGAACACTTGAGGATCGGAATTCGACAGCTTTTTCTTGCACGAGATCAAACTTCTTTTTTCGCCACAAGATGGCACAACCATCACTATATGAACCTGTTCTCGCTTTGAATAGAAAATCGAATCCTTTAGAGTCGAATACTTGCTTCATTCTGTTGAATAGATTCTGTTCGACCTCCTGTAGACAAATGATGTCGCTTTTGCTTTTGAGGATCTCCGGCAATATCATAGAAACTCGGTAGTCTTCTTGCAAAAATGCTGGATGGCAATTTCTGTAGAGGTACCTGTGTTTATCCACAGCATTCTGACTCAGTATGTTGTACGTCATGATAGTGAACTGGAAATCCCATTTTGATTGAGCTTTGTACAAATTTGTTTTTTTCCATCGTCGAATAGAAGCCATTTTCTTTAATATGAGTTCTTCAGCACTTCTAGCACTTTGACCGGCCATTATCTTCAAAATAGCATCAACTGGAGAAGAATAAAAAAGAACAATCAATACACAAAGTAAGTAATTTCAGAAAATTGATAAAATTTTGAAAATAACTGAAATAGATGTAATTACATACAGCCCATATGCAATAAAGAAAAGATAAGCAAAATTAAGATAAAGCTTAATTTTTTAAGGTATCCGACTACGTTCGGAACCATGATTTAAAAAAAAAAACGCATAAATGTATACTTTTCATGATATTTAGTGTTAGATTAGAATGCATGTATAAAATTGTTTTAAGGACATTATGACAAAAAAAAATTTATTTAAATATAATATTTTAGAAAAAAATTAACTTAGAATAACCTTTTTAAATGTTTCCTTGTAAAAAGCTTCTATTGTATTAATATTTTGCCTGTATATAGCTCGACCTCTGTTGAGGGTCAACTATGATTTTGAAAAATTCACATTATTTTCAGAGTTACGACCATTTGAAATAATTATCGGCATATTTTCTTAAAATTTCTCCCTTCTGTTTTCGTAAAACATGGATAAACCAACTTCCAAGTTATGCACTTCAAAAATTCTAGTTGAGCCTCTGTACAGAGGTCTGAGCTGAATACAGGCAAAATATTAATACAATAGAAGCATTTTTTACAAAGGAGAACATTTGGAAAAAAGGTTATTCTAAGTTAATTTTTGCCAAAATATTGTATTTAAATAATTTTTTGTCATAATGTCCTTAAAACAATTTTATACATGTATTCTAATCTAAGTGACACTAAATATCATAAATATTATCCATTTACACACTTTTGCAAAATCACGGTTCCGAACGTAGTCGGATACCTTAATCAACAATAAAGCTTTCAATGATTTTTTCCCCATATCATAACGAGGCGTCTAAAGAAACTAAGTATCGTTTCGTTTTACAGCAACCGTTTGGTATCGCATTCCCGCTTGCGCATACGTGTCTTTGGTTGATTGTCAGCCCAGTTACGCTTTTACAGCCATATTGTGTTATTTTTACACGTGTTAGAAAGCGTTCAAAATGTTTAAGACGATTGCAGACCCTCACCAATTGTAAAGTGCGTTCTGTCATCCGTTTTTTGAATGCAAGGAATGTTAAATACTATTAGGAAAACAAAGTACCTGAAAGTGTTTCTACTAAGAGATCATCTGTAGAGTTAGGAGAACGAGGTCACAAGAACACTTAAGGATTTTAAGAAAATTTAGTCTAAATTCAGTTAGCTCTGTTATCCCATTGCTGCTGATATTCATACAATGTGAAGAAAATGTTAAATGCTATAACATTAACTTTTTCAAATCTTTTTTTTTTTAAATTCTAATGGGCTGCGGATTAGAGTTTTTCCATTGCAGACCTAGTACATTCCCCGGAAGTTGGTATCTCACCATATGGGAGGATCAGCGCAGATAATTTTAAAGCCCAGTTTCCTCCCTAGAGGGAAGCACCTGAGCTCTGACGATGCGAACCTGTACTAGGATTTAAATTGCCGAGAGCATCTGAGCAAAACAGACACTCTAAGGAACTTTTACATGCCGTATAATCATTCGGCAGGGCAGTTGTCGATTTTCTGCATCATGAAAATCCACCAACTTGGGCCGGGGTCGAACTCGCAATCTTGGGTGCAGTAGGGCAGCGGCAAACCAACCACGTTACCCAGCCGGCACTTTTACAAATCTTTGTCAGCTGAGAAATGTCCATGTATGAAGAAATTTGCAGAGAAATCATTCTTTATATTTGAGAGCAAATTTTTCTTGCATGAAGGTCAATAAGAGTAAATATAGATGCAAGTTGGTTGACATAAAACTCGTAGGCTGTGATTAGAATTTAAACTAGTAGTCTCATTCCTAGTTTAAAAAAAAAAATGGTAAAAAAATATGATAAGGTACATTTGTTTCCTCAAACTGATTCTAATATTAAATGTGCTTGCAGTTATAGATGATATGAAAAATAAGCACAATAAATAAATTGAATAAACCTGCCACCATTTTATTTAATTTATATTTATTTTTTAAAAGCATTAGCAAGCAGAATGCAATTATTTTTAAAAAGTGTGGCCCTCCGAGTATTCTCTGCTCCCTGTTTACCAAAGATGCTTGGATCAAAAATCCTACCTTTAATTTTAATAATTTGTGTGTGGGTGTTTGTGTTTTCTCTATGTATTTGTGTTTTTAATTTATTTTTCTAATCCTCATTAACATGTATTTTTTATAAAATAGTCTTTATTCTTTAAAAATATTCGATACTAAAGCCTTAAACTAATCGTTTTCATTAAAAAAAATGAAAAAATTCCTTTTACAGCGGGAAATAAACGATAGCTAAAAAAATAATTTCCGCAGACGATAAAAAATTGACCACTGAAAAAAAAATTCTTTAATGTTTATTAATACGTATTTTTTATGAAATAATTACCGTCTTTATTCCTTAAAAATATTCGATATTAAAGTCTTAAGCAAACCGTTTCCACAGAAAAAAAAAAACTGAACAATTCCTTTTACGGCCGGAAATAAAAGATAGCTTAAAAATAGCTTCCGCAGACGATAAAAAATAGACTACTTAAAAAAATTCTTTAATTCCTACTAATATGTATTTTTTATAAAATAATCACCGTCTTTATATTTTTTGAAAATATTCGATATTAAAGCCTTAAACTAACCATTTTCATATAAAAACCTGAAATTCCTTTTACGGCGGGAAATAAAAGACACAGCTTAAAAATAACTTCCGCAGACGACAAAAAATTGACCACTAAAAAAAATTCTTTCCTAGAAGGGAAAAAATAAACCCGACAAAGGAAAACGATTAAAAAATCGTTATGCATTCATCTGTCTGTAATCGATAACCATTTTCCTCCATTCTATACCAACAACAACAACAAAAACCATTGCCAATCATCAGAAATAAAATACCATTACTGTTTCAAGCCTGTGTGTGTGTGAACTCGGTTTATTTTTACAGTGGACATTTGTCTTCGAGGTAAAATCTTTACCTTTTTTCAACGCTTCATTAAACAATGACATTTCTCCTTATACATATATATATATATATATTTTTTTTTACTATCATTATCCACTTCCTTGTCAAGTTTCCTTTTTTGATTTACCAAAGTATGCTTGGCGAGTTAAATCAGATCTGAAGTTTACATCACAGGTCCAAATTCTTCCGCAGTATGGACAAAGGAAAGTAAGAATATGCAGAGCTGTCGTGCTGCGAATAATTAATAAGGAAATGAATTGTGTTAAGTACTCACTAGCACAGTTAAATAAAACTTCGACGTGTTGATTGGTGAAAAAGTATCAAACTTGCAGGGGAAAATGTAAACATACACGTAAACAAAAAGATTTGAATGAAAGGAGTTTTATCAAGATTCAAAATCTGAGGAATACTATTCGGAAACTATTGAAAGAAAGGGTTAATTGTGTATTGGCTTTGTGTTTAGGAGATTTTTTTCTTTATCTAATTTATTTAAATTGATAGCGTGAGATAGAGCTCATTATAAATTATTTAGCACTGAATGACGTGATTAAAACGATTAAAGGGGGAAATTCCTGACAAAAATATTTTCACCAATATTCATCCTATGTAAAACATAATTCACAAGAAAATGATTATTTCTAAAAAGAAAAGACGGACAAAAGAGCGATTTTTTTTTAATTCACTGATCATTTTAACCGGTTAAATACGATCACGTGTTCTCTATTGAATTCAAAACTTGTCCTTGTTGTTCGACTTGTAAAATTTCAATATAAGTTCAAACTTAATAATTTAAGTGTTAAAATTCTTCAAAACGTTTTCTTAGTTAAAAAAAAATGTACTATACGAGTATTTTAAATCAAGTACGATTTGTTTACCTATGTGCGTTATTAATATTGACAAATATGTACTTTTTAAAATAAAGTTTCCGCAAAAGGCAAACGCTGGCAATAGCGAAGCGCATGAATTTTGTTTGGCTGGAAACACAAATTGCATTTATCCTGACAGTGACGTCACATGAATTAACGAACTGATTGGCTGAAAACACGCGATTGTCGTTGTCAAGTGACTAATGACGTCACATGAATTTAGCCCATTTTAAATTTAAAAGTAGTATTTACAAAATCTTTTTTTCCCCAACCAATTACTAAAAACGCTTCCAATTGCTAATATATGTATATTTTAGATTAGAAAATCGAACGAAAAAAAAAATCATTCAAAAATGACAATTTATAAATACTAAAATAAAATAATTCGCCGAAGAATAAAAAAGTTTTAAGAAGAATTTTTTATATTTGTTAATACAAGCGTCAAGTTGTATATATCGATATAGGAAATAAAAAATAAAATTCATGTTAATGCCTGAGGCATGTTAATAATTATTAAAATAAGAATACCTTTTGATTCGATATCACTCGTTAAAATCATTTCGTTGATAATTATTCTTTTAATGGAATCGAGATATACCGTGATAAAAATTAACCACAAACATTTTAATTTAGCTTAGTTTGATTCTATATCACGCAAATTGGTAATATAGTCAAATGTTTATTTTTTTTTACGTCTTAAAATTATAGAAAATAATTACTAACACACACACACAAAAAAAACAAAAAATATATATTTAATTTAAATTAGGTTTACCTTTAACACTTAGCATAAAATGTAAATTTCCTTATTACTAACAATTTGCAATTAAAAAAGGATAATATATAATCTGCATCATAAAGAATAAGATTCCTTCCATGTTAAAAAAATTTGAACGATTATTAAGATTCAAAATAAAAGAGATGTGTGTGTTTGATGCTCATACAACGAAACTGTACAACACAAAAACTGAAAACAAACAAAAAATGAGTACTTTCAAATAATTTTCGAATGATAATTATATGTGGTCTAAAGAGTTCTTTTTGGAAGAAAAATCTGAAAAATTCACATATATCTTCACCTGATACTTAAATTTCATCAATATATTTAAATAGTTAAGATTTTACTTAGAAAATTTCATTCGGAGCATTGATTTTTTTATGTCAATACTTATGGTTCAGCAATTAAGAGAAAAAACTGAGCAGTAGAATTTTTACAGTAAATTACTCATCAATATGTTTAGCTAAAAAAAAAAAACAAATTTTCGGAAACCTGTCTGAAACTAACAGGGCGTGAAATTTAAGAATGTCCTTCTAGACAAGTAAAAAAAGTATTTGAATCATTCAATAATTATACGTTTACGTATACAACATAATAAAAGGCAAGTACACAATTTTTAAATTCAAAAGGCAGCCTGTGGGCGGCATATCTAGTATATCTTCCAAAAGTGAAATTTTGCATATATTCTCAAAACTGACAGGAATTCGCTTTGAAAATCTAACGGTTGCCACTAATAGTTCATCAACCGGAATTTCCAATAATTACGCTATTAACAGCTGCAAAAGTGCACGGAAAATTTGTGGGCGATATCCGAAAAGGTTCCTTTTCTTTCACTTTCTCTTCAGCCAAGGTCATTGTCATCCAAGATTCAGCTTTTCCGGTGTATTCGACCTTGCCGAGGTGGGATTTTTGAGTTCGGGCTATAATAACACACGCCTACGACATCGAAGTAAAATTATTCAAAAAGGGAATTTCCTTTGGCATCGTAGGGGAAATAGCGACGCATTTTTTACCCTATTGATTCATTTCTGCTTCTTGCTTTCAATTCACGAGTTCTCTGTAGTGTCTACATTACGATACTTAAAGTTGACAAGATTGAAGTTTTAGAGCCCAGAAGAAAATAGTGGGCAGTTAATATTTTTGCTTACGCAATTTAATTATAAAACACTAAAATATAAAGACCTTAAGGCTATAACCATTATTACCATTTACAGTTCCCAAGATAGAACTACTATGAAATTGTCTATGCCAGGGGCCGGAAACCGCTGTTCTTTGAATAGTCAGTTGGCTGATAAGACTTGCAGCTATATGAATTATTAAAAATTAGTTATATCTACCAAAATTCATTGGTTTCTTTTCTCTTTCCCCTCTATAATTATCTGTTGAAAAGGTTTGCCTTATCTGCGTCTAAAATTAAACTTTTGCACTGACTTAAATTTATGTATCAAATCGTTTCTTTGACAGAATTGAGACATTATTGAGAGAATCAGCGGAAATATTAAAACTAGTTCTAAGCAGTAAAAGCCTATTTATTAGCAGAAATATGCTACCATGGGATGAGCACTTCTCTAAATGATTTCCAACAATGTTTGCTTATTTGCATACATGAGTTAGGGAACACTCTTGAATTTAAGCAAGAAATACGCATAAACATACATCAGAAGTGATAAAAACACATTCCATATTGTAGGCATGTTTAAGTGTTAATCGAAAGAGAGTTGAAATGACTTTTATATGCAGGAGCAATGAAAGTTAATTTTAATTATTAGTGTAAACGTGAAATTTCAGAATAAAGTTCCAACGGTGTCATGCGTAGGGACATTTTGTCACACCTCCAACATTATTGCCATTCGTTGTTCTTGCACTCAGTCACGGAAATAAAAATATCTTCGAAAGATGTTAAGTTTTGGAAGGAATGGAAAATGTTATTTTGCTTACAGATTTATTTAAATGTTGTAAAAGAAAATGTTAATGGGAGTGCAACAGTCTCGATCGCGAGCGCTATCGAAGCTCCCTTTCCCCTCCTGCGAGCACGTATGGCTCTTTGTGTAAAAAGGTTCTTTGATACCTTTTAGTTATCTTGTTTTCCTTACAACTTGGCTCTTCTCTACAAAGTTTGGCGATCACTGATCTATGCAAGCCTTCTTCTTCTACATAAAAAGAATGTAGAATGATTCCCACACATATATGTGATTCCCTTTTATTAATTTTTAAACTTGACGACTGAATAGTTGACCAGCTAGATGTCAAGCAAACTAAATGAAGTTCAAGTTGTTACTGTCTATGTTTCAGTAAACAGGTCATTTTTAAGGCTAGTTGTCTGTCACGGTTAAAGTCCTCAGAGGTTTCCAGGTGTGTGGGCCAACAAACATTACTCGAGAGGCATCTTTTTTTCCAAGAATGGTTCGTAAAGGTTATACAATAACTAAGGATATACTGAAAGCACATTAAAATGTTTAGAGAATGCTGAACCTGAGAGAAAAACACCCCAAAAAAGCAGTTATCACCCTATTGATTGATTGTTTATTTATTGTTGTTGCAATTACAAACAATTGAACGGGACAAGAAAGTGGCCCTTTCTGCAAACACTGCCACGACACAGAGCTTAACGCAGAACATCTTTTTCCCTGTTCTGCCATTCTGGCAAAATTGCAGCGCGTTAGCAATGACCCCCGTCAAGACTTATACGAAGATAACTGCATCCAGATTGCCGATGCTGTCTATAGGAGCTTTGGCCCTAGTTTATTGTAGCCCCCACCATGACAAGACACCAACCAATTTCAAAGAAAATAAGGTTAGCAACAAACTTCGTAATTCTGAATCCTGATTAAGAGACGAAAACGCATCTTGAGCTGTCCTCTTTGTTCTAACTTCCATATTATGCCAGCATGAGAACTTTGGGCCCCGATAGATTAATCATATACGAAACCCGCTAAATGGCGTGTCTTTAGCGGAATCATGACTTGAACATAAGGTTGGACTGAAACACCGTCGGTTACGCGCGTGGCCATGGCCATTTGGTTATCTCGGCCCACCATGTGGCTTTGGCCCACATGTGCTTGCAAGAATGTTGTTCAGTAGAGTCCCAAAAACTCGGCCGAGTGTGTGAAAACGCCAGATTATCGAGAAAAGGATTAAAAAAGAATAAGTACGAGTGTTTACTCAGAAATTATTGTACAGCACTTGCATGCATTGTTTGCTCCACGCGCGGAATACAACAGAAAATAAACGACCAAATACTCTTGAACAAAGGAAAATAACGTACTTCATTAATAGAATATTTACTACATGAATATATGAAAATTAATATCGTCGGCCTAATTATCAGACTGCATAACTCCACCGGTGTACCTGATTTGATATAGGACTGCAACGCGCCAAGCGCTTTTTGGCGCGATTCCTTAATCGCGCCAAGCAGCGGTTGTTGTCGGGTTACATGGAATCCAAGATGACGGCCTAGCGTTTTTTCCCTTTTTTTTTGTCTATTTTTTCCCTTTCCCTTTCCGGGGAAACCCAAAACTTTTTTGAATGACATTTTTTTTTTGGGTTGGAGGGGAAAATTCTGTCTTTTTAAATAGGCAATTTATTTATGTTGCAAATAAAAAACATCTGGCTAGTGAGTCATTCGGATTTTTTTTTTTGTTTTTTTTTGATGCTGTATAATATAAAAAAGGGCCTTTTACCGCTTATCATTTACTTGTAATATTTAAAGTGAAAAAACGTGTCAGTGGATAAAAATGCATTTACGAAAACTGCATTTTGTTAATTCCCAAAAAGGGAAACAACGCATCGGTTGCATGTAAAAATTTTTGTAGATATTGTAAATGTTCGTACATTTCAAAGATGATTTGCCCAAAATTTCCCTTCCGGGGAACTGAGCCTCCAAGAAAGTAATCGATCTGGATGACCATCCAAGATCGATAATGATTTTTACGGTTTGGAAAAAAACCACATTTAACAAGTCAAAAAAATTGCAGAAGAGTTTGGCATTCATCATACAACTGTTGGAATCACAAATTAAAAACTCTTGGATTTTGTGTTAAAAGGAAGTGTTTGGGTTCCCCTGAATTAACGGAAAAAAAATTTTTTTCTGATGGGGTAAGAATTTGTTTTATCACATCTGATTGGGGACAATGTGGAGCCGTTTTTTTGGGCAAACTGATTACTGGAGATGAAAAGTGGATTCTTTACGAGGAAAAATTAAGGAAAAAATCTTACTGCAAACCAGGAACATCATCTGCAACGGTTGCAAAAAAAGTATCCATCAACGAAAAGTACTGCTTTTTTTTGTGGTGGAACAGGAAAAAGGGCAGTGTACTACGAGTTGCTGAAAGGGGGAAAACCATCAACGCGGATCTCTACTGCAATCAATTGGATAAAATGAATGCAGCTATCAAAAAAAGGCCAGCTTAGAAAAGGAATAGTGTTCCCCCCGATAACGCTCAACCACATCTGCAATGGTGACAAAACAAAACAAAATACGTTAGGAGGGAAGTCCTTGGTCATTCACCGTATTCACCTGACATTATCATCTGATTATTACTTATTAAGGGGCTCTGCAAAATTATCTAACGAAAAAAAGTGTTTCTTTTTAAAGTTTTCAAGGCAGTTCTATATTTTAACTCAAAAGAGAATTTCTACAAAATAGGGAATTTTTTATGTTACCTGAAAAAATGGCAACAAGTTGTAACAAATAATAGAGCATATATAATTTATTAATTTCACATATTTTATAAATGCATTCAAATGTTTTCTTTAAAATACGACAGAACTTTCCCTCCAACCCGATATTTCTGAAACTCAATGCAAAAACAACCATTGTCAAAATATCATAATATCGTAAATTAAATTTTCAAGTGTTTTGAAACAATGTTATTACCAATAATACCGTAAGAACTGTATTCTGAAATTTCATGTTCACACTAATAATCAAAATTTACATTGTTTTGTGACACTTTTGATGGGGGTTTATGTGCATCTCTTTCTCATATTTAATAGTGCTCTCTAACTCATGAATGCAAATAACTAAATGCTGGAAATCACTAAAGAATAATATCTTCCCAAGGCAGCATTTCTACCAATAAATTAGACTGTCACTGCTTTAAAACTAATTTTAATGTTTTCATTGATTCTCCATGCACTTTGTCATTGGAAAACAATTTAATACAGAAAATCTTACGTCAGTAAAATGTTTAATAATATAAGATAAATCTTTTCAACAGATAATTATAAAGGAAAAAAGAGAAAGGAAAACAATAACTTTTACTAGATTATTACATTTTTAAAAATTCATACAGCTAGAAATCTGAAACCGTCCTTACAAAGAGCCCCCCGCGAGATTTGCCGACCCCTACTTCATAATGACAGATACAACCGGTATTCTATCGACAAGACTTTATGAAAACAAATAAATAGGGGTACCTAATGTATTTTTTTGCCTCATAAGTATAATTAAAAAATTTCGAGACAATGAATCACACACATCAAAACCCTAAAATCACAAGCACAGATTTGTGGTTTTTCATGATTCATTGAAGATCCTTCCGATTAATTACAGATATCCAAATGACCCTCGAGTTAGATGACCCCTCAGATTACTTCCAAGGTTTGTGAACAGACTAGATTTTCCTGCCGATGGGGATTTTCCTGTCAAACGTAGGGAGAAATGACATCACTAGTTAACACCTACCCGATCTTGCAACAGCCGATGGCACAGCCACAGAATGCTACAAGTAGGTGGCATCAACCTAAAGAAGGGAGTTGGCGTCCAACAGAAAGAGCAAACAACGCCAAAAGAAGTTTACAACACCCACAGGTAGTAAAGGTAACGTTATAGCATTCACCCCCAAAGAACTGCCGGAAGCGTTTTGAGAGATTATTCATCTTGGTATCAAACTGTCACCTGTGACGTTTTCAGGACCAAAACCCAGCATTGTGATTGTTGGTACACACAATGAAATTAAATTCATTGCGCGGTCGATTATGCAAATGAGGGTGCAGTAATTTCCCGGAAGATAATAAAGGGAACCATTTGGGGGAAATTTTAAATCCGTGAAATGTAAAGGAATGGTATCGAATAGTTTTTGGTGAGAAAGTATTACCGCACCCATTAAAAATGCGGAAACTTGAACTAAGGATAGGTCAAACTGTTTCTTTTTTGAAAGGTCGTATCAGATCCTGCTGTTAAAATATACATATTTTTTAAAACTATATAAAAAGGCAAAGTACACAAAGTCAACGCCTATAAAAATATTTTTACGTATTGTAGGTGTCAAAAAAAATTATATTAATTTTTTTACATACTTTTCACCAAAATGATAACTGACAAATTTCAACAAAATATTTTCATGATCAGTAGTTGTTATTTGACGGCTTCTTGAATAACAATTCGAAATAAGTATGCTTTTCAACAATATTTTCTTTGATAAATTCTCTATGAATAAATGCAACAAGATAATTTAAAATCTACGATGTTTAAATTTTACTATAAGATTTGACTTCGTTTATTTTAGGAATTAATATTTTTTATCTTAAAAAAGATAATTAGTAATGCAAACATCCATTACATCTTAAGCAAATGTTAATTATCCTATGGCAAACAAAAAATTGTAAGTTTTTATTTAACGTAAATTTCTTAACCCATTTTTTCCTACTAAGCCAACCCTTTTAAAAAAAATTAATACAGTAGAACGTCGTTTATCCAATAAATTGGGCCCGGGAACCGCGGATAACCGAAACCAATGATCCATCGGTATATGAAGCCGGAAACTATACGAATATTAAAAATCATACATGCGGATTGATTGATTGATTGAATATTAACGCCCACTGTTCGCCCCCGAGGGTTTTTGGCGACGGACCACAATTTTGGGAACCATGGTCAAGTGACGTGGACGAACCTGAGCTGGCCCCCCCTCTCCTGCTACCACCCCAAACGGGAAATCTTCAGCTCCCAGTTTTAAAACGTATCCTCCCCTACCCGGCGGGTCTTCGTGGTACTGGGCTCGAACCGTGACAAGGCAACCACGGTCGATCCCAAACCACTGGTACCCCCACCATCACCGCGGAAACGTCTTAAAGAAAAAACAAAAAAGTGCAAATGTCCAATTTTACCCTTTATTTTGGAAAATAATACTTATTTTTCGCTGAATTTACACCTTGTTTTTTCCCCCAAGTTCTGAAAAACTGGTTCCGGGTTTTGACGATCCGGATAATTAACGTTCGGATAAACGACGTCTACTGTAAATTAATTACTGTAATATATAATACGGGAAAATGTATAGCTTATAATTAATCAACATTCCTGTGTTCAAAATTCAGATCTAACCGGTGCGATCATGGTCCTTAGAACGGGGAAAACACAATCTCACATGTGATACCGTGTTCCCTGAAGTGATCATATATGTGTGATCACGGTCCTAAGCGGGTTAAAGTGTAAATGACAGTTACAAAAACGATATTACAGCGAGAGACAGAAAAAATAAAAATTATTATAAAATCAAGTTTTCAAATTGATGGACTGATTCTTTGTTAACGTTCGAACTCTGAAGCAGCATGCAGGTTATGAGAGGACGGACCTCATAATTTTGAACCACGGTCAAGAGATGAGGATGACATCTGAGTAAGCACCTCTTTCTCCATACTTCCGCACCACATGATCGCGTGTCAGCTATAGATGAGAGATCATTTTCGCGAACTTATGATTGGTGTAGACGAGTCTCGGTCAATTCAACCTACAAGTTACCCTGAAGTCTGGGACTAATGCACATTAAATCTGCTAAGTCCTCCCGTTGAAATGACGTGGAAGTTTGCAGAGGGTGTCGTAATCGTCACTTGACCATGGTTCAAAATTATGCACTGCGTTGCCATGAGCCCTCGTGTTGCTTCACACTGAAACTCAAATTAAAATGAGTCAATTCATCAACCACGCGATCGTGAGGACTTAAAAGAGTATCGACAAATTTAACGTGAATAAGTCCTTCAGCACGCTAGGTCTTAAAGGGAACCAGAACTCGACAGATACAACGGCGGCTACAAGTTCCTGACCATGACTACGGCTACGGTGGCCATATCAAATTACTCAATGAGCTAGTTGCTTTTTTTTTCGTCGCACTTTAAAGCTGCACGAGGGTTACTGACAACGGACCTTGTAACTTTAAACCATGCTCAAATGACGAGGACGACGCCTGAGTAGGCACCCCCTCTCCTAACTACCACACCACACCAACGGAGGATGCTAGAGTCTTGACGTGCATCAGCCGCCCTCTTCAGCGGTACTACGCTCGAATTCATAACATGCCAACCCTTTCCCCCTTCCTTTACCATTAGCTACCGTGGCCATCAAAAACCCCAAAAAGGATCACTAAATTTATGATTTCGTCTAATAGAATAATATCGTTTACTTTTTTAAATTGAATTTGAATTCTTTCTCTTTTGTAGTATTTTTGTAATGCTTTCTGGAGAGGTTTGAAAAGAAATTTTACCATTTGATACACAGTGATTTTCAATTCTCAAAGCTGATATAAATGAGACAATGAAAACTGTCTTAATATACAGACACGTATTCCAAGAGGACTTCACAAAGAATATTGCCTAGATACAATATTCGAAAATTCCTTTTTCATGACAGAAGACACAAAGATCATAATAGAAATTTTCGAGGGTATTTCTAACACAAAACTAAATCAGACCAAACAACTATGGTTATCATAGCATCGTTAAAAATATTATTGGACAAGCATTAAATTTATTTTTTCAATTCCCATTTAATCAAATCTCCCTTATATATATATATATCTTGTTCAAATTTTTAATCGTTAATAAAATATTTTTTGTTCATCCATTCAAGTTCAAATACATTTTTTTAAAACTTGTAGTGAATGACACTTGATGTTAATACAATTTTTTCAAATACTAATTCATTAATTAAATTTTATTTTTTAATTTTAAATTTATTCCGCGTTATTTCCGACGAAGTTAGATTTATGTGCAGCAGATAGCGCCAGTAAGCTCTAACGAAGTAGAAATTGACTTAAAATTTTTTTATATATATATTACAAGTTACGGTTAAAGTTGCCTCCGCCAAATGTCAAAAAAATCTAGTTGAAACTGAGAAATTCTTTCTCGCGTGAAATTATCTCAATACAGTCTATTCTCGATTTATTAATAAGAAAAAAGAGCAAGTTTTAATACATTAACCATAACTGCATGAATTAACACATTTTTCCTACATAAAATATGTAAGAGCATGATTTGTTTATTGCATTTAAATGCTAAATGAATTTTTTAACTTTTAAATGAAAAATACAGTCTCTATTTATTATTTCATAATTTTAAAAGCACAGAATGGTAAATGGGTACCATATAAACAATGTTAATATTAAGATTTATTTTTAAAAAAATCTGAAAATTGGATTTTATTTTTGTTCTGTTTTCGGCGAGACGGTCCCAAGTAGTAAAACTACCCAAAGAAAGGCACTAAGTTTTGATATTAACTATCTAATGAATGAATTAACACAAAAAGTAAAAAGGAGAAAACACGTAATAACTCAACATATCCCACGACAAAACAAGAAACGGCCTTTAAAGGTTGTCTCAGACCTTTTTCCAAGAAGCGCGTTAGAAATGCAATAAAACGGGAACAAATTTCGCAAAAATATCAAATACAAACAAATCTTACGTTATTTATGATAAGCCTTTTGGCAACAAAGGAAAAGTAACCACAGACGAGCTTCCATACAAAAAATACTGACATCATGAATAAGTTCATAACCTTTTTAATTTAAAGCCACGACAATCTGGCGTCTGGGGCCTTATTGCATAAGAAAGCGCACAAAGATAGGGATTATACAAAGGGAAAAAATTATCACACCTTATAAAGAGAGAGTCATGTAAGAACCACAACGATTTCTAGGGGCAATAAAAGCGGGCAATTGGCGTCAAGTTAAAGGACGAGCAGTGACTAATTCGCAACGCCAGCCCATGGGATCAAATATGGGTGTGAGCATTGCGTATGGTGAGAGATGTTATAATTCGGTACAGGTAGAGTAGGGGGCAGGGTTGTGTTGGAAGAATGCAGTTGGTAACTTACAAACCGCAAGAAGGTATTTACATATGTCAGTTGGGGATGAAAGTTAAAGAGAATGGATTCTTAACCGTCATGCTTGACTATTTTAACATCAAGTATGGTATATTCGTTCAGGAAAAATTGTATGGAAATGCAACGGAAAGTAAGAACAAGATTTATGGATAAAATTATATATTTAATTTTAAAATTTCGTAGCGAATTCAAAAAGGCATTTCGTTTCGAGAAAAAGCAGAATTTTCTTCAACAGTGAATAGAAGGCGATTGTGGTTTTTTTTTCTTTTTATAGCGTTTCGCTTACAAATTAAGAAAATATAAGTAATTTAGGAATTTCATTACTAAACAATAATTCAATGAAATTACTCATTTTATGTCAAATGTTGTCATATCAAAAACTTATGCGAGCTATAAAAAGAAAATTATTCAAAATAACACGAATAGGGGTAGGCATCGCCTCCAATTCTAAAACGACAAAATTAATCAATATTTTTGACTGGAATATTGTCATATTTCAAAAATACAGATACAAGATAGGTTTAATTTTTGTGCATCGTACCAATTTAACATTATTTGAAATTATTAACACGCAATTCAGTACATTTAAGAGAAGTATTTATAATAAGAGAAAATTATAAAATGATAACAGTTCAAATTTATACACATACGCAAAATGTTACCAAATAATTTTTTATCAGTATAATGTTGATTTTTCTAAGTATTTAAACACAAGCACAATATATACCGTAAAATCCGACGTATAACGCGCACTTAGAACACAAAAATTAAGATTGAAACTTAAGAGTGCGCGTTATACGCCGGATATAAAATCGATGGCTTTAAAAAATAAAAAGAAATGAGCGTAAAAAAAAATTTACTACTACATGTTTTGAAACACTGTTTATTTAAAATTAACGACTTGCCTTTTGAACTAAAAGAGTTTATGGTGTTAATTATTGCACGATGATTAAAATACATTAAAAATGAAATAAATTTACATCCATTTCAGAAGGTGAAAATATTGAACATCCTTATTCCGCTCACTCCCGTCATTATATTTTTATTTCCCTAGCTGGTTCTAAGGCTACTCATTAAATCCATCATCTGATTTTTTTTCATTGGCAAATACACCAGGATAAAAGACTACTAATCTGAGCTTAAAAATATGGCATAAATTATTTCTCTGACAAATAGAATTAAATACACTACTCCCAAAGAAGTTCTCGTTGAAAGAGTAATATCATATTCAAGCTCATATGCCTTTATTCATCTATCAACACCAGTTACTACAAGTTGCAGTTCTAGAAGTATACTATTTTTTTTAAAAGTCTGGGATAATACCTCGAATAAATGACTAAAACATAAAAGCAATGTATAGAAATATTTCAGATTTCTTCGTAAAAGGGGGTGCGCGCTATACGGCGAATATACCTAAAAATTGAAACAATCAGCTTGAAAGTATAGGTACGCGTTATACACCGGTGCGCGTTATACGCCAGATTTTATGGTATATATGTTGCCAAATTCAATCGATGAATTCAGAAGGATGATAGTGGCATCAAGAGGAAGAACACATAGAACATTGGACCGAAAATATTTATGAAGGGTGTGACTTTGTGTGGAACAAAAAGGACAAATAATATGCATAAAAACATTTTGCATACAGTAGGATTATAATATAAAAAATGCACCACAGTTTAACGACAGAAAGGCAATGACAGGAAATTTTTACTGGAATTGTTCAAAGTTACAGTCGGCATCAATGGATTAAGGATTGCTGGACGCATTCAAGTTGAGTTGAGTTGAGTTTGGTGTTTTATGGCGCAAGAGCCAGTTTTGGCTATACTGCGCCAAACATTCATAGGTCTGTAGTCTGGACGGGAAAAGAAGAAATTGGATGACAAGATGGAGGGTGGAAAATAGAGAAGGATCACTGGGGTACCCCGGAGTCATGACACCCGTCCCTTGGGAAAAGGAAAAGATCACTAGGGTACCTCGGGATTGTGACACCCGTACCCACCTAAAGAAGGTGAGCCCCCTGAGGGGCTGGACACATTCAAACATATACCCAGTGTGCAGTCGCTATCAACTGAAACGATGACGATTCATGCTATGAGATAATCCAGTGTATTCACAGGAGTCTGATAAATATGCGATTTAAAGTAGCTCAAACAGAAGAAATCAATGGGACTGAGGGTCCAAAGAGCGTGGAAGACGAAGTAACGTTTCCGCTGCGTCCAATCTACCTCCCAGGATAAGAAGCATCGAGGTAGTTACGCATCGCGATCAAAAAATGTGTTGGTGCACAATAATGCATGAGCTAGTGTTCTGGCGTATAGTGACCAGATTTCCTGCAGCATATCTGGGAGAATGAGCTGCAGAAAAACAAGATACGGTCTCATCAGATAATCTCTGAAAATCCCTATCCAGACTGAACTTGTTTTACACTTTCGACAAGTGGAGTGCGGATTTTCGGAAGATCACGCATTCTCTCGCACAGCAGCTTTATCTGATAATATATCAGTAGCGCGGGAAAATGTACAACTCAAAAAACTCTACCGGAAGGAAGTTAACAGCATTAGCTAGGAGTTGGATGTGCCCGTGGATGGGGTGCATCGTTTCAGAATGCAAAACCTGCCACACCATTTCGAGCTGAATACCCAATTTAGTTGCAACCAATTATGCACTCGTCGATAGGGAATCGGTAAAAAAAGAATTGCCATATTCGCCTTGTTTCAAGTGTGCGTACAATGAGTTCTTGCTCTTCATTACGCCATGTTATTTGGAAGGATCCCGTTTTCGGCAGCCGTCGATCCATGTTCGTGAAGGCGATAGGGCACGGGTAACGGGTAAACGGATAATACTCTTCGTACATACTCTGTGTTAGGCTTCATTGCCACCTGCTAGGACGTAAATCAGATGCGTATTTTTCGTTTGTGTAATCTGGCAAGCTCTCGTTTATTGGGTTAAGCTATCCCACTACGTTCGGAACCGTGATTTTGCAAAAGCGTCTAAATGGATAATATTTATGATATTTAGTGTCACTTAGATTAGAAAATGTATATAAAATTGTTTTAAGAATAGTATTACAATAAAAAATTATTCAAGTACAATATTTTGACAAAAAATGAACATAGAATGACCCATTTTCAAAATATTCTCCTTTTGTGAAAAATGCTTCTATTATAATAATATTTTGCCTGCATATAACTCAGACCTCTCTACAGAGGCTCAACTAGAATTTTTGAAATATATAACTTAGAAGTGGGTTTATCGATGTTTTACGACAACAGAGGGGAGAAATTTTAAGAAAAAAAACGCCGATAATTATTTCAATGGGTTGTAACTCTGAAAATAATATGAATTTTTCAAAAATTATGCTTGAGCCTCTGTACATAGGTCTGAGCTATATACAGGCAAAATATTACAATAGAAGCATTTTTCACAAAAGGAGAATATTTTGAAAAATGGTTATTCTAAATGAATTTTTTGCCGAAATATTGTATTTATAAATAATTTATTTTGTCATAATGTCCTTAAAACAATTTTATACATGTATTCTAATCTAAGTGACACTAAATATCATGAACATTATCCATTTATGCGCTTTTTTAAAATCTCGATTCCGAACGTAGTCGGATACTTTAAGACAGCCTCAAATAGAATTTAAAAAACTGCCATAAAGACAATATATCAAACGTAAGCTGTACAAATACAATTTTTTAAGCACCATCCTGTTATCACTCAAGCGAACCATAAAAACCTTGACAGCACTTGACAACCTTTTTACAGTTAGTCTGCATCTAATATGGATATTCCCAAGCAATCTCAAAACAATTTTTCAAATGGTTACATTTTAATGGAAACTTTTTAAACAGACATCACACACACCCTTTTCTTTTTTTAATAAGCGATATATTTTATATCTAACCACTCTCAACAGCTCACTGAACAAGGCCGCTGTCAGTTCTGGGTGGTAACTCTTTAAGCTCCGAACTCAACCTAACATCCACCCTAATTAAAACCAACAAAACAATGGAAGCGATCGCAATAAGCACTGTACGGATCATTTCAGCAACATCGAAAGTGTTTGTAAAAAGTGGATAACTAATATGCAAATGTCGAGGAAGTGATATATTTACGGGAAAGGCAAAAGCAGACAGGTTTACAGTTAAAGACAAACCGCCTATACTGCGGGAGCAACAGTAAAAAAAATTTTAACAGTTGCTTCAAGGACATTATGGGCGGTATCGCAATTAAAACCCTTCGAGAAAGCGTTTCAATTTTGATTTAAGGCTGTGCAACCTTTAAAGAAGAAATTTATGTCTATTAAGTCGTCAGTTTTGGCAGAGCAGATTCCGCCATGGCACTAACAAAAGAATGCGAGAACTTCCGATGTGAATGGTTAGATTTGATACTAAGTACTAATGTCGAAGGCATTACAATGTTAAAATAAAAAAGGTTAACAGAAAGTGGAAACCCAGTAGGGAAATCCAAAAACAAGAGATTTAACGTCTGACAGAAAGAGAGAAAAAATTGGGACACCTACATATATTAGAAAATACAGCAACATTTAACTTAACCCGTTTCGTTTCTAACATTTGTATTTTACACTTTTCATCCACACACACACACATTACTTATAAATACCATAGTGAATTCATTTATATTACTTTCTGCATTAATCTTCGTAAAGTAATGCTATTTGCCCAAACATTCAAAATATTTCAGATGTAATTTATTTCTTTTCGGAAACATTTAGCAAATGCACATTCAAAGCGTCTTGATAACAGTTTGATACCGATACATTGTAATTAATAAGCAATTCCGCATAATTTTTATTGATAAAACTTATACCATTAATAAAAAGTCAAACTGTTCAGTTCAACATCAAGATATTGAATCCGATTCTATATAAACACAATTTCAGTGAATAGATAGTTTAGATCAGCATTTGCCAACTTTTAGAACATTCATGAACCACTCAATGTATAATTTTTTATTCGGCGAACCACTCAAATGATTGACCACTATAACTCTATATAATCACTTATTTACGTTTCTATTTACATTTCCTTATCACTGAAAAACTTCGCGAAATGTAACAAAAAAACGGCAACGCAAAGCAATATCAACAAACAAAAGTGTTCTGCTGCCAATTTACCACGCGCACCAACTCTCATTTTCAAAATGTTGCTAGACACACCTGCAAAAATAGCTAAAAAGTCGCTAAACCCAGAAGGAATTTTGCTAAAAGTAATAGCTAAAATTTTAAAAAGTATAATCCATATTTCATCATACGTTTTGTTACTTGTCGTTTTGAAACTTAATCTTCTTAAAACTATAAATAATGTCCCAATTTTTGGGGACCATCAAAAACATTTCACGAACCACCAGCTGGCGAATGCTGGTTCAGATAACAATATGTTAATCAATTCGTTATTTCACTTAAAAACTTCGAAACATTTCATTTGAGTTCAAATTTCAACAGATAATTACTATCTTAGTGAAATTAGAGAATGAATCACACATACTTTTACAGCAACCCCAAAATAGTTTCAAAAGAAGGATATATCCTAAAATTGTAATTAAATACATGCCGAAGGTAATGAAACCTATTTTTGCCATTAGTCTAAAAAAATAATTCACACTTTTTATACGATTAAAAAAAAACATATCAAACGGTTTTACAAAAATAATTGAGAATAGGAATTGCAAAATGAGCATTAAATGAAAATATAAATAATATTCAAACTTATAAATGTATTTAATGTTATCAAAATAGGTATGGAGACAGACAATGTTATTTCCCAAGTAAATTATACAGGCTGGTTCAAGATAAGGATTTCGGGTCAATGTTTGTAGCAACTTTTATCAAATGGAATTTTTACCACAAATTCTTTTAAGTATTTGACTTAGCTTTTAAGGTATCCGACTACATTCGGAACCGTGATTTCAAACAACACATAAATGGATAATTTCCATGATATTTAGTGTCAATTAGATTAGAATACATGTATAAAATTGTTTTAAGGACATTATGACAAAAAAATATTTAAATACAGTATTTTGGCAAACAATTAACTTAGAATAACCTTTTTTCAGAATGTTCTCCTTTTATGAAAAATGCTTCTATAATAATAGTATTTTGTGTGTGTGTGTGTGCTTAGGTAAAGTAAAGACTTCTCCAGAGAGTCTGAACTACGATTTTTGAAAAATTCACATTATGTTCAGAGCTACCAACAATTGAAATAATTATTGGCGTTTTTTTCCTTAAAATTTCTCCCCTCTGTTGTAGTAAAATATGGATAAATCCACTTCTAAGTTAAATGTTTCAAAAATTCTAGTTCAGCCTCAGTACAGAGTTCTGAACTATATACAGGCAAAATATTATAATAGAAGCATTTTTTATAAAAGGAGAATATTTTGAAAATGGGTCATTCTATGTTCTTTTTTGTCAAAATAGTGTACTTAAATAATTTTTTACTGTAATACTATTCTTAAAACAATTTTATATACGTTTTCTAATCTAAGTGACATAAATATCATAAATATTGTTCATTTATACGCTTTTGCAAAATCACGGTTCCGAGCGTAGTCGGATACCTTAATCATTCAAATTAGAAAAAACTAACAAAAGAGCTATTTCTAACGTGTTTATTACATTCAAAAATGCTCCTTATATCAAAAACGGGCAGTTCTATCTCCTGCCTCTATTTTAAAGGGTTTTTTTAAAAAAATTTCAGTGATAGCATTTGATACAAATGTTCTCTTCAAAGAATCTGAACCATCAAGGTCGTCAGGGTCGTTAAAAAACAAGAGCGTTGAAACGGCGACTGCATTTTAAATTCTCAGCGAGATTTTAAAATATGATAAGTACAACTTGAACGGGCTTTTTTAAAAAACGAATTTAAAACATTTTTGCCATTCTGAATTTTAATGTCTTTTTTCACAACTGCGGTATCTTCAGGTGACCACATGAGGAATCAAAAAGAACTAACTCCTGAAAAGCAGCCGCATTTCAAGATATGTCATCGAGACTGTTAACAGTTTGCGAGCAAGATTATAGATCATTCTCAAACAGTGACAGTATCCATTTGTCCTTCATCGAATAGCAAAGTAAGCAAAGGCTTTAGCAATCGTAAAAACAATCTTTGATAGATGAAGGTTTCTTCCTTTTTTTATAGTCAAAATATTTAGTACTAGACAGATTTTGGATTCGAAAAATTAGAGCGGTAAGCAAATAATGACAGTTACTATTTGTCACAAAGACCCATGAATGATTTCAAGAACTAAATATCAGTTTATTATAAAGCTTATTTAACTGCAAATTTCATCAGCGATAAAACTGTTGACAGCAATTACCCCGTCAATTTTAATCAGACGAAATATATTTAACACATAAATTTAAATGTTAACCGAGATATCGCAATTTGACTTCACTATATTGACACAATTTAGTATTTTTTACAATGAAAAAAGTCCACTAGTTGAAGGAGTTATTTGATGTTCCGATTTTGTCACAAATATTTTCCTCTTTGAAACATTAAAAATAATAGCTGTTAACCATCCACATCACTGGATGATCTCGAATGTAGTTTGATTACATATCGTTAATTTATTGATTATTAAGTTCTAGCATTAAGTTGTCGATTTTTGCAAAAAAGATTCTTATAGCCACCTCCTCTCCTTTGATCTAAGGACAGGACTTAAATTTCTAAAACGAAAGTATATTAATCTTTTGCACTCCCGTACTCTCCTCGGGTCTATTTCCGTAAAACCCGTTCTAAACTTATCTCTACTAGACAAAAGAAACATGTCTGCCCAATTTCAAGTCTGTAGGGCGAACAGTTCCCGATATCTCGTAATGAGTGAGTGAATAAGTGAGTGTGTGAGTCGCTTTTCTCCTTTTTTTATTTCAATTGATGCTCACAAGTTCCTGGTAAAAATCACCTAATCAATTATTTTACCACTTTGGTAAATTATAAACATTAACAGAATTCATTCTGTGAGAAGAAAACAAAATTAAGGGCACAAGAGTTGGGGAAGGGGCAGAAAGTCTTGTTTCATAAATTAGGTTAAATTTCTCACATTGTGTGAGAGTAATCACGCAAACACACACACACACATACACAAAAACACAACGGGGCATTACTTGAAAATCTAAACTTATGATAGAGCGCGCCCCACTCAGTAAAACCTGCTCAGAATAAGCACTGGCGTTATCAAAAATTTAATCTCAAAAGAGGGCGTACAGATATACAAGATAATATAAAAATCATTTTTGTTCGATGTGAAATTTACCAGAACGAAAAAACAAAAGTGACCACTATAAAATTAAAATAAATATAAAGTCCTGGGTATATAAAAGCTGCTTATTAACTCCAATTCTAAAATCCATGCTATTATGATTGAAAATGAGTCTTTTTTTTTTAAGAAAATATAATTGTCACTGCGAGGAAATGAATACATTCTGCAATTAAAACATAATGTAACATACTAATTTCACATTAATGACAGAATTTAGAATGTATGCATAAAAAAGTATGCATATCAAACTAATAAATGCAGTATTCTTAAATATACACAATAGTAAGAGATGAAGACAGAAATACATCGAAAGAGAGTAGGCAATTATAAATTTCTCATGATTTATTGGATCAAGGGAAACAATTATCAATGAAAGAACAAATAAATCCCCAACCTTCCCTTTCAATAGTCCTTTCATGTAAAATGGTCCTGTTTTTTCTTTCAATTAAATTACTATATACTGTAGACCATCCAAAATGCAATATCAAGAAGAATAAGAGATATCAAAGACAAATTTATTAGAGATAACACCCATACAAAGACGAAATAATTGAAAAGACGCCTGTGAGGTGAAAAAGAAGATGAAATCAGAAATGAATGTAGTCCCACGGATGCTCATTCATGGAGTTGCATTTGGAATGTCCAACAGTGTATCAGTTATACAGCCAAAATAATTCATTTTAAATTCTCTTAGATACAAAAGAGAATTTTCAAAGAAACATACTAGTTCTTACGAAGTTGTTAAGATATTTACAGAGGAATAACACTAACTAACAATAAATATTGTGAATTAATCTCATTTTATAAATACCACATATTTCTATATATTTATTTAAGCATCTGCTTTATAATATATTAAGTATTGATTAATAGAACATTAGATTAAGTGGAATGTTTGTTTAAATGACAACATTCAAGAGGGGTCTTGAAACACTTTTCAATCGGGGAGATTGAAAGAGAGTCTTCAGTAAACTCCCTCGAAGGTATTAGTGCATCACATTCAAGTTTAGCTGAACGGAGACTTCACACACACATTTAAACATAAAATAAGTAATATCATAATATATATTATGACAGGATTTGAATAGGAAAACAACCCCAGGCGAATAGCTATTTTATTCAAACCAAATCAAGTATATAGTAAAACTACTACAACATCTGTAGTCAATTCTAATTTCTGGACGATGTCTCAGGAATCTTCTTTCGTTAAAGATTGAAGATAAATGTTTTTTCATTGGAAATGCAAATCGTAATAGAAGTTTTTTTTCGGAAAGGGAAAGTGAAAACCAACCTCCGCACACAGAGAGAAAGAGAGGGTTCTTTACAAACACACACTTAAATTAGCGAAACTATAATTAATACAACAAGTAATACAAAAAAAAAATTTTAAGTCAATTCCTACTTAGATCAACAAGGAAAAATTTTATTTTAGCTTCTTTTTATTAAATAGTTGCAATATAAATATGTATATACATAGGACAGAATCACAACATTAAGTGGTAAATATTTATTGATTATCATTAAAGTATCGTATTGTCATCCAAAACAATCGTGTATATAAAATTTCAGTTAAACTGAATGCTTTAAAACGTGAGAAAAAAACCTTATCAAGTTTTGTCACAAGTCGCCAAAAATGATGCCAACGTGGCTGTGTGAGCGCTTTAAAATGTATTTTATTAACGATTGAAAATTCCACCAAGATAAATAAATAAATATATAGAGAGTGTGAGTTAATAGTAGGAATTGAAAAATATTGGCAGTTTTAAGTAAAATGACAAGCTATTTGAATGTATTATGGAAAGAAAAAAACTTTAAATACTAAAAAATATTTTTCACATTCTTGATCAAAACACAAGATTTTACATTACTTGTGAATCTTGAGAAAATCATCCAAAATTCTGAATTAAATATTAAAAAATTGATAATTCTAACTAATATTTAGCAATAAATTTAAAAATAAATCCAACACATTTAAATAATAACAATAATTCATGAAGCCCAGTAACGCACACAGGAATTTTTCAAGGGGAGGGGAGGGGGGTGTCCGGGGTAGAAAGTTCACCATTCTTGTATCATGCTCCTTTTGATTTTGTCGATTTTCGGGAAAAAAACACAGTAAAAAACTAATTAATGAATAAATAATTAGCATTAATTAATAAAATTAATCATTAATAACAAATACTTCATTAAATTTTACGTAGTATATACTTAGAATTATAATCAATCGGAAAAAATATCAAGGGCTTTGAGGGGGTCCGCTTTCGATTTCGTGTTTCAAACAATGCGTTAAACATTCGTTACCCCAATTTAAAATTTATGTCAAAGGAATAACTCACTTCTAACACTAGGATCTCACATCCACACATCTGTTTGCTAAATAAAAAACTGCAACAGAGTATTTTAACTTTATTGACTATCTTTTAATAATCAGATGAAATTTGAAATATTTCGCACTCAGTAATTAATAAGATTAATTAAACTCCATAGATAAATTCAGAAAACTGATTTGGATTAAAAATGACCATGTCAGGAAGACATTTTTCAAAATATCTTTCACAATTGTAATGGGCACAATTTATGATGGTCACATGATAACGATAAACACGTGTTCTCCATGGAATTCAAAGCAGGCATTAAACTAATCATACTTTTGTTCTATTTGTAAAACTTACAATTAAATAAAATTACAAATTTCATAACTAATAAAAATTTTAATGTTTAGAAATATTTTTCAAAAAGATTTTTTAAATCATAAACAAATTACTTTACACATGCATTTTTTTCAAAAATGCATTTTGTATTCATGTATACTTCTAAAGAGAAATTTTCTGCAAAAAGCAAAAATTGGCAACAACGAAGCGAATTCACTGATTAGCTGAAAGCACAAGATAGCTTTTATCGTGTGACTATGACGTCACATGAATTCAGCCCATTCATGTAGTAAACACTAATCACCTGCCCCTCGTAAATTTGTATCATACACGATAAAAAGTTGAAAAAATAAATATTTATTTGTTTAAGACCAACAAAAATATTCTCAATTAATATCCATTGATATGAATATAAAGATTTTAAAATAACGAATTTAGATATCACAATAAAATAGTTTTATATTTATGCTAATAAAAATTATAACAATGAAACATTGGCAATAACGTGAAAAATAAAGGTAGTTAAAATGAAAGGGGGGATTCAAAATAAATAATTAAAATGCAATCAATAACAAAATAGTTGATAAAGGAGAGAAATATTGACAGATCATATAAACAAACCAAGTTCAATATTAGTCAGATTTCCAAAAATAAATCTCTAATTTTAGCAAGTTAACAAAAAATTACAGGAACTAGGAAAATGAAGTACGGTGACATGCATAATAAACAACATGATATACATACCATTAAAATTATTGTAACGTAAAACAAGGAAATTCTTCAAAATCTTTCTTAACATTTCCGATTATGCTTCATTTTTTTTTACGTAAAATCTGATTAACCAATAAGGGGCTGTATAGCGATAATGTTTTGCAAATATTTCTTCTTGATTACTTAAATTACGTAATGAAATGCATTATACAATCGCGCGCGCGTGGTAGACTTAACTTTGCTTGTGCTGCCATCTACTATTCAAAATCTCGTAATTTTCTCTGCCAATCAGGGAAAAATTGGAACTAAGTTTCGTGAGTACGAATTGTATTGAATACATATTAAAAATTTATTTTGAAACAATATATTTTTATCTGTCTTTGAAAACTTTTTAATGCACAAGAATAACACTCCAATTCCACATAATTTTTTAGAAATCACACGAGTAAAATACCATTTTAAAATAAAATAAATTTTTTATAACCATAAAATTTTCTTTATCAAACCAACGAGACAATCGTATTGCGGCTGTGTGGAAAAGCATCAAATCAGAATTAATAAAAAAATATTTATTTAAAACTAAATATTCACAACTGTAATAACTGTTCATAAAGTACTAAAACATGCTACTAGCCCAAACTTCAGTATCGCACACCCAAAATTTTCACTAAGAATTTCTTCCAATAAAAATCCTTCCCAGAAGTGATTTCCTTTTAATCAATAGTCTAATAATTGATGCTAGAAAAATAGAAACGTTTAAAAACTGAGTTGCATTTTTCTTTATAAGAAGTTCACCTTAAAAATTATGTAATAGTTCACATTTCCTAATCATCTGGTGCTGCCCTCTTTTGGCAAATATAATAAATTATAAAAACTTAAAAAAAAAGGATAATTTCAGGATACGTAAATGCAAGTTTATCCAAAATATATTTATCTTGAAATTCAACTTATGTGAAAAAAAAAGTAAAAAACGCGTTCTGGTGATTTACACGCCAAAATTTTGGAAATATGTTAAATGACGTCAATACATTCAAAGACTTGAATATGGGATAAAAGGGTTTTTTTCTCTCGTGATTTCATGACGCAATTAAATCTAAAACGAATTAAAAAAAATATCTGAACAGTACAAAATATAGCATTTTTTATTTTTAGTGTCATTTAACAAATTATTCAAATTTCAAAACAAAAACATAATTATATTTTCGCTAAAAATATAAATTAAAATTTATTTTTTCGTACTTTTCTACAGATAAATGCTTTTTGTTTTTATTGAGAAACATACTAAATAGAAAGAGGGAAAAAAAATTTTTTTCTCACTGTTATACAATAAAATTTTACTGTTATACATTTTTTAACAATTAAAAGATAATAAAATACTAAAATTTATTTGTAAAAATTAATGAACTGTTATAGTGCCATTTCAAATATATATATATATTAAATACTTCAATATCTTAATACTATTCTACTATTCTGGTATTTAATAAAAAAAATTACTGTTGCAACATTTTTGTAGTATGCATTTTTGTAGTTTAAAAGAAAATTGCATTCATTACTTATTTAAAATTTACTATTCAAATAAATATCAAATCACATAAAATTGAGTTCGAATGTGTGTATGCGTGTATACAGGGCTTTTTCGTTGAAAACGAATTTCGAGATAAATTTAAATTAGATAAAAATATATATTAGGATCTAGAAAAAGAGATTAGAGAAAATTCACTTTTAATGTGTGTCTTAAACTAAACTAAACTCAGTGGCGCAACAGCCCATGAGGGCCAAGGCCTACCGTGCCCATCTCAGTATACGTGACCTTTGGGCGATGAGGTGCATGAGCAGATATTCCGATCAAGTGGTCAGTCTGAAGCGAAACCCCTATTGCTTAATTCCCAAGCAAGATTGGTACTAATTTAACGACCCACTGAAGGGATGAAAGCTGAGTCGACCTTGCCCAGCACGAAGATAGAACCCCGAACCAGTGGTGTGGAAGTGCGATACGTTACCACTCTTAATTTGCATAAAAATTCAAACTAAAAAAATAACTTAAGCAGATAGTCATTTCACAGACAGACTTTAAAAAACTCATAAGGAAAACTGACTAAAATATTACTTAACCATAGTCTTATCTTTTTTAAAAAAGTCATAATTAAGGAAAAAGTGAGTGTTTATTAACGTTGCACTTTGAAGCAATACGAGGGCTATTGGTGACGGACCTACAAATTTTGAACCTAGGTCAAATGACGAGGACGACACCTGAGCTGGCACCCCCCCTCTCATAACTACCACAACAGTGGGAGGACATTCGAGCTTCGACAGATTTTACGTGCGGACTAACGGCGGATCTTCTGTGGGACTCCGGTCATGTTTTCGTGACCTAAGGTATAAGTGAAAATACGTGGAGTGGACGAGGTATGAATACGAAAAAAGTCTTAGATTTTACACATTTCAATTGCATTTTGAATAAACTCTAGCATGCCTTCTCAAAAGTTATGTAAGCGAGTTTCATCGGCTAGGTGGCTCAGAGGTAGTGTGCCCGCATCGTTAGTCTAAGGTTGCGGGTTCGATAGATTTTCTAGAAGCAAAATTCGTAGGCACGCATGTCATCTGATTATGTAGCATGTAAAAGATTCCTCGAGTATCAATTTGGCTCTCGTACTCTCGGTAAAATTAAATCATGGGAATTTAGCATTCGACGAAAGCTTGCTTGAATTACAATTACAAATTCAAGGATCCAAACTTGGTAGCGAAGGCCGCCATTAGATGCTGCCACCATGAAATAGCTCTCATATTTGGAGACTTGAAGTGTCTACAAAGCCTTAGTTGCCAACATACAGCCCAAAAGAAAAATTATATATGTAAGCGAGTTTTCAATGTTTCATTTTGCAGAGATAGCAATTTTTTCAGAATGCTTTATGAACAAATCAACTAATACATTCCTTGCAGTGGCGTAACGTACACCCCCGCATCGCAAGGGGAGGGCAGGATTCTAGGGGGCCCAAAGCCTAACGTTGCAGGGGGGGCTAATATTTCGTGTTACGCCACTGATTCTTGAATCGTTTGAAACGCTGAAAAGGATTTGGTTATTTCAAAATCGAAGCATTTTTCAAGGAATGACTATATATATAATGAAAGTATATAATTTTCTATTACATAATATTTTTTAAATAACAAATCGCATTAGCCAGTTGTTTATATACTTTAAATTCCCTAGAATGTATTAAAATATTACCTTTCTCTCTAAAATACATTCTATTATTCATAAGTTGGTACCATTATACAGTTAACCCTATCATTCAATCGTTCCAGTACTTTAAAACAAAATCCAACGCTATAAATAAGTAAATATACAGAACCAATAAAAATCCCAGAATCCCGATAGTATAAGTCGACACATAATCTATGCATGAATCGTTGCAATATCTTATCACTCAGAAGGTTGTTACAACTGAGCAAATACCTAATTTTACAGTACTGATACACCAAATGCAACTTCAACGCTAGTGGTTGCACACAAGTCTCCATTTTATCGAATCATTCGATTTCACAGAGAAAAAAAACCCAATTTTGTCGTGGAACTCGAGTTATTAAAAAACAATACACTTTTCTGAAAACAGGAAAGAGACTGTTTTTCTCATCCAGGATCTGCTGCAACAAGAAATATCTTAAATTAGTTGCTAGAAGTTGCTGCAAATTATTGACACAACAGAACTCCGCTGGTCAAAACTGGTTCCTACTGTCCAAGGTCACTGAAAGTTAAGTCCCGAGGAAAGAAAGGGGTAAAAAAGAAACATCTAATGCTCACCAGTGCAAAGTTGAAAGGAAACTACTAACTAGAGAGGATAAATACACGACGAGCCTGAGTGTTACTTCCTCTCCCATTTTTGTTTTATTCTGACTAACACTCGGAAGAGGAAGAAAGAGGGAAAACCCAAAGGCGGGGAATCTATTCTGGTGACCAAAGCTCGCTTTGTTACATAGAAAGGCAGAACGTCCCAATTTATTCGAAACTTATCAGTTACACGATTTCGAGGCTACAGTTTCCACAATGACTGATGCTATAGATTTGGATTATACACCAAGTGAGTACATTAAAATACTTTGTTACTAATATATATTAAATATACCTTGGGTAATTCTTTTAAAATTTTCTCCTTAACTTATTCTACATTTGACACTTTCGTTAATGTTACTTTGCTATTCAAATCGTTTGAAAAAGATACATTATTTTATTTCAATGTACTGATTTAATTTTTTTATTTATTTAATCACAATTTTTCTCTAGTCATGCGATTTGAGGGACACAGGTAGCATCATACATAAAACTGACGATTTAAAACCTGCATTTGAGATATTTAAATTTATTGAAGCAATCTTCGATTGTATTTAGTTACATGTTTTACCATAAAGAACATAAATTATAAATTCTTTTCTTTTTTGCGTCAAAATTTTATACCTTATTTTTAGAGGTTTATAAAAATCAATAACGAAGAAAAAATACATTGAAAAAGTTCCGAGACATTATAATCATTCACAAAGGCTGTTTTCGGTTAATGTTAAAGAATAGGAGACGAATTTGGAAAAAATTTTCAGATATAAAAGAAATGAAAATTTAATATGATAGTCTGGCTTCACTATCCTTTAAAGCAGAGGTCGCCAAAGTAAAGGTCCGTGCAACACTAGTGGTCCCGAGAAAATTTCGCTGGTCCGCAGAAAAATGTGGAACATACTCACTCATCAGGGTTAGTTATGTTTTAAGAAGCATTAATTGTGTTCTTAGATGACAATTTTCTTATAAATATATTTAAGACTTAAAAATCTATTAGTGGTCCGCGGGATTTAAATTATGAATTTACTGGTCCACGAGGTCAAAAAGTTTGGCGACCGCTGCTTTAAAGAGCAGTATTTTTTTATCATACTTCCCATTTTTAACCGAGTTGATTCATTTTTTCTGGTATAAAATGTGTTTCGTCTTTTTTTCCCCTATATCGTAATGTTAAATGGGCTACGCCTTTACGTGTCAAAACGGAAAAAAATATTCTTGGAATATTTTTAAACATTAAAAACACTAAACACTAACATTATAAACACTAACAAAGGTATGAGCTAAGATATTGCAAATTTCCATGGAAATTGAGGCATTTTTCTGTCTGAAAATGTGCTTCGCGTTTAGTTCAAGCTGTCGTACGTTTACCGAAGACAGCCTTAATTTTAGATTATGAGAGTAAATCATTTCATATAGAAAAAATAGGCTATTAACAATAAGCCATAATCAATACGCTTATGTATTTTAAATTTAAAAGAAATGACTATAATTAAAAAAATCCTTTAATTATACGTTTAAAATCACATATCCTATAAAAACTTCAAGGCAATGCTGTAAAATATAATAAAGAACTAAAAATGATCAATGTTGTTGCTCCATATGCCACCTGATCAACAATATTATCACATCAAGGTCTACGAAATTCATTGTGGCAAGAGGCTAGTTGTACGCCTGTCGTTGGCTGTAGCTTTGAGCACCATGCAAGTGACTGTACAATTTGCCTCGGTATCACCCCAATTTTGAGGGAGAACACCCTGGGGGTGAGCAAGGTCCTCCTACCTCTCTTCCCCTACTACCAACCTCACGAGAGGACTTGCGGCTGTTTATAGTACCCCCATGCCGCAAAGGCAATATACGTTCACAAATTTCCATGACCAGGCTCTACGGCACAGCAGTCAGCTTCACCAGTCGCTATATCGGTTTCGTGACAAAATGATCAATAAAATACCCCCAAAGAATCAGAGAAAATGATTTTAAGCTGCATAAAAGTTATTTCTAAATATAATAAGTACGAAAACTCACTAATGAATAATACTCCCTAGCTATTTAAAATGATCATTTAATTCCCTTAAGAATTACAATAAATCAAATATATATATATATATAATCCGCACACAAATTCTCAAATGCAGACGATTGTCTTAAAGAAAACTGAACTAAAATCAATTCATGTAATGACGAAAATATTATAAAACACCTAGAAAAATCGGTTCGAAATCAATCATCAACTTTTTTTTCATTATTTACACACCTGTATACCCTAAATGCATACCTTGTCGGTTAACTGCATACTGAAAGCGTACAACCACGTAATCAACGGCCGCATGCAAAATATCAGTAGCAATGAAGGAGACCTGGCGGATGAGGCTGGCTTTCAATTTCTTTTTATTAGTTACACGTCGTTTCTTAAATGAAATCTCTTTGGGAAAAATTTGGTGACTTTGCTTAAAAGGCATCTGGGAAAGTACGCGAGATAGCACATTTGCAGCTTGAATCACATTTACACGTCTTAACGTACGAGCTAGAGTTTCGTTGCCGGGAAATCATGCTTTCTGTATTCCCGGGAATGACACGGAACTGAAATAAGCCGAGGTAACTAGTTTTGACTTGACTGTGAATTTCGGTTTCCAATATAAATTTTAGCTGACCGCACTGTCGCAATTTTTCAATCATTCATCCCTAATTCCTTGGAAGGAGAAATGTCTGTTTGAAACTCCCCAACAGTGGGGTTAGAGTGTAATAAAAGAAACAGTAACGCTCATATAGGGTTGGGGAGAATTTTTGCCGCATGTCGTAGGAAAGAGTAAATACATGAAATGCTGTTAGTTCCTGTCTGTCGAACATCGCTGCGTTAAATAAAAGTATTTAGTTTTTAAAGGAACATTATATTTCGTAGATTACTAGTACGACTATTTTGTTAAGTTCTGATATCTTGATTTATATTGATAACGTTAGTACTTATATTTAAAACTGTTATTTATTTGTAACAAATTTTCCAATACTTTTCTTTATTACGAACTATTCAATCGAATAAGCAGTTTGAAGAAGGGAATGAACTCCTAAATTGTTTGGGGGAAAGGGGAGAAAATTTTAAAATAATCTCGAAACTTTCCTTGTTATTTTAAACCAAGCTTTTGTGTGTGAGATTCTTAATATTTAGTTAGTCTTATGTAACAAAAACATGGCAATTTCATAAACAAGAAAATCAGCTACACAAATAAAAGCTCTTAAATACAATAATTAATATTTTTAACTTAAATGATCAGCAAAAATAAATTTATCTCTTAGTAGCAGCATTAGAGCAATAAAAAAAAAAAAATTTTTTTAAAGTCAATTCCTACTTACATTTACAAAGAAAATTTTTTATTTTAGCTACTTTTTATTAAATAGTTACAATTAATATAAAAATATGTATATACATATCACAAAATCACAACATTAAGTGGTAATTTTTTATTAGTTATCATTAAAGTATCATATTGTCATCCAAAAAACAATAGTGTATATAAAATTTCAGTTCGACTGAATACTTTAAAACGTGAGAAAAAAAATCTTTTAAAGTTTTGACCCAAGTCGCTAAAAATGAAATCAACTTGGCTGTATCTGTAATTCTTTAAATAATTAGTTTCAGTCAATTAATTTTAATAAATTATAATTAAATTATCGTATTTTTACCCAAAACAATAGTGTATAGAAAATTGCAGCTCAAACGAGCGCTTTAAAACGTGAGAAAAAACCTTTTCAAGTTTTAACACAAGTCGCCAAAAATGATGCCAACGTGGCTGTATTTGTAATTGTTTGAATAATTAGTTTTAATCAATCAATTTTTATTAATTATATTAAATTACTGTATTGTCATCCAAAATAATCATGTACATAAAATTCCAGCTCAATTGAGCGCTTTAAAATGTATTTTATTAACGATTGAAAATTCCACAAAGATAAATAAATAAATATATAGAGAGTGTGAGCTAATAGTAGGCATTGAAAAATTACTGATTCAGGATTGATGAAGAAATAATTGAAAATCGATCTTCAAACAGGAAACTGGGTGAGGCTTTGAAAACAATTCCTCAGACATCATGCAGAAATTGAGAGAGGATTTAAGAACTAGACTCAGTGAAAAAAGAACAGATTACTTATGTTTGATCAAATCACACACTTTCAAAATTAATAATTAACATATTATATACTTTTTGTATTTTTAGCTGAATGTATAACTGAGTATAAATTTTGGAATTTATATGTATCCTTCTTTTACATAATTTTTATATTGATGTCAAAAATATTTTGTCTTTTAATTCGAAATTTTGATGCATTTCCGGGAATAACTCTTACGTTCCTGGGATTTCCCGGAAATGGAAAAAACCGGTAGATCAGAAACCCTAATACGAGCACTTGTTCGGTCTTGCGTAAAAACTGTGATGACCAAACTCCAAGATAACATATATCCCACTAGTTCATTCATTCGAGACAGTACATCTAACAAACTTATTCACTGCGACTTTTTGGGAGTAAGGACCCCTAAGGAAATACGCCGGAAGTAACGTATGGGGAAAATAGCGGCCGGTGTTGCACGTCATGAGCATCGGTGGAACCCCATATACAGTAGTTCTTTCGTGCACAACACCATCAAAGTGGAAATGAGCCTTGTCTATCCGTAAGATATTCGATGTCTTGCGATGGCCTATACTCAAACTCTTGCACCCTCGTCAGAAAACGTAAGGCAAAATTAATACGTGAAGAGTAATCCTACGGTTTTCATTGTCGCGCGACATGCATCTTATCAGGGTATTACTATAATTTTGCGTAAATTAATGTGCCCTGATGGTCATGGAATGGTCAATGTGGTATCTGAAGAATTTACAGATATTTCAACTATTGATAAAGCAACTTCCTCTACAATCTTTGTTCTGTATAAAAACTGCATGCCGTCCACTTCTCGGTGCAACATTGAGAGAGCTTTCTTTCTTCTTTTTCTTCAAATGGGGCTGAGGATTGGTATTTTTACCTTTGCAGACCTAGTACGTTTCCCAGGGGATTGTATCACTTTTTAGTGTGCGGCACCATATAGGCCAGGGTTGGCAAACCATTGGCACGCGACACAATATTTTGGGCACACCAGCGATCAAAAGGGTTTGCATTTTATTTCAAAATAACAAAGTTTACTATGAAGTATTACGAACAAACGCAAGTGGTCGGTCAAGTAGCGGCGGGGAGCACACTCGTTTGTTATCTTCTTGCCTTAGTTACGTCGTGGACTGCAATTGCTTATGATGCAAAGTTCGGCTACGCACAGCATAGTCAATTTCATTGACACATCTGTATTTTAAAGCTTATTAGTGTTACATTTACGATTTTTGTTATTTAACATGGCTAGTTCAGCAAAAGAATAAAAAGGGCAAGATAGTAAGTGTAACAGAGAATTTCAAATTTGGTGAACCTAGAAATATGGCATTATTAATAAAGGCGACAAAGCGGTGTGGGTTTTAAGTTCTAGAATAGTGGTATGCAGAACATCGTCTGTAAAACGGCATTTTGAAACAAATCCCAAATATTGTCAAAAAAGTGAACCACAGCAAAAATAATTAATTGCTTAAAAGCCGATTGCAGATGAATCCAATTGAGCATGCATTCTACTAAAAGCAATAGCTTACAATCCTAATATAAGTTCTTTGTCAACCGATCTGCAACAAGAGAACTCACACTAATGTTACTTTTTTTCTTTTTTTGAATTACACGTATAACTAAAACATTTACAGTGCAAAATGTATTTTTCGTAGTAAATAGAGTTTTGAGTTCTTAGTATTTAGTATTATTATTTTTCCAATAATCACAAGTCAAAATTATTTGACGGCACGTCTGTACCTCATTAAACACTTCTTTAGAAAAAAAAAAGGCACTTTGATCCATAAAGGTTCGCCACCCCTGATATAGGCGATAACAATTGCCACAGGTAATTTTGACGCCCAGTTTCCTCCACAGAGGGAGGCACGTGAGCTCTGACGATGCGAACTAATTCTTCGAATGCGAACTTCTTAAGAATTTAATTTTGCCGAGAGCACCCTAACCAAACAGGCATTCAAGGGATCTTTTACACGCCGCATAATCATACGACATGGATGCTGTCGATTTTCTGCTTCATCAAAATCCACCGACTTAGGTCGAGATCGAACCCACAACCTTGTGTGTGTGTGGTGCAGAAGGCCAGCGAAAACCAACTACGCCACACACCCGGCGTTAGAGAACTGGCTTCTTTCAACTTACGAATAATGTTTTTAACTGTATTTAAGGACAAGGATTCCAATCCCATATTCTAAGGGCCTCTTTTAAACAAAAGGAATCTAGAAGCTCAGAAAAGCAAACAAAATTTTCTACAGAAGTGATTAAGGTATTGGGTAGTGGCATCGGGACTTTAACACGTGACTCGATAACGTCGGCCACGAGTCTATGACCATAACTATAAGGCAACTGCGACCACTATAATTGTCAAGGTAAAGGGCAAATTCAAATTTCAATTTTTTTCGACCAAATACACACATGTTTATCCATGGACCCTACAATCGAGTGTTAACAGTCGTACTGAAGTTCAGATGCATTAAAAAAATTTGTATTTGGTATACAGAATTTTTCATAAAGATTATTATATATACATATATTTTAAATAATAGAAATCAAAGGACAGCAAATTCATATCTGAAAAGACTACATAAGTTAAATCAGAGAAGCCCTACACAGAAAAATAAAATTCTACTTTATTTTGCAAATTTTACTTTAGACAGACTGAGTATTAATTGCCAAAGCATAAGAACTTGAAATATTTTGCAGCTTACCAAAGACAGATAACATCTTTCTTTCTACATGAAATATCTTTGTCTTTTAAAACCATTTTATGCTAATTTAATTTTTTCTTCTTCTTGAATTTTAAAAAATAAAATGTTATACAAGATGGCTAAAAAATCTGCACAGTTACATTATTCTTCCTACATTTTTCTCCCTATCTGCTAATATGGTGTTTTAAATAGTTTCATTATCATTTGGACAAAATTTAGATTTAAAAAAAACCCCTGAAAACAACCAATGATAACACACTTTCCTTAACTAATCATACATTCAAAATTTTAAATCAACCACAAATTATCTGAATTGTACGCACATTCTACAATTTATAGAGACCATGGGTTTTTTCTACAAAAAAAGTTAAAAATTAATAATTTAAACCTTGAATAAAATGTTCAAATTGGATTTAAATTTCATGCATCTAATACAAGAAATTGGATTTGAATTTCACATATCTAATACATTTAGTCAAATGCCGAGAGAAAAAGTTTAATATATATTGAATAATATAGACAGGATGCAGAGGGGTTTTTATCTTTACAAAGCAAAATAGATCTAAATTGATTTTCCTCTCTTTTTTTTTTCAAAAAAATAAATAAATAATGACATGACCTGTAAATGCTTTGATTTTAGATAGTGTAAATGTTATGTGTTTTGATTATGTGTGTATGATTTTTTCATATTCTCTAAAAATATACAACATGATAAAGCCAAAGTGTAAAAAAAAAAAGAGCATGCTCAGTTCAAGTGTAGACTAGTTTATTTCAGTCCTTAAAATGATTAACTTATGTTTCTATTGTTATTTGAAATAGAATATGCAATAATGTTGCATTGGGAAATGCAACACAATATCATGTTATAAATTATATATATATATAAACAAAGTTGATATAACCAATAAATTATATAGTTAAAGCATAATTGAATTACAATATTAATTTCTTACATTATCATTGAATTATAATAGTTTTCTTTGATATTATTTTTCTTTTATAGACACATGATTATCATTTATTTTTTTTTACAATTTAAAATTAGAAAAAATTTCAAATGAACAAAGTCATGCAAATGCTTAATACGTTTCAATATTCAAACCACAAATGAAGACAGTTACCACAAAAAAATTTCATCTTTACGAACTTTTTTTAAAAGTTTTACAATTTGTATACAATTTTCAGAATTCATTGTATAAATATGATGATTTGTTGATAATGATTTTTGCTTCTTTTCACTTTAAAAAAATGCTAAATATTAGACATTTTTTTTTTCACAAAATATGTCAATATCGAATGAAATGTGAAATACTGCAGTCCTATTTATGCAACAGTTCCAAATGAAAATCTTTTTTTTTAAAGGATACTGATTATATAGATACAGAGTTTTAAAACTGTGCATTCTTTAGACCAAGAAGTCAATACATTACTATTTAGATGATTTTTGCACACTATTTAAATTGTAAACCCCAAAGTTAGGGCACTCTTTAAGATAGCAAAATACTTCACACACAATATTTACATCATATTTTAACATCTCTAGTGGCATACACAAGGGTGGAGTTTGGGGGTTCAACCCCCTTCCTCAGACCAACAAATTTTAATTTTTTACCTTTACCCCTCATACCTTTTGTCTACGTATTTTATAGAATGTATACCCCTTCCCTTACAAGAGAGGTCTGTGTATTCTACTGAACTGCTTCAATATATAAAGAGCAGCATATTTTAATATACAGATGAACCTTGATTTAACAAATTTTGTGATTTAACAAATTTTTCTCTTTTTCTGATTAAAATGAAGACTAAGACCCCACCCCTATTTAACGAATAATAAACCCCAAATTAATGAATTATTTCAACTGAAATTTTTTATTGGATTGTGTTAGAAAAAATTGGATTTTTTTTTCTTTCAAATGACATCCTTTTGCTTGGAATAGGAAAAGTAGTAGCAAATTTCGAAAAAAGAAAGAGTTAGACGTTGCATGTGCAGATGAGTTATGAGTGTAGCCCAGTGTGCACATAAGGGGTGTCCTGGGGTCAGGAACCCCCAAAGCCCTTGATTTTTTTCCGATTGGTTACAATTCTAAGCATATAATACATAAAATTTAATTAAATATTTGTTATTAATGATTAATTTTATTAATTAATACTAATTATTTATTCAATAATTGGTTTTTTACTGTGTTTTGTTCCTGAAAATCGACAAAATCAAAAATAGCATGATATAAGAATGGAGAACTTTCAACACCGCCCCCCTTGAAAAATTCCTGTGTGCGCTACTGATGTAGCCTATCGTGTGAGTTTTGAATAGGACTGGAAATTCCTTTGTTTTCTCATCTCACTTCACAACACAGGGGACACTTACAAAGATTTTAATGATTTTGTTACATTTGATGACTGATTGCCTATTTGTGCAACTGAAGTTCAGGAAATTGTTGATTTGTCAGAGCCAATGAATAGCGATTCTGATGCAGAAATTGATAATGAAACTCTTGTAAAACAAATTTTATGTTTCCTAGTGCTTTACATTGTTTGGAAACTGAGAAAACATACTTCATGCAGCAGGATGGAAATGACACAGTATATTTTTCTATGCAAGAAGTAGAAAAAAGAATTTTATTGAGTCAGGAATCAAAAAGATTGTCAAACATCTCTTAGTGAGTATTTTAAAATTTCCAATTAACTGATGCATAATAATTCACTGATAGTACTTTTAACAAATAAAAAGCGTATAATTTCTAACCATGGATATTGGATATTTTTTGTGTGTAGTTGCATATTATAGAACTTCCAAAAGGTAAGAGCAAAAAAATTCTATTCTGTTTGACTCCAATATAGCGAATAACCCCGATTTAATGAATAAAATGTTTGGTTCTGATAAATTCATTAAATCATGGTCCCACTGTACACGCTCTACTTATTTTTTTAAAAAATCCAATCATTTTTTTTAATTACAATATGATCTTTATTTTCTTTATCATACTTTAATGCTAAAAGAATTTTTCATTTCATATATTAGTGAAAATGATAAAAATATGTTACATACATATTAAAACTGTAAATGATACATAATATAAAAGTGAATATTTATTATAATCTTGTAACCAAATATTTATAGTTCAGAAGATAATTATTCATATTTAATTAACTTATTTAATAACTTCAATCTAAATAAATATTCTGTGTGTGAATTATTTACTACATTTTATACAATGAAATAAAGTCAACTTTTATTTGATATATATATGTATCAAAGTTAAATGCTCTAAAGTTGTATAAACTGCATATGCTTTTTCAAGCTGAGTTTTCAATATAATTTCTTGGATATTCCAGAATATTTTGTCACAAAGTTTTTATAAGCCTTAAAACCATCATTTTAATTTACAACTCTGTCCTCATATGGGTCTATGATCACAATGATTAAAATTATAAGCCTTGTATATAATTTCAGCTTGGTTTTGGATGGTTGCTATTTCATTTCCTGTAGCATTTTGTTTCCAAACTTCTGATTCACAGAATATATACCCCCAGATTGTGCAGGGTGCAAGATTCTATAGGGCCAAAAGCCTTGCTGATGCAAAGTACAGCTTGGGGTCCGAAACCTGACTTTGCAAGGGGGCACCTATTGTGAAAATTTATAGTAGATAACAACAAAATCTACCTGGCTGAATTGCCCTAAATCTCTTGAATATCTTAGCAGATAATGGTGGGTGTCATTTATTATCAATATGTCTAATTTTGAACTATTTACTTTCAGATATTTTATAAAAATTTTAGTTTAAACAATAAGCAGTGTACAAGGAAAAAGTTAGGCCGTTTTCTTGATTAAATACTATGGGTAGGAACAAAAAATAATTTCAGACTTAGATGACTGGTTAATACATGAACATTAAAAAGATAACAATCTTTTTCAGTATTCCAAGTCTAAAAATAGCTAAATGGGTATTTCCATAAATTATCTGATATAAGAGAATTAATTGCATTTTTATTATTATAAATTGTGTAATTATTGTTAAATTTAATCTAGATTAAGCTTATTAATATTGTCAAAATTTATTAGTAACCCCTTTTTACTTATTGAATTTGAATGTAAATTGATTTGATAACATCTGAATCAACACAAGGACCATTGGAAACAGACTGTGTAATTTTGCACTATAGTCAAGTGAAAGGTATAACATCTGAGATAGCAATTCGTTATTAAAACTTACACACACAATCAATGTGAGGACTTTGAACATCGACATATTTAACGTGCATCAGCCTTTCTACATGATGAGTTTGCACAGTGCAACTTGAATCTGGGCTTCCTGTGATCATTAAGATTTTCATTTTCAAGTATTTTCAACCTTACTGCAAAAAACTACTGCTAAACTGTACATGCTTTTCAGCATTTCACATATTTTCAAAAATTAGTAATTGTAATTTAGAGGCAACAAATATAAATATAAAATCTAGTAAGATTTAGCTAATAAACTTATTACAAATATGTTTTATAATCCATAAAGAAATCACACCTCAGTCCTTGTTGCATATACAATATCTACTTGGATATCTTATGAAAGGTGTATGTATAATAATCATAAAATCTTTAACTATACCAGCAACATTGCTTGAATTTGGGAAATAATAACGAGTTAACATACCATTAGATCCCCATGATCTCTTATATTTCACAGTACATCATTATCCAAACAAAAAAAAAATAAAATACAGGAAAATATTATGAACAAATGAAATCCTTAACCACAGCAATATGATATAAGTATTTCATGTTAACCTATGATACATTATATGAGTTTTCTAAGAATAATACTAACTTTTGGTTAAAGTGTAGTATAGGGGGGGGGCCACTTGGCGCAGTCCTTTATTTTGGCAACTAAAAGTGATCTCCAAGGTATTTTTTAGAATTATTTATTATTTATTTTCGAATGAATTCGATATCTCACCATGACATTTAGATAAAAATCGCCAAATCCGAAGAAAAATCGTCAAATCGAAGTGCCCCCTATACTACACTTGAACCAGTCTATCATTTAAGATTAAAGAACACGATTTATTGATATGACTATTTTGAACGAGATGGTTTCTTTAGAAAAAGTTATTCACGATACATTATTATCCATTATACATGACTGAAAAGGGTATGATAACATTCCGGCAACAGGTTATCGTCCTTCTTGCATGTGATGGTATTGAACTTTTATGATATGTATATAAACATATGTTTGTGACTCAATAAATCTAAAGTATAAAATTTGAAAACTTACGAATTTATTTCTTCAGGAATAAATACGAATTGTAAATAAAGTTTCCTCGAAAGGAAACTTGTATAATCTCCTTTGTTATTATTATAAATTTGTTTCACTTCCTAGTTAAATTCAAATTGTTAAAGAGCATTTGATTTTTCTCGAGGAGGAGAGAAAAAAGCAATTGGTGGATGGCATGCTTACAGGGTTAGTATGCCAAACCATTTACTCGCCAATATAGGCGACTCTGAATACGATGCGGTGTGTTTTATTTATTCCTTTTAACAATGTGAAACTGAAGGTACTTTATCGAAAGGAATACTGGATTAATAAGAGAAATGCGATTATTTTTCGTAATTATCGATTTTAATATGTGTGTTCTACACAAGGTTGTTTTAAATAAAATAAATCTCCTGATGTGTTTTTAAACAAAAAACGTTTAACAAAATAAATAATCTTTATCGGTCATCAAAAATATTATTAGCTAAAGTAGATTATTATAAAAATTTAACGTAAAATAGCATGGCCGCGGTACTCTGATGGATTCAGTTACGTAACGTACACCCCGTAACCTTTGCGTCGCGGGATGCCCAGGGTTCTAGGCAGTGGCGTTACGGAGAATATTTGGGCCCCTTGCAAAGTCAGGTTTTGGGCCTCCAAGTTTGATTTCACAAAGGGTAGGTACTTGGTGGAAGTCAAGATTTGGGGCCCCCTAGAACTCTGGGTCCTCCACAATACGGGGCTGGGGGTGTACGTTACATCACTGGTTCTAGGGGCCCAAATCCTGACTGCCGCCAAGCATCTACCCTTTTTAAAATCCAACTTGGGGCCCAAAATCTGACTTTTAGGGTGCTCAAAGGTTTTCCATACGCCACTGGATGGATATGATCACGAGCACATGGCCGGCATGCTATAAGTACGAGCCCAAGTGTCACTGAAGACCCACAGTGTAGAGACTCTGATGCATGTAAAATTTGTGGTGGCTCAAAGTCCTCCTATTGGTCTGCTAATTTGGAGATGGGGTGCCGATTCAGGTGTCTTCCTCGTCCCTTGATTATGGTTAAAAATTACAAGGTTCGTCACCAATAGCCCACTTGTTACTTTATAGTGCGACGTTAACAAGCACTCACTTAGCCTCAGTGTGAATTCTTATACATATATTAAGCATTAACACAGCTAAATATTATTTATTTTAACCAGTTTTTCTTTTATAAATACAGTGAGTTTTCTAATTAATCATTTTTTTTAGTAATTTTAAAAAATAATGACATTGCACAATTCTCATAAATTAAAAAATAGTTCTAATAAAACAGTTTCTTTGACGTTCAAGCACAAATTAATTTGTGATTTTACGAAAACCTAATTTTAATCAGAAATAAGAGCCGCTTTATCCTCTAAATATAATTGGATTAGAAAAAGTTCTTTCTGAGCATTTCCGTGATTCTTACTCTCAGAAGTAAAAAGGAAGAAATGAACTCGAATAAGGAATTCTAAAAGATAAAGAACCAAAGTTAAATGTCCTCTTAGAAATACTTTTGTTTATAAATATCGCGTTGCCTAAATTTAACATTGCAAAAGTTAATAAAATTATTTATTCAGAATAGCCTTAAGGTCTTCCAGTTTTCTTTGTTGACTCTCATTCTTTATTTAAAATAGTTTATTGTCTATATATTGACCGGAGTTTGAAACATAAATATATATGAATCCCTTTTGTCAGTAATTAATTCTATGAACATATTAATATGAAGGAAATTTTTTTTAAAAAAATTTAACTGTGTGTTTTTTAATTACTTTCTTTTTAATTTCTTTATGTCATATTGCCAAGCTTGATAGTACACAATTTGAATATCTTCCTCATATTATGATGTCTTAATGATTATGAACTTTCCTTAAATCTCATCTTAATCGTAAATTCTTTTCTGTCACATCCGTCCTTCCTAGAAAAAACTTACTTTTTTTAATTAATTTGCTTAAAAATGGTCCATGTAATAGTATAATGAAAACAATATGCTAATCCAAAGATTAATTAATTGTTTAACTTTTATCGAAGCATCTGCTTCGATAAAAATATTTCTAAGATTGATTCCATTTCCGCATCACAAAGAATTAAGAATTTCTATACATTTTTAGGGAGAGATTACCAGGGTCCAGTAGCGCACACAGAGGAATTTTTCAAGGGGGCGTGTTCAGGGTTGAAAGTCCACCATTTTTATATCATGCTCCTTTTGATTTTGTCGATTTTCGGGAACAAAAAACAGTAAAAACTAATAATTGAATAAATAATTAGCATTGATTAATAAAATTAATCATTAATAACAAATACTTAATTAAATTTTACGTACTATATACTTAGAATTATAATCAATCGGGAAAAAAAATCAAGGGCTTTGGGGGTCCGAAACTAAACTCAGTGGCTCAACAGCCCATTAGAGCCAATGCCTACTATGCCCATCTCAGTTTTCTTAAACTTAGGCACTAAGATGCACGAGCAGACGTTCCGGTCAGGTCGTCAGTCTGACACGAAAACTCCTAGTGTTTAGTTTCCAAGCAAGCTTGGTACTCATTTATCGACCCACTGAAGGGATGAAAAGCTCAGTCGACATTACCCAGCCCGGGGTTTGAACAATACCTCCTAGTAACTGGGAGGAGTTGGTTTCAGCCCCGTACCTGTGGTGTGGAAGCGCGATACACTATCACTCAGCCAATGGGCTTCTCCAGGATCCATAGTTCTTGAAAATGTTGTTTTGAAATCATAATTCAATAAATATCTATTTTTTAAGAGATATATAGAGGTTTTAATCATATATTTGTATGAATTTCTATTTTTAAGGTATCCGACTACGTTCGTAACCGTGATTTAGCAAAAGTGTATAAATGGATTATATTTATGATATTTAGTGTCATTTAAATTAGAAAATGTATATAAAATTGTTTTAAGAATAGTATTACAATAAAAAATTATTTAAGTACAATATTTTGACAAGAAATGTGCATAGAATGACCCATTTTCAAAATATTCTCCTTTTGTGAAAAATGCTTCTATTATAACAATATTTTGCCTGTAGATAGCTCAGACCTCTGCACATAGGCTCAACTAGAAGTTTTGAAATATATGACTTAGAAGTGGGTTTACCCATGTTTTTACGACAACAGAGGGGATAAATTTTAAGAAAAAAACGCCGATAATTATTTCAATGGGATGTAACTCTGAAAATAATGTTAATTTTTCAAAAATCATAGTTGAGCCTCTGTACAGAGGTCTGAGCTATATACAGGCAAAACATTATTATAATAGAAGCATGTTTCACAAAAGGAGAACATTTTGAAAAAATGTCATTCTAAGTTAATTTTTTGCCAAAATATAGTATTTAAATAAATTTTTTTTATTAAAATGTCCTTAAAACAATTGTATACATGTATTCTAATCCAAGTGACACTAAATATCATGAAAATTATCCATTTATGCGCTTTTTTAAAATCACCGTTCCGAACGTAGTCGGATACCTTAAGGAGCAGCATTACGGTACTTAATAAAACAAAAAAGAAAGGACTTTGGGTAATCAAATTCTGATTAGTAAATCTTTCTAATGATAAACAAAGTTTATTAATGAGCATATCTTTATCGAACCTTGTGAGTCATAAAACCAATAGCAAATTTGGGTTCGACAACATCCTGTATAGAAGGCTACCTGTTACTCACCCACTTCGCTGGGTATGGCTATACAGTATAGCTATACAAGCATGGCTATACAGTCGAACCTCCGTATATATAATGAACCTCTATTTTGTGAATTTTTCCTGGAACCAAGAACATTTTTACTACCTTCTTCGTAAAATAACCTCTAAAAAGCGAAGCGCAATTTATATTGAACAAACTTTTTCTCTTGTGATTCGATGTTTTTCCCTCCGCATTCTTAAAATATTTCAAGACATTTTTCAAAATATTCTCTCTTTCAGCACATTTTATGGGGATCGATGATCTTGAACTAGTTTTACCACACACACAATTCAACAGTATACTATACTACTAACTGTATAACTCACATCAAGAAATAAACTTGCCGTAACTTTTTTTAAAAATATTCCTAATAACATTAACAGATTTTTTTCAGTAGTTAAATTTAAGGGCACATGTGGTAGTGTCTGCTTAAAATTACTGGTTATCAGATAATGTATGTTTAAAATTACTCGTAGGCTTAAAATTAGAAAATGTCATTAGTTTTAATATAAATTTATTTTTTAAAGTTGAAAATACAGTGTATTCCTGGACAATGTTTTTGTTTCTTGTTTTCCTTGCAGATTTCGTTTTGATGGGTAAGCTATATAAAATAAACAGAAATTAATTTACATAAAATGTCTGAGTAATTACATTTTAAAAATAATATAAAGTGTTTATGAATTTTAAATTTGTTTTATGTGGTTTCTAAAGTACATTAAAAGATGAATCTATTTAACCAATTTTCCACAAAGCGAAATTTTTTTCGGGATTTAGCGATTTTGTTTTATAGAGGTCTGACTGTATATTATTTTTAAGCTATAGATATCTAAGTTCTAGTGTAAGCTTTTGATTGTATAGAAAAAATATTCTTATAGCTCTCGCAATTTGATTTAAAACTACAAGGTTGGAATTTCTGTACCGGAAATATATCTATCTTATAGCCTTCCCTCTCAGAATCAATTTTCGCAAAATCCATTTTTAGCGAATTTCTACTCAACGTCTGTAGGTCAGAGCTTCTCAATCTTTCAATATTTGCTACCCAATATTCAACGATAATTTTCATCGCGCCCCCTTCCATGCAAACAAACAATACATACTTCAAAACAACTTCCATTCAAAATAACAGTGCAGAAATTCAATAATACTATACTTTGACGATAAAACTACAACAAGACTTTAACCTCTTAGGTGCTACCGGCGTATGTATGCATCTCGTTCCACCGGTGCGTTAAATTCCTCAGACGTATATATACGTTATAACGTCGTGAGTAGTAGCAAACAAGAAAATTTGTCACAGCCTCATTTTAAAATTAAAGCAGTATTTATTTGCTTCATAGGTTACTAAAAAGTCCAATAAATATGCCGAGCCGGGCGGGCAGTCTTTTCCACGGGAGTTCAATCCTTTTTTCCGAAAGGCACTCGCTATTCCCTTTTCTCTTCAGGGCTCCTATCCAGTTTTCTCCCTCCAGGGCTCTACATCAAGTTTTCCATTCAGGGTTCGATCTCCGTCTCACTCCAGGGCTCTCCAAGTTTTTCCTCTCCGACCTCCTTTCTCCTCAAAATTAACCCCTTTTAAACACCAGGGGCGGGTCCACATACGCCCCTCGTCTTCCTCATTGGCAGGCCAAAAAAAAAAGGTCTGCCCTCGTCCCCGGGTCACATTCGTTTCCCATTTGTGCGGCAAACACAAACACATTCCTCGTCTGTCTGGAATCTAAGGGCGCCATAATTCTCATCCAACTTCTGAAACTCCTATTCATCACACCACCTGGGCCGTATAGCCCCATTCTCTCGGTACCGACTTTCATACAGGCTTCGTCTATACGTCAACCTATTGTCACCGGCACTCTTTGGTTATTGTAAATTCCAGACTCGATATCTGCGTTTGTCCGAGGCCAGACAATAAACAATTACCCCATAGCCACGTGCTCTTGTCACCCAACGTCTGTTTGGAGCCATAAAACTTCACATGAATAGATGGGTGAGGTTCTCCCCAATCGAAGACGTCACAACGTCTTTCCGAAGTACGATCTTTTCTGTACACTGTTATCCATAAAATTATTCCGAAGGCTTTGGCATGCAATAAAAGGATATTTACAGTGTTTGCGTAGGATTTACTTATATCAGAGGATTCCTTTTATTTATTAATTTATCCCCCCTCCCAATACATCACATTCGTGCTCCTACGTGGAAAACGGAGGCATTGGGAAGTGAATCGTGTAACTTTTAATCGGTAGTTAAGGAATTATTTATTAACCCTACAAAAATTATCAATATAAGTGTTAATTTTTATGCATAATTTTACATTTGACACTGGGGGCACCTGTAATTATTAAACTTGTTCTTAACTTGGTAATGTTAAATTAATTATAAAATACATTATAAAGTACTGATACATTTATAAGTGTATTATATCAGTGTAAATGTTAATTTTATTTTTATTATGTCAGAATGCATTTTGTTTGTTTACTTACCGTAAATCATTTTTTAAAAATAATATTTGTTTTCAACTTTTCAATACGCTTGTGCCCTCTCGTAAAGTTATCACGCCCCTAGTGTAGCGCGCCCCACAGTTTTGTGAAATCGCCCCCTGGGGTGTCCTTCTCTTTGATTATCTGCCTGAGCTAGAGGTGTAGGATTAACGAAAGAACTAGAAGTTTCCATGTTCTTAATATGGATTTATTAAACTTAAACGTCTAACAGATTAGATAATAATAATATATGTGAAAGAATCTACAATGATAAAACATACAATATAGATAACACCGAAATAACTTAACCCGGATCACTATCAATAACTAACACGCCTAAACTCAATTCCAATAATACCTCAGATCCTAATATTAAATAGTCAATCCTACCTTAACTTCGATCTCCGATCCAAACTTAATGGAAATTACGTATTTACTCGAGTGCAATGGTATGTACCTTGACCTAATGGCTCTATCTTCGGGATAACCTCTGTTGGCTGTCACTTCACAATTGAATCACGCACTCTCTTAACATTCCCCAAATTGCTACCGCGCTTACTCGAACTTCTGATACTTAAAAGCTTTCTAATTTGCATCTTTTATTCACGTTTCACTTCTTGGGTTTGGTTGGAAAAGAGTAGCCATTAATTCCGGCCCCAAAAGAACCCAAAGGACATATTAATGAAAAGACGTGTGAGCCTGTCACAGTTTGAGAAACGCTGCTGTTGGTTGAATAATTCGAAAACGGGAATTTTTATCTGTAACGCCCCTTAACCTCTAATTGAGATTCGATTTCCACGAAACCCATTTTAAGCGGATCTCTACTCCCCAAAAGCAACATGCCTGCCAAGTCTGTACATCTAATACTTCCAGAGATCTCCTGATGAGTGAGAAGTGAATAAATTAGCGAGTCACTTTTCTCCTGTACATATATAGATTACTGATAGCTGACGCTAGAATCGGTACCCACAAAAAGTCTACATTTTTACTAATCATAATCGTATTAAGGTATCCGACTACGTTCGAAACCGTGATTTTCCAAAAGCGTATAAATGTATAATTTTTATGATATTTAGTGTCACTTAGATTAGAAAATGTATATAAAATTATTTTAAGAATAGTATTACAATAAAAAATTATTTAAGTACAATATATTGACAAAAAATGAACATAGAATGACCCATTTTCAACATATTCGCCTTTTGTGAAAAATGCCTCTGTTATAATAATATTTTGCCTGTATATAGCTCAAACCTCTGTACGGAGGCTCAGCTAGAATTTTTGAAATATATAACTTAGAAGTGGGTTTATCCATGTTTTACGACAACAGAGGGGAGAAATTTTAAGAAAAAACGCCGATAATTATTTTAATGGGTTGTAACTCTGAAAATAACGTGAATTTTTCAAAAATCATAGTTGAGCCTCTGTACAGAGGTCTGAGTTATATACAGGCAAAATATTATTATAATAGACGCATTTTTCACAAAAGGAGAACATTTTGAAAAAAGATTATTCTAAGTTAATTTTTTGCCGAAATATTGTATTTAAATAATTTTTTGGGTCAAAATGTCCTTAAAACAATTTTATACATGTATTCTAATCTAAGTGACACTAAATATCATGAAAATTATCCATTTCTGCCCTTTTTTTAAATCACGGTTCCGAACGTAGTCGGATACCGTTCGTACCATTAGCATTTGTGAGTTATGGATAATATACGAATTATTAACTATCGATCAGGATTAGATAAAATTACAAGTTCAAAATACAGCATACATAGCGCACACCAAATTGATGGCACAATTATTAAAGGTTGTCAAAGAGGACTTGTATGTGATACTGATTAAAATATTATGTAGAAAGTTTACAAGTATGAGAAGCATTACTAAAAGGAAATTTTTAATTTGAAGCATGTTTCAGCGAATTAAGAAAATTATGAATTACCTAGTCACGTGCCATAAGATCTGTGTTGTCATAAGATCTAGACGGGCCATAAGATCACTGGCGTTACTGGCACTTAGAGGGCCCTCAATCAAAATTCCTTAGGGAAATTTCCTTTTGGAGATAGGAGCTTTTTGAATGAGACTATAGATTACAATTTTGTCGGGCCCCTGTTGCTTGGAAGTGCCGTATCATTGATACAGCGGTAGCTACGCCCCTGCATAAGATCTAAATAAGATCGCTCGGTGATAGTATCAATTCTCATCAAAGTACTCAGGGAATTGGTTCGTCAGAATCCATGTCGGAAGAAAATTCTTCTTGTTTTAAAAATGGACATGTCAAAAAGAAATAGTTGTCCCATAGTAAACTAAGTTTTAGGCTAAGAAGTTATCGAAGAATAAATGGCCATTTTCTTACAAAATAATTGAAGCACTAGATGTATCTTAAGGCAGCGTTTCTTAAACTGTAGTCCGCATACCTCCGAGGGCCCCCGACACCTTTTTAGGGGGTCAGTGAAAGTCTCGTATTTAATGTAAAGATTTCTCACTTTTACAGACTCTGAAAGAGGCTCAGTGAAAGATGGAAAGATGTGCCATTCTAGACTAGATTAATAAATGGCCCTAATGAAAAACCTTTACTAGAACATATGTTTCGATCAATAATGTTAATTCAGTTTTTTATTGTTTGCAACTGCATAGCTACTACAACAACGCAATATTTTCAAAAATGTTAAAAATGCACGTGCAAAGATTAGAACTAAATGTACAGTAGATGTATGAACAGGATGGCTTTTCACATTAGATGAGCACAGAGGCGTATTAAGGTGGTTGGAGGCCCCTGGCGGTAAAAGGTTTGAAGACCATGGGCTTAAGAGTCGAAAAACTAAAATAAAGAAGATATTCGCTGACCTTAAATTCTCAAAATAAAATGTATTCCTAATAATGAAACTCAAAAGCTAAAGAAAATTCTTAGTTGTATTTAAAAAATTAAAGACCTTACTACAGAGCTTACAATTTTGTTACACAATTTTACTTCTTGATTTCTCTTTGGAAAATTCATCCATCATTTTGTCATAACTATTTGTTCAAAATATCTTGTTCTATATATAATATGACCATGTTGTTCAATTTGTCTTCTCTCATAGTACTTCTTTAAAACTGAAAAAAATCTCCCGCCTGATACATTCGATATCGGTATTGTTAAAAACATTTTGAAAAGTATCTCTACATTAGGATTTCTCTGGGAATTCTATAAATTTTTAGTGGGGTCTTCATTGTATCGTTGCTTTCATTTAAAAATAGTAAAAACTGATATTGTCATATCGTCAAAATTAAAAGATTCATTGTCTTCTTTGTAAGTTTCCTTTAGCTTTTTTTAGCTTTCTTCTTAATTTCAGGTAATAATCTCTTGTCAAAAAATACAGTAAAGTGTTCTATAACTGTTTCATAAATCTGAGCTTTTTGGGATAGTTCTGCTCTTGCCCTATAGCATATGACATAAAAGAATTTACTGTGAACTTTTCCCTTCTTTCAAAAATTCATAACCAACTTCTTTACTTCACCCCAAACTTTTTTTTGCTACCTATGAGCTTGTCCTGCATCCTCTTTAAATGGGAGCTCTGATAGATCAGTTCCTCCTTGTTTCATTTTCCCAAATTAATTTCTGAAATTTTCGATATAATCTTTCGATTTTAGTCGATTAGAATTTTTTAATAATTTACATTCAACTTATTGCAAAGATTTGCTTGTAGCACTTGTTCTCTGAAGTATGGTATTCCAAATCATGGTCACTAGGAAGTTTTATCTTGGCTTGCTAGATCACTGAATCTTTCTCCAATCGAGCTTGAAGGGTTCATCATTGGACAGCAACAGCAGCATTATACACAACCAGAATTAAATAACTAAACCGACCAAGAGCAACAGGAGTGAAATTCCATCATACAAACCAATATCCGGCACCTGTACGACATATTGCATGCATGTTTTCATGCTTGTATTCAAAATTCTGGTGGTTACACCAGTTTTTAATATACCATCATTTCACATTCAAAATGGCTTCTCACGCACTTACATTAACCTGTGATCTTGAGCTTTTAATCAATTAAATATATTACCTAGACAAATGTATCTACAAGCGCTTAAAATTAACGAATATGAACTTGAATAAGTGACTTAATTTAAATACTTAGGCACAATTGTAAATAATAGTAATGATATAAAAACTGAAATTAAAGTAGAATCAAGATGGCTAACAGACGTTAACATGGATTGCAAAACCAGTTTAAATCTAAATAAATAAGTAGCAAACGAAAAATACAGTTATACAAGACTCTAGTACAGGAATGGCGAACCAGTGGCACGCGTGCCATCAATGGCACGCGACACAATAGTTTGGGCATGCCAGTGATCTAAATGGTTTGCATTTTGTTACCAATATAACTAAGTTCACTATGAAGTATTACAAGTTAGTGTGTTTATTTACGAATTTTAATTCTTAATTATAACATGGCTAGTTCAGCAAAAGAACAAAAAGTACAAGATAATAAGTGTAACAGAGAATTGCAAACGGTGAATCTAGAAATATGGCATTTTTTATTAATAAAAGTGGCCAGGAGGTGTGTGTGGTTTATGTTCTGGAACAATGGTATCCAAAACATCGTCTGTAAAATGGCATTTTGAAACAAATCACAAATCCTCTTGACCAAAAAGTGAACCACAGCAAAAATAATTAACTGCTTAGAAACCATTTGGCAACTGCAATTCAGCATGTATTCCACTAAAAGTAACATCTTACAATCCTAAAAAGCTACTTGTCACACATCCAATCTGCAACAAAAGAAGTCGCACTAATGTTACTTTAATTTGAATCACACGTATAACTAAAACATTTACAACTATACAGTGCAAAAGGTATTTTTCGTAGTAAGTAAAGAGTTTTGAGAGTTGATAGAGTATTTAGTTTTAATATTTTCGCGAGTATCACAACTCAAAATAATTGACGGCACGTCTATACCTCATTAAACACTTCTTTAGAAAAAAATGGCACGTTGATTCCAAAAGGTTCGTCATCCCTGCTCTAGTAAGACCAATAGTTTTATATGGCAGAGAATGCTGAACAATTAACAAAGAAGATGGAGAGCAACTGATAACTTTCGAGAGAAAAATCTTACGAAAAATTTTTGGTGTAGTTAGAGAAAACGGAATCTGGAGAATACAATACAACCTGGAACTTAATCGAAATACAGAGAACCCAACATAATCAAAGGGATCAAGGCTGCCCAAATAAGGTGATTGAGATATGTATTTCGATATAGCGATGAAAAAATCCTGTTAAGAAAATAACTTTCCAAACTCCAGAAGGAAAGAGGAAGACCGAGAACAAGATGGATGTGGATAAAGTAGACAAGTAGTTGAGGGACTTGGGAGTTAACCAATGGAAGAACATAGCATGAAATAGACCAAGATGGTCTAAGCCAGAGGTGGCCAACCCGCAGAGCTCATGTGGCCGCGGTAGCCGAGTGGTATAGATATCGGATCGTGGATTGCCTTGTCACGAGTTCGAGCCCATTACCACTAAAAGACCCGCCGTGTAGGGCAGCGATGCACGTTAAATCTGTCGAGAGCTGAAACGTCCTCCCGTTGGTGTGGTAGTCAGGAGAGGGGGTTCCAGCTCAGGTGTCGTCCACGTCACTTGACCATGGTCCAAAATTACGTGGTCCGTCGCCAAAAGCCCTCGTGTAGCTGAACAGTGCGACGTTAATATTCAATCAATCAACCCGCGGAGCTCATGGCACAGTGGAGTAGTAACAGTGTCACGCCAAGACTTCTAAAGGATAAAAATTTGAAAATAAAATAATAATCATTTTTATAATTTCATAGAAATAGGGTTGTCTCAGACAAAAACCTCAAAATTTGGATCAAAATATGTTTGTGAATGAATTTAATAAAATAAATATATAACTCACACACACATAACTAGCTGATATTCACCTAAAATAACGTAATTTTGTAAGTATTTTCAAGAGCTAATCCTAATATAGATGACTTGGTGAAAAAAGAAGAAAAAAAATCGGTAACCATATATGAAAAAAGTACTGTGTGTGACAGTTTAGTATAATAATATTTAGAATTAAATGCTTCAAAATACTTATTTTTATTTACACCAAAACTATCTGATATGAGTGAACTTGTAGAAAGTTTTTAACAATGAAACCTAAGATTGTACAATTGTGTATTAGTTAATATATTATTTTTAAATTTCGACTACATTGACTAGCATTAAAAACATGTTACATGTGTAAAAATTCCACATAATAAGTAACATTTTTTTTCACTTTTCTACCTTTTGTTCTTGTTGGAAAAGTTGGAAGTGGAACGCATAATTTCTTTTTATCAAACAGTGGTACGCATAACTTTTTTTTTTTATCAAATAGTAGAACTCTTCCCAGAAATATTGGCCACCCCTGGTTGACCGAGAGAGCCTCTACCGGTAACGGGTTGTAGTGCTTTAAAAGAAGACAGATGTATTGGCGAAGTTTCATTAGTCTGCAATAATTTTTTCTTGGTGTTAGGATTTTCCCCCCTCAGTGTAAGATGTATCCGAGACTAAATAAGTTCGGCTGTGAACTAAACACGAACTTGTTCGACTTGAATAGAATTCGATCGTTCAAAATAATATTTGTGCAAAGAAAAAAAATACGCATACGAAAATTTTGTGCAGATTGCAACAATACAGATGTATGAAAGAAAGATGGCTAGGACTACAACACGATTCCAATCCGGGGAAATCATTAGGGTTGAAATATCGGATAAAGATATTTTTGTTACACGCTGAATTTATGACTGAAATCCATCAAGCTTGGGGCCCCTATGATGCTAGGGGCTTCTGGCGGCCGCCAGCCGCTTTTTAATCCGCCTCTGACTGAGCAGTTGATTACTAGAAAATTTTTCCAAGTTGTCCCCGAAAGTTCTGGAAGCTCTAATGCCTTTCCAACCTACTTGCTTACGTGAAACAAAATTTTCAGCTTTCTATCTTAAAAATAAGTATACAATGCGTCTGGAAAGCGTAGAACTGGAATTGAGACCGTAGATTTCAAATATTACACCTGATATAATAGCATTTGTAAAAGAAATCAGCACCATATTTCTCATAAAATTTTTTTAATACAGTTAAGTCCATTATTTATTTACTTGGAAATAGTACTTTTTAATATTTTAATTAGATGTTGACTTTTTAAAGGTTGAAAAAAGAAGCGTTAAAAAGTTTGTATAAGTAACAGATGAGGTTTTCGGATTATTGAGGAATTTTTAAATCATTCAGCCAAGTGTTGGGAATCAGTGTGTGTGAGGGGTGTTCAAAATCTTGAGGGTCCAAAATGGCTCGTTGGTACATAAAAGGGGGCGACGGTGATCAAAAGTTCAAGAATCCTTGCTTTAAGGCAAAAGCACCGTTACGGAAGGAGGCTTATTACGGCCACAGACGAATACTACTTAAGGACAAGAAATTTTTTTTTGAAGAATCTGTCAAACACCAGAATGATTGTATATACAGAAGGATTGCCTAAGAATCTAAAGAGAAAAATTCTTGTAGAGAGTATTATCAGGCTTTTTCAATGGTACGGTGAGATGTAAGCTATGAAGGCGTCTCACAGATTTGTTTTTGTTAGAAAAAGTGAAAACAAGACTCTGTTCCTGCGTATAAGATGAAGAAGACCCGGTGGTGGTTGACATGCCGGTCTTTATAGAACACAAAGATTGACCTTTCAACCGTCAACATTTAAATCCACTCGACTGTAAATTGTAGTAATTATTGGAGGCAAAGGTATGCCAAAATCAGGGTCCCAATTTGAACTGTGTCTTAAGCGTTCTTTAAGAAATACAGTGATGGAAATTCCCATGTAGGTAGTGCATTGAAATTGATGACTGGTCAATGAGATTTAAAGCTTGCCGTGCGCAGTCAAAAGTTGATCAATTTAAATAAATGTGCATTATGTTAAATTTAAACTTTAAAAAAGGTTTAGTTTTAAATTTCATTACAAAGTTTTTACTCCTTTATAATTGTTTCAGAGTCTAGGTATTTTGGCGAATTTTTTCCACACAACTTCCCATTATCTCTCATAATTCCAGAAGTATGAGTTTTGGAGTTTTCTTTTTCTTTTTTGATGTTTTTTCACCTTCCTTAAACCGAAATGCTGTTGGCTTTTATCCGAAGTTATTTTCAACATATTTACGTTATTTGCGAAACTTTAGCTTTTCACAGCTGCTCGTGGCGTTATAGATTTAACGGGATACATCCAAGTCCACATTCCTTTATCAGCAGCAAATACAAGTTATGAATCATCTTTATTAAATGTAATCAAACTCTTTAACCCGGATCGGGCACGCACACGATACTAACGTTAATGGTCGAGCGGGTGACCGAGTTACACCAATCCTATTTTTTAATACTTATTTTTACTGTACATGATAAAAATCGTAATTTCAGTGAATAATTTAACTAAGAGAAAGTATACTTACCTACTTTTACGGAATTTTCAAATTTTCTTTGATAATTTGAGAAAAAATATCAATCAAATTGAATCAAGAAGTTTCAAATGTGTCTTTAATTAAGGACACAAATTATAGACATTATTCACTAACATTACAGGAATGTTATTTACAGGCAAAACTTTCATATGTTGTTCAAGGTATTGTAATTTTATTGTCCTTTGATGATCAGCAAATAGCATGCTGAACTTTTTCGCTTGTGTTTTTGACAAGCCGAAGTGTGTCTTGTGCAACACTCATGGCTTTACATTTTTCTTGATGGAATTATTTAGATAGCATTTGAAAATTTTCTTTTCAACTCAAACGTGTCATGTTCATCACTTTTCTCAAATTTATTTTCGCTATTATGATTAGTATGCATTATTTCAGTAGGTTCTTCCCTTCCTTGATCAGCTTCAACATCCTTCAATAGAGATCACAGATGCCCATTTCTTTTATATTCTGCTCACTTACACTTTTATGAATCATAATAAGTCGTACAACATAACAATAAAAACCACTAAGTTATCCACGGGGGAAAATGTTGCACGCGGGGAATTCAGTCTAAAGAAGAACCATAAGATTGTGAAAAAACGTTTGCCACTCCCAAAAAAAGGAGATATGTGACAAATAAATTTTAGTTTCCATGAAGACTGACATATAGGAGGATACTGACAAGACCATGGGTAACAACTAAACAGTTTTCCCAGAATTAAAGATTTCGTGAACCTGGAGTGACTCTGTTCGCCACGCACCCACTCCTGGGTTAAAGAATCGACTTCTGTGAATATATGCTGAAAATTTTTATTCGTTGAACTTCTAAAATATCGAAGTGAATGCATTTTATTGTTAATCTTTTTGTGAATTGTCATTCTAATTTTTTATTTGCCGGAATGCACTGGACACAGGGGCGTAGCTACCACCGTATCAGCCGTATCAATGATACGAGGTCCCCAAGCTTCAGAGGCCCCGAAATGTGCAAGAATAAATCGTAAAATGTTGAGAGTCCACCAAAAGGGCTTCCAAGGAATTTTGATACCGGGCCCACTCAGGATTAGCTACGCCAGTGACTGGACACAACTGAAAAGGACATGCTCTGTATGATTTTTTTAATTTGAAATGAAAATTCTTGCCTGTATAATCTCTACAGTTTTTGATGCAGCAAAATGTCCTTTGTAATTGCTTCTGACACTACGATCGATAGCGATGCACGTTAAATCTGTCGAGAGCTGAAACATCCTCCCGTTGGTGTGGTGTGGTAGTTAGGGAGGGGTGCCAGCTCGGTGTCGTCCACGTCACTTGACCATGGTTCAAATTACGTGGTCCGTCGCCAAAAGCCCTCGTGTAGCTAGACAGTGCGACGTTAATATTCAATCAATCAATCAATCAATCTGACTACGATCAAGTCTCATCTTTGGGGCAACACACCATTTTCAATAAAAGAATTACTATTTGCTCTCTTTTCGATCCTGATTTTAATATGCTTTGGGTGCTTGTCTAAATCTTTAGCAATTTTCAGTTTTAAAATTATTTCTCCTTATGAATGCTTAGTTACCGGAATAGAAGAGCTTTTCTATTCCTGTAAAACCACGGAATGTACTCAGTACTTGGGCATAGTTCTTTTGGTCTCCAGTTTTATGAACAATATTCAACTTCCTCAGAAATTAAGACCCATCAAGCGATTTCTAGCGGAAGATCTATCTTTTTGCCCATCGTTTTTTTGAAAAATAAAGAAAAATCGGGAGAAAATTTTTAAAATTTTCCCCTTTTCCCGATAAAATTTTTTTGGGGAAAAATTTCCCTTCCATCCAATACCGTGCACGCACATATACACATATGCGTGCACACACATATTTTAACACGCGGCTCACGGAGAGGGGGTTTTTATCGGTTAGATTAGAAGAGGGGGTAAAAGGAAGAAAAAAAAAATGATTTTTTTAATTTGTTATTATTCGAAAAAGGCCATGAGAATGTCTTTATTTATCCCTTTGTTCTTACTTCCTCCCAAATTTCTAATGTAGTATTCTTATTTCAAGAATGTATTTGAATTAAATTAAATCACGAAAGTTTGCTGAACAATTGTTTTTTAAGTGAAAGAAAAAAAACAAACAGAATCCAGTATTATTGATTATATTTAAAGAACTTTTGAATGTTTTTATTAAATCAAAAAAAATGCTCTAAACTAAAAAATTCTCATTATTACACAAACACCGAAATTCGAAAGGAAACAGTTGTTTATTTTTTTTTGTTGTTATTGGATCAATAGATTTATATTAATTTTTAAAAAAAAATTTTAAACCATTTGAAAAAAAGAAAATAGTAAATGTTTTTTACACAACCAGCATGTGTGAATTTTTTTTTCCCTTAGTTTTTTAAAAAATTTTTAAAAAACTTAAAAAAAAACCAAAAACCCCTGTTTTTTTTGTAAAATTAAGTAACAAATTCTAAAATCAAAAGAAAATACAGTATTGGAGGAATAATAACAAATACTATTTTTAATATTAATAGTCTTATAATATAAACCTATAATATAAAAAAATATTGTGATTAAGTACAAAAATTTTAAAAGTTCAAATAAAAAATACTAAAAAAAATATACATTTAAAAAGACTTTCATCATTTTTTTTTTATTTCCGAACATTACCTTTGACACAATACGTAAATTTGATTAATTTTTACATTTATTTTTAAAGTATTATAAATTAATGTATACTAGTAATATAAATTAATTATAAATTAACGTAAATTAATGTATAATAAGAAAACTGGTAACTCTCGATTTATCTTCTCTTTTTACTCACAAATATCAGAAGTTTCCTTACGAAATTAAAATCATGTAAAATATTCAGATTTTTAGTAAAAGAAAAAAAATTTGGAGAATTATATGTATACACAGCTATATATATTACTTTTAAAAATCAATCATTTTCAAGGAATTACTCCAGCTTGTAAACAGCGATAAAGTACCAAATCATACAACCCAACATAAACACATGAGTACATACACACCAATGAAAAACAAGCTCTTTTCCTGTGATCATGCCGTTGAGAAAGCAACTTATTTTCCCTCCTATCTGGGAAAATAACAAAATAAACAAATAATCGTTAGCCGAACTACTACTGACAAGTTTAAATTACGAATGATTTACTAGGATAAAAATAAAAATGGAAATATAAATCAAATAATATCATTTGTTGTAAAATCTAAATAATATTTTTAATTCCAATCACGTAAATGAATCAACAAAACTGAATGTCAGTTTTATTTTTTTTATCACAGTATGGCAACAACATTTGTTGTTATCATGTGATTTTCTGGACATCTGTATTGAAAGTGACTTTATCAAATTTAAATAAATAAAAGTTGTAATAAAAGTAATACTGAGCACAATTTTGTAAATATGGAGCTAGCACCGAATACAAAGCTCTCTACTTTGTCTGATGATATTGAAAAAGAGGGTTTGTAAACAGTTTTGATTTTTTTTTGAAAATATTTGTGCAATCCTTCATACTATTTTTTTATCTAATTAAATCGGAAATTTTTTTATAATAAACTTTGAAATCTTAGTGTATGATTATTAAAATCCAATAATATTTATTCCCATTTTGCATTAGATCATCAATCGAATCTTATGTTCAATTATTTTTAATGTAGTGAGTTGGGAGGATATTTTGTGTGCTTGAAATCGTATTTGAATTGCAATTTTTTAAAGTATTATATTTGAAAATAGCCATTTTAATATATGTATTATGCATTATTTCAGTATGCTTTATTTTATATCAGAATAACTCACAAAGATTATTTATTAGTTAAAAAATATACTGAAGTAAAATTTCCATGTTTGGAATATAAACGTAGTTAGTAATAACGATGGGGAATTAAATTTAGCCATTGACTGCTCGGTCTCGATACTCTGCAGCTGATTATTCTTTTCAAAATTCTTATTAATTTGTTAATGGAATATTAATCAAAGTATAATTTTTCAAGTAATATAATTGTATTTATAAGATTGCAAAAAGAATGTATTACCTTTAAAGCTTGTTTGAATTCAACAACTAAAATTAGTTTTATCTTATTTTTGAGTGACAAAGTCCATCTACATTAGTTAAGAAAATTTAAGAACAAATTATTTGGGCTGAGATAGCTGTTCTCTCTCTCTGTGTGTATGTTGTTTAACTTTATTTTAATTAAGTAATTATAATTCATATTAATAAGACCAGTGAGTGTTTATTGTCTTTTAAAAACTTACCTTTTCATATTTCTTCGACTTTTCTGCATCTCCTTCCATAATTGATTCATATTTTAGTTGTTTTTCTGTAATTTACAATTCAAACATTTTTTAAAATCTTTTTTATAATACTCTTAATATGTATTTTAAATATGTTTTGAATAAGGTTCTTATAAGTATCTTATACCTTTTTAAAATGAATCATATTTTAATTCATCATAAATTTAAGCATAGCTTGGTCAATAGAAGGTAACTTTTTATTTATATTAATTTTTTA
>BMAV01012771.1:0-76427 GCA_019973955.1 Trichonephila inaurata madagascariensis
CTTTAATACCCTGTATTAGTATGGATTTTGTATTTATCAATTTTTAAAACATGTGATGTATGGAATATAATGTCAAAATTTACCATTATAAACTTATCGCCCTCCATGGTAATAATTCATAAGTAATAAGTTCTGACAAATAAATCTTCTAATATATCCATACACATTATACTTGTCTATTTGATGTTTGATGCTTTATCACTGAATCTGAGAGACCTAATTTTTATTAAGATTTTAAGTATTATCGTTTCCATTTAGAAATAAAATTCAAAAATATCCACTGAATATTTATACTTTATATATGATTCAAAGTTTCTGGTAATTTTTATAATAAACAACAACCATTTTAAGGATTCTGAAGATATATATACAAATTAATATCACAAAGTTCTTACAGTAGAGTTCGAAATCTCGGTACTCGATAACTTGGCAGTCCGGATAACTCGCTTACATCCTTGCAAATCGACAAAATTCCACGTGCGATGCAAAAATTATTGTTGCTGTCACAGTTAACGAAAAAAAATGCCGGAAAATAATGAAGACGTCAGCGTTAAGGACACCATACAAACTCCTAAAATATCACATACTGCTGGACCACCGAAACGGCCCTTCAGTATTATAAACAACAAAGTGCGTTGGTAATGGACTTACTAATCCTTCGTCTTCCTCGTGATGAAGTAGCAAATCGCAGAAGATAATGAGAAAGTCACAATTGGGGGGACATAACGCATTTCTTTCAGAAAAAGTAGCCAATCGGCTACTTAATTTTCATGCTTTATACCTTCATAAAGTATTTTTCTGAGGTGTGTCAGATCAGGTAAAATACTGCATGCTACATATTCCTTAAGGTATCCGACTACGCTCGGAACCGTGATTTTAAGAAAGCGCATAAATGGATAATTTTTAGGATATTGAGTGTCACTTAGATTAGAATACACATATAAAATTGTTTTAAGGACATTTTGACAAAAAAAATTTATTTAAATACAATTTTTTGGTAAAAATTAACTTAGAATAACCTTTTTCAAAATGTTCTCCTTTTATAAAAAAATGCTCTAAAAAAAATAATATTTTACTTATATAAAGCAAAGACTTCTCCAGAGAGTCTGGACTGGATTTTTTGGAAAAAATTCACATTATTTTCAGAGTTGAAACCAATTAAAATAATTATCGTCGTTTTTTCCTTAAAATTTCTTCCCTCTGTTTCAGTAAAATACAGACAAATCCACTTGTAAGCCATATATTTCAAAAATTCTAGTTCAGCCTCTGTACAGAGGTCTGAGCTATAGACAGGAATATTATTATTATAATAGAAGCATTTTTCACAAAAGAAGAATATTTTGAAAATTGTTAATTCTATGTTCATTTTTTGTCAAAATATTGCTTATAAAAAATTTTTTTATCATAATAATATTCTAAAAAATTTTTATTCTTTTTCTAATCTAGACACTAAATATCTAAGTATTATACATTTGTTTTTTTTTGAAAATCATGTGGTTCCGAACGTAGTCGGATCCCTTTAAACTTTTTTATGTATAAATTTATGCCTTCATAAAGTACGAACTTTTCCTTTTTTTTTAAAGGGGTATTAGAACAGTTTTTTTTCCCCGTTGTTTTAAAAAGAAAACAATATTTTGAGTGCTTTTTCTGAGGAAACACTCGTATTTATTTTTTTTAAATTTCCATTTTGAATAACCAGGCATTTTCAAAGCAGGCCATCCTTGGCTGAGTTTTTGGGACTCGCTGTTTCATTATTTTTTTTTAAAAATTTTTTTTAAATTTTGAATTCCTTAATGTTATATGGTTTTGGAATTTATTTAGTGTTTTTTTTATATACATTTTTACAAAACACAAAATGTATAAGGGGTTGAACATACACATTGACATCTTGTGAAAACTAGCAATGAAAAGTGTAAATATAAAAAACCCTTGGGGGTTAAATTTTCAAACAAGAGTTTCGATTTTCAAATATAAATTGTAGTACAGATCACGAAACTAAAAAAAACGGACAAATTTTTTTTTAAAGAAATAAGTAAAAAGGGACCAATTTTTTACAGTCGAACACAAATATAAATCCCTTTAAAAATTTATAACCAAAAAAATAAAAAATTTGGGAGTGGAAGAAATAGTTTTAAAATGAAAATAAAATTTTCATTCTTCCGAATCTAAAATTCTTCAGAAGCTCCTCATATTATTAGCTATGCTTTTATTCAATATTTTAAGATTATCAGTTTTTTCGGAAATTCGAAAATATATATCAATTACTTCCTTTATCTAAGTTTTCAAGAAACTACACAATCAAAAAGGGCCCGTTCTTTTAAAAGTAACGTCGTTAAATTTGAATCTCTGTGGGCAATTAACTATATATCCTTAGTTTTAATCCAAATGACGCAAATGCTGTTTTTTAGCGGTCCCCTTGGAAAGAATGAACCACTATGTCCCAAATGGGGACGTTCCAGGAATTAATTTGAATGGAAAGAGCCATCTTTTCCTCCCTTCTTAAAAAAGATTAAAGTTAAGAAAAAAATTTTCCGAGACGCTGCGAAACAATTCCCCAGATAAAGCGAGATGGGGAAAACCTGATAGAAAATAGAAGGGAATATCTGCTTCAGATAAAAAAATCTATTTTAAAAGTTTATTCAATGCCTTTGTTTTTAGAAATAGGCTTAAGCAAAGGGGATTTGTTTAAGCCTACTGATTATTCAAACGATAAAGAAAAAAGATATTATGGAAATTCAATTTTCTTAAGGGGTGCTTTCAAAATTTGAATATTCTTTAACCCCCAAACAAATCCCCCCCTTATACAATAACAATGTATTGCATTAAAATAATGTACTTTTACACTAAATCTACAAAAAGACCGTAATTTTAAATCATATAAATTTTAAGATAAGTATTTAAATTTTCATTTTACTTTTAAGTAATATATATTTTAGGTTATCAGAATAAGTATCATTTTACTTTTCTCAAACTTTTAAATTGGAACAGTTTCCCAAAAAAATTTTTGTTGGGATGAAGCGGTGAACTTTTTTTTCCGGGGGAAGGATAACTGGGTGACCCCCCACGCGATTTCCCCCTCAACCCCACGCATTCCTTATACGGGTTCACTAGCGAGGTCGCTGTGTTTTTTGGTCGACTTGCTGGGGCGTTTTGATCGTTATTTTAGTATTTGTATATAAAAAAATGTGCTGTCCGAGATACCGAGTGGGGAAATAATTTCACAAAAGAACAACAAGTGGTAGCAGAGGTGGTTAGTCTGTGACGTGTTGTTGACTTTGTGAAAGTTTAAAAACTTTTACCTAAATGGATAAAATAACGATTCCGAAAACGGAACAAACATTTTTTTGGGGCTTAAATGAAAAAATTTAGCCCAAAAAATTAGACCCCTAATTTTAAATGAAAACCGAAAACCTTAACCCAAGGGGGTGGCAGGAATGGAGCAAAAAAATTTTGATGCCGATCTTTTATTAAACTATCGCTCTCCGACGAACAAACATTGCAATTCGCGGTGGAAGACAACGCGAAAGTGCTGGGGGAGAAAATAAGAGTGACTTTCATCGGCCGAGGCGAAGACCGAAAATTGACGTGGGCAATGAACTCAAAAACATTGTCATGAAAACGGCGAAACTGTAGGGATTATATTGCAAGAGCTCGGGGATATCGACTAATTCACTCCCTAGGTTTGGGACGTGTCGCCGAGGGAATTAGTCTACCATACCGTTAGAGGATTGAATGGAAAATTCTCTAAAGTAAGCGATATTTTAAAACTCAGAGACAAATCCATGGAGAAGTTCTTAAAATTTTAAAGGGGAAGAAGAAACAACTTTCAACTTCCCAAATAAAACTCGTATGGATGGGATTAATGCTGAAGCATTTTATTCCAGGAGAAAAATGGAACACAAACGAGACTGTGCTACATCTGTCAAAAAAGCCAATCACCAGGCAAATGATTGTTACTATAGAAACAAGAACTCTCCAAGTACAAGCCAAAAGGAATATAAAACAAAGAAACAATTGTCTAGAAACCATCATGTATTTAAAAGCTTCCCATCGAGAAGAAAACTATGTGATAATACCTGGGTCCTGATATGGTGCATCCTGTCATATGGCTAAAGAATCTGTGTGGTTTAAAAATATTCCAGAAGTTATGGACATTTATTTAGCCGATAAGAACACTAAGATGGTGAGCCAAGGAACTGGAAACGTTTCAGCTAAAACTCTGTGAGTACAAAACACTGTAATTCTACTAATATAACAATTACTAATGTCAGTTATGTTCCTCAATTAAGATGTAATTTACTGTCTGTAACATGTTTAATGGATAAAGGTTGTAAGACAGTGTTTCTCAAACTGTGGGGCGATAACCTTACGAGGGGGGCGCGAGCATATCGAAATAAAAAGTTTTAAAAAAATAATTAATTTACTGGAATGAATTAAATCAAAAATACTTTCAGACATAATAAAAATGCACTTTACTCTGATATAATTTATAGGCGATATTAAGTCATCTCTCTCAAAAAAAAAAAACTTCTTCAATACCTAATTAGCTATCTTTGATCCTATAACCAAATATATTAAAATTTTTTTATTTGTTTTTGTTATAATGCAATGATGAGAGATTTTTTATTAATTTTTGTTTTTAAATCTAACATACTACTTCTTTCAGAGAAAACAAATCCCAGACCCAGAATCGAAAAATTTGGGAACATAAAAATTCATCACTGGATTATTTTTGAAATACTGCACATTATAGCTGTAATCTGTTTTGCTGATAATCTGTGTTGACCTTCTAAGTTATTGGTACAGTTAATTATAACCCCTCTCTATGTGTTTTTCTCATTCAAGGAAGTTGTAAGTAATATATTTCTGTTGCGCTTTTTTTCCATGCAAAAGAGTTTTGATATTTGGAAAACCACGGAGAGCACTTTTGAAGGATTACTTGGCCAAGACTTATTTTATGAGTATTCTCGAACATATAAAAGCATAACGAAAAACGTTTTTAGCAGTATCATACATAATGAATAACTTTTATCCGGAGTGGTCTGGTTAATTCTGGAAAACTGTTTATTTGTTACGAAAGAAAATTGAAAAGTCCTTTAAAGTAGGTAAGTTTACTTCTCTTAATTAAATTATTCACTGGGAAACGGATTTGTATCGTACAATAAAAAAAATTATATATAAAAAAAGGATTGGGGAGTTGGGCCACAAAGGGGCTCCTGGGTCCGGGCCCCATCCCTAAAAACCCTTTATATTTTTTTCCCATTGATTATAATTCTAAAATATATAGGGACATAAAATTTAATTAAGTATTTGTTATTAATGATTAATTTTATTAATGCTAATTATTTATTCAATAATTAGTTTTTTACTGTGTTTTGTTCCCGAAAATTGACAAAATCAAAAGGAGAAGTAGATACAAGAATGGTGAACTTCGATCCCGGACCCCCCGAAAAAATTCTTGTGTGCGCTACTGGGTTGGGGTGACTCAAACCCCGCTGCGACCGTATCGAAAATGCGTCGTCCCGCGAAAAAGTCTTTTCGCTTTAAATATTAAAAATAATACAATTATTCTTCATTGGGAAATTTTTTATTATTGTTCATTACTTAACGTCAATTATAAATGCTAATTTGTGAGGCTTAAAATTACAATTCGCTTAAAACTAATTATAATTTGAGCAATAATTTAAAAAAATCATTTTACATTTTTGTAAACATTGTCGCACTCCTTACACAATTCAGCTATTATATCAATAATGTTTTATTTTCTTATAAATGAACTCGTGCAAGGAGCGGGCACTTCAGCCGGTATACTTTTAATGTATCCTTGTGTGTGTGGGCTGCACAGAGTATTTTATAAATAGTTAATTAATACTAAATTAAGAATTTGGGGCTTTCTTGGCTAAATTTTATAAGAAATGCTTATGATTAGAAATTAACTTTGAGTTCTTTTTCATATTTAGCTGATATCTATATTTTGTCTTTTAACAGCCACCGATTTTGCAATATTTTTAAATTTTAAAAAATTGAGAAAGGAAAAATAACATAAAAATTATCTATTACTTTTTTTTTTTGCTTAAAAATAACGTATACAAAATGTAATACTTATGTTATTAATTTGTATGGTTTATAATTAAAAGATCGCTTATTGTAGTTTTGTAACCCCAAAATGCATTTTATTGCATTTTAGTATTTTTATTAAGGGAAAGGGGGGGGAAAAAATTGGGGATTAAAAAGGGGGGGCCAGTTTTTTAAATTTTTGAAACCCAATTGTTGAAAATTTTAAACCGAAAAAAAAACCTTTTTATATATATAAAAAGATAAAAAAAACTAAAGCATTTAAAATAATGGTAGATTAAAAAATTAAATTAAACCTATGTAAAATTCTGTTATATTTCTCGGGGACCAATCTACTTAATAATTTAAAATTTTAAACAACAGGTTGTCATTTAAATTTTAATATGCTTAAAATGAAAGATTATATTGATATTAAAATGTAAATAATTTCACGTGATATAAGTAAGGTAATCAAAAAAACTCATCATTGTATTGATAAAGTTCAAAGTAAAAACCCCCTTGAGTTGCCCCAAATGCCGATCTGTGGGTCCAAAATATCGAATCGTTTTGGTGGTAAAAATTTTTTTATGGTAATTGTAGATGATTTTTTCTGGATGTATTTTTTATTTTATTTCTTAAAAATAAAAAAGAATTTTTTGATATTTTTTTCTCAATTTAAAGCCAAATATGAAAATTTAACTGATAAAAGGTTTAAAAAAAGATAAGAACTGATAAGGGGCTAAAATTTTTAAATGAGAAACCGGGATATTTTAACGGGCAATTGGGAATATTTCATAAAAAAACTATTCCATACAATAGTAAATAAAATGGCAAGGCAAAAAAAACCAAGGTTCTTCTAGAAAGAGTTTAGATTTTTTATTAAAAGAAAGAAAGTTTTTTTTAAAATTTTGGGTTGAAGCTATCAATTGTAGTACTCAAGTATCTAATATTACACCACAAAAAGGGAAAAGGGAAAAACCCAATTAAAAATTTTTGGACAGGTAAAAAAACCGAATTTAAATTATCAAAAAAATTTTTTGGGGTGGCCTATTTTCACTTTCCAAAAAAAAAAAGTATTGAGAAATAAATTTTGAAGTTCCAGGAAGACGTGAAATTATGCTAGGATATGCTAGAAAAAGGGGGGGATATCGTATTTATGATTTTAAAAAATAAAAAAGAAATTGAGGAGAGATCAGTTAAGTTAATGAATCTTTAAAAGGTAGAAATTTTTTTGGGAGAGATTGAAAATAAAAGCAGGGGATATTGATTTGTTTTGAAGTCCCCCCGAAAGGAGCGAAATTAATAAAAAATACAAAAAAATGGAGTATTGTCAAATTTTTTGATATAAATAATGGGTCTGAGAATTTAAAATAAATTAAATTTCCCCCTTCAGACCACGTCACCCGCCTCAAACAGGCAGAACCAACCCCGGTACTTGAATTGAATGATGTAAAAAAATAAAACCCCTGTTAGAAGATCAAAGACTAAAATCTACAGATGTCGGTTCATTTAACGAATAATATACCAAACTCTTTTTTTGGGAGGAAAAAGAATAGTGCAAATTTGGGGCAAAATTGGAAATTGGCAATGGTTTAATAAAATTTAGACCCCTGTTAGATAAGCATGTTTGGGGGAAATCGTAAAAAAACCTTCAAAAAAAATTAAAAAAAAACAAAAATGGGTATATAGTTTAAAACAAGATGATGCTGGGGGAAAAAATAAAATACAAAGCAAGGTTTTTAGCAGCTGGTTTTAATCAAAAAAAAAACATAGATAATTTGAGTCGTATTCACAAGTTGTAAATATTGAATCTTTTTGATTGTTAGTTGACCGCAGGGGTAAATTTAAAAATTTAAAAATTAATTTCTTTGATGTAAAACTGCATACTTATATGGGTGATTTAGAGAAGACTGTATGGCTACCCCCCTGGTAATGAAAAAAATTAATTGAAAATGACAAAGTTTGTAAATTGAAAAAGAGTATTTATGGCTTGCTTGGGCTGGTAGAAACTGGTATATGGGAAAAAAAAGGGGGAATTAGAAAATTTTTGGGTTTTAAAAAAATTAGCTTTGATAATTGTGTGGTTTTTATTAAATCTAATAATCAAAAATGTTCTAATTTTGTATGTATGTAGATGATTTAGCTATTTTTTTTAACGATGATAAAATGTATGAAGATATTGTTAGTAAGATTTAAAAAAGTATTTTAAAGGGGGTTTAAAACAAAACTAATAAGTTTTTTGTCATGGAAATTGAAAAAAGTAAAAATGGTATTTATTTATCCCAGTGTGACTACATTAATCTTATTAGTCAAACATAATTTAGAAAAAAATTTTAAAAAATGTAAAAAATCCAATTGTGAAGGGGGGGAAAACAAAAATTTTCCACCCAGAAATGAATTTATTGATATTACTAATGTATCAGAATTAATTATGAACTTTATATTTACTAATAGAACCCTTTCCCTGATATTTCTTTTGTAACGGGGCTTATTTATCCCAATTTATTCAAACCAGAGGAGAACAATTTTCAATTTAGCTAAACGAGTGTTAAGATATTTGATGGGGCCCCAAAAAATAAAAAATTGTTTTACGAAAAAAAAATTTGGATTTTAAATGCTAGTTTTAGATGCTAGATGGGGAAAAGCAGAAAATGGAAAATTTTATTTTCTGGGGTGTAGTTTTTCTTGGTAAATTTATTAATTTTTTGGAAATGTCGTAAACAAAAGAGTGTTAGTTTATCAACATGTAAAAATTTTTTTTATTTCTAAAATTTGAAAGATATAATTTTTTTAATTGTAAATTTGTTAACTGAATTAAAATGTGAACAATTTATAAATAATGCTGTAACTTTTAAATTCAGATAGTCAACAGCAATTCAGTGGATTATAGACTCGTTCTTCAAATAAATCAAGAAAACGAACTTTCGTTTTGTTTTTTTAAAAAGGGTTTAATTGAAGATACTGTAATTAAATTAGAATACATCAAACTGAATTTTTAATTGCAGATTTTCTTACGAAAGCCATGAATGTAGAAAAGTTAGAATATTGAATGCAAAAAATTTTATTACTCTCTTGATTTTATGTTACTATGTTTACTGTTATATTTTATGTGTGTTGTGTATGTGTTTATATTTGTATTATTTGTAAAAAAAAAATTGTATCACTCGCATGTTGGGATGAAGCGAGTGAACTATTTTTTCTGGCGGAAGGATAACTGTGTGACCCGCCCACGCGAGTTTTTTCCCACCTCAATCCCACGCATTCCTTCTACGGGGTTCACTAGCTGACGGTCGCTGTGTGCTTTTGGTCAGACTTGCTGTGTGCTGTTTCCGTGATCGTTATTTTCGTATTTGTATATAAATAAATGTGCTGTCCAGAGATACCTGAGTGGAAGTAATTTCACAAAAGAACAACAATTTTTAATTAAAGAAAATACTAAGCATACATGTACCTTGTGATACAGAAAGGCTCTCAACCACCGAAGAAGAAATCTTCATAGATTTCATGTCAAATGGTGAAGCCAAAACACAATTTAGTAATAAAGCATTCTGTGAATTTTGAACAGGGGTGGATGATGAATTTTCAGCATTGAAAACTAAAGTATTTCGTATACTACTACCATTTCCAACTCTAGTATATAACTCTTATATACTTTCATATAACTCTATTTCATATATATATATTTTCTTATTAACTTTCAATTTATTAAACTTGTTTTTAGTTTAGTATCGATAAATTAATTATCAATCAAATTGTGCAGTTCTGATGCATTTATATTATATCAGTGTAAATGTATGTGCATTTTAGTTTTTTTAATCATGTCAGAATGTTTTTTGTTTTGCTTCCTTTAAGTAAATTAACAATTTTTTTAAATGGTCCTTCATTTTAGAGTTTTGATGTACTCGCTCCCGTCACGTAGGATTATCACATCCCCTCTAGTGGGCGTGCCCCACAGTTTGAGAACCGCTGGCTTAAGAAGACACGGTATCTTGTGCATAATTTTATTTATTTATGTGAATATGTTTGTATGTACCCTATTTAAACAAACATAAATTACACATTTAAGAACAATTTTTTTAAAAATATTTTTTTAAATGTTTCACTGTTTTAAAATTCCTAAGATTTCTACAAATTTTGATATTTTTGAACAATATTTTTTAAATATTCTTAGAAGTGTTCCTTACAATGCTGGGCATGGATTGGTATAACGAGTGATGGTTTTATTTTTTTACATTTTTCGTGTCGGATACTATAAAATAACAGTAAAAACAGCTGTATCTAACTTTGATGATTTTCTTTAAAAAATATATTCATCAAAGTTCTGAAGTTATGCATTGAATCCCCAAACATATTATACCAAACAACCAGAAGAACTCTCAAATCTTAATATTGAATACAAAAAACGCCTTAGCATTTTAAATATACGATTATTGTGAAAAAAAAATCCTGAGAAACTATTTAAAGTTTTAAAAGTCAGTAAAACAGGTAATATAATTCTTTTTTTCAGTCAGAAAAAAATTGATTTTAGTTACTTTTTATGAAGTACTTACAATTAATATAAATATGTATATCCATATGACTGAATCACAATAAGAAGTGGCAAAATAGAAAGCGATTTTCCTTGCAATTTCCCATTTTTCTTTCTATATATGGTGTTGAACCATTATTTTTGTTTGTTACTATTTATTCATTAAATAAATTTAATTATTCCAGTAAAATAGTATAGTAAAAAAAATGATATTCTCTCAGAAATTAGGCCATCCCAGGTGGGATTCGAACCCACGATCTTTGTATCAGAAGTCCACCACACTATCCATTGCGCTACAGGAAGACAGAGTGCGACTTTTCTTTTTATATATGGTGTAGGATTATTACATTTTTTGTTGATATTTATTCATTAATTACATTTAATTAATGATTTAATATTTGATAAAACTGTATTAACATCAATTGTCATCCATTACAAGTTTAAAAAGAAAAGATGTGTTTGTATCAGTGTGAACAGGCGGTAGAAGTTAACTTCTTTGGCTTATATGTATTGTTGTTGTCGTGTATGTCAAAGTGCAAAGGTGCACTTGTCATAATTGAGGGTTGCCAGAGCCCTGAGAGGTTGGACTTCTGCTCATTTTAATCACCTTTATGACACGCATGAGCTTACTTTGGGATTATTCTACTCTGGTCACCACACGGAAGGCTATAATGATATCTTTTTAATACCTGATACTGATGATGAGTTAATTTTGAGGAAATTGTGTATTTGGTGTTCTTGGTGAAGATTGTACGAATAATCTGTTAGGCTTAACGTATGACGCCTCCAATTAGGCTTAAGGTATTCGACTATGTTCGGAACCGTGATTTTAAAAAAGCGCATGAATGGATAATTTTCATGATATTTAGTGTCACTTAGATTAGAATACATGATAAAATTGTTGAAAGGACATTTTTGAAAAAAAATATTTAAATACATTTTCGACAAAATTAACTTAATAACTGTTTTTCAAATGACTCTTTTGTGAAAAAGCTTCTATTATAATATTTTGCCTGTATATAGCTCAGACCTCTGTACAGAGGCTCACCCATGATTTTTGGAAAATTCACATTTTTTTCAACCAACTGAAATAATTATCGGCTTTTTTTTTCTTAAAATTTCTCTCCTCTGTTGTCGTAAAACATGGATAAACCTACTTCTAAGTTATATATTTCAAAAATTCTAGTTGAGCCTCTGTACAGAGGTCTGAGCTATAGACAGGCAAAATATTATTATAATAGAAGCATTTTCACAAAAGCAGAATATTTTGAAAATGGGTCATTCTATGTTCATTTTTTGTCAAAGTATTGTACTTAAACAATTTTTTACTGTAATAATATTCTTAAAACAATTTTATATACATTTTCTAATCTAAGTGACATTAAATATCATAAATATTATCCATTTTTATACGTTTTTGCAAAATCACGGTTCCGAACGTAGTCAGATAACTTAAAAGAAAAAAATTTGAATATTGAAGTATTTTGAACTTTTTAATTTCTTTTAAATTCTGCATCGTAAAATATATGCTAAGAGATGATCACTGGAATGATGATAACTTGATATAAACAAACATATAACATTTTATAACAGCTCATTATAATGTCAATCATTTTAAATATAAAGAAAATATTCCTCTGGGTACTAGTAGAGTTTTTGAATGGTTGGCGATATAATTACGTTGTATTATCTTGTGATATCGTACTCCATCACAAGATTTTTCATATGGGTTTTCCTACAGTACAACCACACATTGAGAAATACATCACTTTTTCGATGCTTTCGGTTGTGACCATTTTAATGGACTACCTAAACTTGAGATTTGATTACTTTTAAAGGAAAAGAGAGAATATATCCATCATATGAATTAGCCTGTGAAACCATCGATTATAAATTATATGCAGCATACTTTGAGATACTTTAGGTAGATTGTCAAATGTAACCATCTACGATCTTAGAAGAATTGAAGTTGTTATATATATACCGCGCTTATATGTATTGAATTGTATAATTAAGTTTTATTTAAAAATAATATATATAGTTAACAAATTTATTATTATCATTATAATTTCAAACTGTATTTAAAAAAAGTGAGGAAATTCGTAACTTCACACATTTTTACCTTACGTTCATCGCGTAACCATAACTGGTAACACGTAACGAAAATTTTTCCCCACCGTGCCATAAGTTAACTTCAAAAATGAATATGAATTTGGTTGGAAGAATAAAATGTATTTTTTTAACGATATTGAAAGTTACAACAAGATATATAAATAAATATATATTGGGAGAGTGTGAACTAATAAGAAATGAATAAATGAAAGAGCTAAATGCCGATTTGACGTACTCTAGTTTCAATTTTTGCTAAGAGGTACTGCTATGAAAAAACTTAAATAACTGGATAAATAATTTAGCTAGAGCTACGAAATTTTATGCTCATTTTTGAAAAATCGCGCAGTTAAAATTAGGTAATAAAAGAGATATTTTGGTCATTTTTAAGGGTAAAGTAATGTGTCCTCTTAAATATGAAAACACCCAATTCATTCGTTTCTAGATGAGATGATTTAAAAATGATTCTTATTAATAATGATTCTTATTATGATCTTATAATATAGATGGATTCCGTCTATTTATAAATGGTATAGTTCTTTTTTTACTTAGTACAGTTTGAAAATTAGAATTAATAAGAACATAATTAACACGTTTCAAATCTAATTTCTGTTTTATTACGAAAAAGGAATTTTTTAAAACTAAAAACTAACAATTTGAAAATATATGGTTAAATGAAGGGAAATAACAACTAAACCTTACAATTTATTCAGAGACAAAAAAAAAACCAACCCTTAAAATTTCAAATTTTAATTTAAAATGAAAAAGTTTTTAAAAAAATTATGAAAAATTTTTTTTCTATATTTTTTTTAAATATATTTTACAAAAAAAGAAATATTATGTTTACCAAAAAGATTAAATTTCATACAAAAAACAATACAACCATGTGAATTTAAACCCATTTTTCTTTTAAAAACAGATGCAACTGATACGCATGAAAGAAGAACTTCCCGACGAATATCCCCTTTTTTATCGGGAAATACGGATTCAATTTGAAACCAATACGAAAAAAAAAAAAAAAGGCTACGAATGTTTGAAAGTTTTAATACATGTTGGTTTTTCCCCTTGTACGAACAAAATAAAACCTTTACCTTTCGATGCACGTTTTACCACTATCCAGATTCTGGTAATATCGAAAAAATTATTTTTTGATACAATGGTTTTTTTGTTTGGCCAAATGCCAATCTCATTGATTATTTTCTTAAGCATCGTATGCTATGATCAGTGGTGGCGCGAGACATGAACTTAATGAGGGCAAGATACATTTCGAGGCCCTCAGGAGGCATATGAAGAGGGTTTATAAAGAAAAAAACCAATTTTTATTCATAAAAAGAAAAAAAAACCAAACTTTAAAAAAAACAATAATAAAAAAAAAAAGAAAGAAACAGAAATTTTGTTACTTTTAGTTTTCCTGAAATCCTTAATGATTGGTTCGTAATTTATCTTAGATGCTATGTCTGCTTCAGTAGATAAAATTCCCAAAGCTGAAAGTCTTTTTCTGACCCATTGTTTTTTTTTACAAAATTTTTTTATCATTTTTTGATTTTGAAAATTTCCTCTCAGCAGAAGCAGTACTTCCAGCAGGGGTGGGCAGACTTTTCCAGGGTACGCGTGGAATACTTCTGATTTTTTCCAGGATACGGTCCACCTAGTGGCGTAGGTGTATAATTTTTTTTTGCGCCCTTTTTTCCGGGAACCCAAAAGAAAATTTTACGATTTTCGTTTTAAAAATAACCTCAAATCGCAAAGTGCATTTTCTATTCAACAAAATTTTTCCCATTTCGTTTTTTTTCCCCCCATTTTTTTTTTAAAAAATACCTTATTTACTCGAATCTAAGCAACTTTCCCCCCCATTGAATCTCAAAAAAAGGTGCAAAGGGGAAAAAAAATTTGTTGGATGGGGTATTTGAGCAATTACAGCTACATGCATGCATAATTCCCACTACCCTAAAATCATGTTTTTTTTAAAAAATGGACACATTTTTTTATGATTTTATTTTATAGGCCAATTAGTTTTACAAAAATCCCAAAAAGTTTTTTTTTTTCAATTCAATAGAACAAAAACTACGGGTGTTTTGTAAACGATAAGACTTTACACATAAGATGTCAAACTTTAAAATGTTTTTTTGTCGAAATGTTTTTTTTCAAAAAACTCAAACGGGGTCACGATTCCAAAAATTTTAAAATAATTTGCTGAAATTTTGTTGTATGTTTTTAAAAACTGTAAAGGTTTTCCTTCGTTTATCGATCATTGTTTTATTCAAAAATTTAAATTTTTATGTTAATATAATCACTTTTTTTGCAATTTCTATAATGACTAAGAGATAAAGTGCTCTAGTTTTTGTGAAAATTAAAATATTTTTTACCGAAGGTCATTTCAAAAGGAATGAAAGTAAACTCCCAAAAAGAATTGAAAATTAAAAAATTTCAGAATTTGTTATTTACTATTTGTGCAGGCGGGTGTTTATTAATTTTTGTCAATTTTACCCATTTTTTTTGATTTTAGTAGTAATAATAATTAATTTTTCTCATTTTAATTTTAGCCTTTTTTTTTTTTAAAATGCACAAATAAATCTAAAACCACGAAATAAAAAACTCCATATATCCATTATTTTAAAAAATTTGCAAGTAGACGGATCCTAAAGCACTGATAAAATAACTAATTAAACCCTTTTTAGTTTTCCTTTTAAACTTACTTTAATTTCATAAAATTGAATATCGATAAACCATTTTTAGACTATTTTTTCAAAATTTTCCAAAAAACTTTTTAAATTTGGGGAAAAAATCGATGGGGGCTTTATTCGAATAAATCGGTTTTTTTGACCCTTTGTATGATGGAATGAATGGTCGTGAAAAACGATCACCCCCAAAAAGTCTTGGGGTCCACCGGTCGATCGCGATCGACTTAATGTACGGACTTCAGGCATTTTAAAAAATTGAAAACAATGTTAAATTTTGGGAAAATTTTTCTAGCTATTGGAACGATGTTTCCGTCTGTAATGTTTGGGTTTTTGGGGTCGTTTTAATTCTTCATATAATTCTGGGGTTTGGGAAATCATGTTTTCATCTACTTGCAGGCTGTGTGTAAATTTTGAGGTTTTTTAGTATTTTCTCTTTTTTTGGGAAAATTTTTTTTAAGGTTTTTGTTATAGAAAAACAAAAATTTTAAAATATTAATTTAAAGACATAAATCTTGAATCTTAAGCATCCGAATCAATCATGATATTAAAAAGGTTTTTAAAGGGAAACCTTGGGACGGCCCTTTATAATCAAGCATTCTTTTCTTTTTGTGGCTACCCTTTTATTTTTAAAATCATTTGGCTAGTCATAACTGCTTTTCTTAATAAAATTGCGAGCATCAGACAAGCATTTTCTGAATCCAGTTTGTCGATACTTTTTGATGCAGCTACAAAATGTACACAAGTGCTCAAGAGTAAAGCATAAATGTGCTTGTATAGATTGCGATAATTTGCTTATGGTATTGACACGCGTTAATAACTCATACCATATATATACATGTAGTGATATGATAAATTCTAAACTGAATATTTTATTTTAAACGGAATCACAACCCCTGAGTGTGTCAGATTGTTCCGTTTGGTTTTTTAAAATTTTTCTATGCATTCAACATCATCAAATTGTAATAATGCGGCCTTCACCACCTCGATTCTGCTTTTCTCCCCTTTTGTGTTGACAGCAGTTTACTAGTAAGCTTTAATTTATCTTTGAAAATTTTCCAGCATTTTCTGGAACTTGAAAATAGCAACAAAAAAAAAATCTTCTGAATAAAACCTAAAAATACTTTTGTTGCCACTGATGAATTAGTTGTGTGTCTACCAATAACAGATTCCATCTATGACAACTGCAAGGTGTGAAAAATGCCCTGGGATTTATATTTAATATTCGAGTTTTAACTCCACGATTTATACCTACTATATTTTTACCATTGTCTTATCCTTGTCAACGATAGTTCTGAATATCTAAGCCATTTTTTCCTAGGTCTCCCAGTATTGCATTGGTCATATATTCTCCAGTCTTTTCAGTGATAGCAAGAAATCCTATCAAGTTTTCTTCTATATTTCCAGTTGATGTACTACAATATATTAAGATTACCGACATTTGTAAAATTCTACTACAGTCTCTAGTGTAGGACGAGTAAAAAAGAATAATATTTTGCCTCTTTTAATGTTAAAGAATAAGACCCAAATTCGGAATATTTGTATAAATATAAAAGAACTCAAACGTTAATAATATATTCTGGCTTCACTATCCTACAGAAAATCTCTTATTTTATCATACTACTCATTCTTATTCGAGTTGACACAATTTTTTTCTTTTATAAAATGTGTTTCGCACTTTTTCTCCTAAACTGTAATACTAAATGAGCTATTCCTTTACATGCTAAAAGAAAAAACTATTTATGAAATATTTTGAAATTTTAAAACATTGTATTATAAACAAATGCATGAGTTACAATGTCACAAAGTTTTATAAAAATCGAGGCATTTTTTCTGTCCGAAAATCTGCCCGTGTTAAGTTCACGCTGTCGTACATATGGCGAAAATAGCCTTATCCTACCAATCACTTCACTGGTAACTGAGTTTGATATGATTACGATCAATTCATTTTGAACATCGTGGCTTAGATAATGGTGTGTAAATTGTTTATTATCAATGTGATTTATGTTTTTTCGTTACGTATAGGATCATATTTACATATCAACTTATATATAAATAAGTCTATGAAGTTTCCAGAATTCCTTCGTCTGTTTTGAGAGATTCTCTGTGACTTCTAAATGCCAGATTATGATATGCTAAGAAATGTATGATATCAATTACTCTCTCAAACAAATTGTACCAATGTTTTGAGATTCAAGAATTTGCCTTCCGTTTTCTTGGTCTAATGTTTTTCCGTGCATTATTCCCTTCTCTAAAGTTATCCATTGGAACATATAGGCCATACGTTCTTTAGTATTGTCATGTCTGTGTAAAATACTACTTAAGTGTTTCCAATCACAGCACCCTTGCAATACCATTTGAGTTTGTAAATTGCCAAATAGTCTGCATGGAAAACAGAAAACTTTATTTTTAGAGCTTGAATAAACCAATCATCAACGACGTTGTGAGTTGCGCCATTATTCAGTTTTCTTGAGAAATGAAAATTGGAAAATTGTCTATGATCATCATCTTTAGGTTAATATTCATCACTGTTATATAACTGTTTCAGGGGACCACTTCCTGAACTACACTGGCGACCAATAAGCATCCGTCATTGGAAATGTTCACAATCCAGGGTCAAAACAGGAAAATGCTTGTTTCGCTACGTCACTGGTATCTCTGTTCACAGGCGAAAAACTAATCTCAATCACTTCTTCTTGTTTGTGACATGTTACTCAACGCGAAAAAATCACCTCAGCGTCAGATTATGATTGGCAAGCTTTTGATACTATTTCTATTTCCGATTTTTGTCGTTCGGTATCAATAGTCGGTGCATCTGGAGTAACTTCCAAATTCAACGGAGACTCGGATATGGATAAATGTTGTTGAGAAGTCGTAGGAACCGTTTACTTTGATTATGCACTGCCAGATTCAGTCTGACAGAGAAATTTAATTATACCTGAACTTTACTCTTGGTTGGATACAGCTCTTCAACTTTTCTTTTCTTGTCTTTTTTTTCATTGCACCCATTTTCTCCCTTTATCTCTCTTAGTGCCTAAGCCTGACATGATTGATAAATTATGAAAAAATGTTTCAGTACTATATATATATATATATATATATATATATATATATATATATATATATATACATATACTATTATTTATTCTCACATCAAATACTTTTAAAATTTATAATATGATATAGAAACATAAAGCGAGACTGCGTCTGATGCGATACTTTAATTGGCTTTCTAAAGAAGCGAAGTCCCGAGTTACGCCCGTCTCTGACCGGGGACTCCCCGCAATAACAGCTTATCTCCAGCTAATGTTGCCAGACTAAATACGAACGAATGAGCGGAAACGACAAAGTTGAGAAATTTTTAATAAAAGTAAAATGAAAACACAATATTTTTACGAATTATTTTTTTATATATTTTCATGCACAGATAAATAGAATATCTTTTTAAAAAAAAGTCTACATCAATTTTTCCATATCTTATATGAAAACAGATAGAGTTGAGAATTTTCTAATTTATTAATTATAAAAAATCCCTGTGGGTTCTTTTTTTATTCTCCTTATTTTTCGTTTAATTTATTTCGGCTTTGAGGCGCGAGGCTTATGCACCCGGAGGCCGTGGCAGTAGCCCACACCGCCCACGCCTTACGCCCCCTTTTGGGTGATGCTTTACTTAAAGACAAACAACACGCTGCGGTTGAAAAAATGAAATTTTTTTTTTTCTATAACCCCCGACGCCGTTCCGATATTGAATTTATTATAATCGTATTAATATTTATATAAATCTGAATAATATGCATTCTGTAATACAAATACTGACGTGCCAAGGACTTAAACATACAGAAAAAAAATCAGTGGATGTATTAGAAACGAAATACTAAAGCATCATAAGAATTGAATGTTTCTTTCGAAAAATATCATATATAACGGTTTCTATTTGGGTCTTCATCAATCCTTTTCGAAAAAAATATTTTTTAACAGTAATTCAATTCCTCCCATTAGCTCCACCTCATGCATTTATTTATTTTGGGTAATTTAAAACGTTAATAAAAACTTTTTAAAAAGTACCAGTTGAGTTAAAATTTTTATATTGATTATTTGATGGCAATACAGTAATTTAACTATAAAAGTAAAGATTAATTGATTAAAACTTATTATTCAAAGAATTACAAAAAACACCCCGTTGGCATCATTTGTGGTGGCTTAGTGACCCCTTTTTTGGGGACTTGTGTCAAAAAATTGAAAAAAGTTTTTTTCTCACTTTTAAAGCGCCTTTTGATCTGAAATTTTTTATACATACTGTTTTGGGGGAATAAAACGATAATTTAATTATAATTAATTAAAGTTTAAATGACTGGAACTAATTTTTTAAAGAATTCAGATACATCCACATTGGTTTTATTTTTTTGCGACTTGGATCACCACTTGGAAAGGTTTTTTTTCATGTTTTGATTCAGTTGCACTGAAATTTTATATATACGATTGTTTTGATGACAATACGACATTTAATATTAATATTTATATTAATTGTAATATTTAATAAAAAAATAGCTAAAATAAAATTTTTTCCCCTTTTTTGGGATCTAAGTGGGAATTGATTAAAAAAATTTTTTTATATTACTTTTTTTAGTTTAAAAACCCTTTTCGTAGTGAGGGCCGATTGTGTATGCAAATAAAAATACCTTTTAAGTGCCAGTCGTTGAGTGTGCGAGATAAAGGTTAAACGCCGATCGTTAAGCTAAATTTCCAAAAGTTAGTAAACATCGACTGGTGATGGGCCCCTTTTAAGATTAATTTTTTACAGATTTCGCCGGGAAGTGGTTAAAAAAACCAGTTTTTTGGGCTGACTATACCATCGGGTTTCAAGAGGGATCATTCAAAGAGTTCCCCCCTTTCCCAGATAAGTACTTTCCATAATTTAGTTATCTGTTTTGGGGTTAGTTTTTTATTGCTCTTTGGAGTTAAGTTAAAAAAATTACAGTTTCCGAAAGGGTTTGTAAAATTCTGGTTTTTTTTTTTTCTTTTCCTCCCCCTTTTTTCCCCCCGGAAAACAAAAGGAAAAAAAATTTTCCCCCAAATTTTTTTCCAAAAAATTTGAAAAACAAACAAAAGGCAAAAAAAGTTTAAACCTTTAAAAGGATAGGTTTTTTTGAAGGGGAGAAAAAGGTTTTCCAATTTAAAAATTTTTTGGTAAAAAAAATTTTGGAAATTGAATTTTTGGGGAGGGCCAACTCAAAATCCCCAATTTTACCCCTGGGAAAAAATTTAAAAGGGGAGGAAAAAAATTGCACAAACGAGAAAAAAAAATTCCCTGAATACCCAAGGATTTTTGAGCCAAAACCAAGGTAGGAATTATTCTGAACATGAATTTGAAGCAAATTTTTTAGCGAAAAAATTTTTTTTGGGAAAAAGTGCAAATTTTCGATTTATTTTTAAAGGGGTTACCTTTATTTATTCTCCCCCTTTAAAAAAATTTTTTTTTATATAAAAATTTAAAAATTAATTTTCCTTAAATAAAATTTTTAAAAGAAAAAAAAACCCATTTGATAATAACCCTTTTTTTAATTTTTTAAAGGAAAAAAACCCCCAAACAAAGCTAATAAAGGGGTATTTCTTTTTTTTGTGTTTTAAAAAAAAATGTTTTTACTTTTTTGGGTTTCCCATTGGGAATTTTTAAACCTTGGGGGAACAACCCCAAAAAACGGAAAAAAAAAAAGAAAAGGGCCCTTTTTTAAAATTTTTAAATTTTTTGCCCAAAGAAATTAAATTTATTTATTAACCACCCGATACAACCCCAAAAGTCAAAAATGCCCCTGATCAAACCCCAAAAATGTTTTTTTTTTTCCCTTGCTCTGGTCCCCCCGGGGCGGGGCCCAGGAAGGTTCAAGACGAAAAAATTTGAAAACAATGATGTTTTTATTTTTGCCCCCTGACGACAGTAACTTTTGATCAAGGCCCTGAATTCATTTGGCGAAGGGCTAGTTTTTTCCCGGGGCCATGCGGTGAACAGTACGATTTTGTCATTCCACCCCAATTTTGGGGGAAGAAATCCCCTTTAGGGAGGGCGGGGGCCCCCACCTTTTTTCCCCCTTTTTTCCCCCAAAAAACCCACGAAAAAAGATTTTGGCTCGACGGCTATTTAGAGTCCCCTTGCCGCGAAGGCACTATACATTTTTAAAAACATCCGGCCCTACGGGCACCACCAGGTCAGGTCATAACCACTAAAACCGGAGGGGCGGCTACAAATGAAAGTAAAAAAGGTGTACCATGTACAGCGGACATTATCTTTTTTGGGAAAATAAAAAAAAGGGGGTTCCGTGAAAGTAAGGACAACATTTAATGGACGTAGAATTTCCCCTGAAATTGCGGGGGAAGGGTATCCCTAAGACAATTAAAAGGGGGTTTTAGTTATCAAAAAAAAAGATACCCTCACAGTAACTCATTTTTGTCGGCTGTTTTACGGACTATAATTGGGGTGAATTTTCCCATCGGGGTCATGGACGTCTTCAATGCCCGTTTGGGAAGTGAGCCCAATCACTAAAGTAAATTTTACCCAAGTCCAAGATTCCAGGTCGAAGTCCCTTTCCCATGGACAAAAATACGGGAAAATTGAGTTAATGGTCTTCAAGATTTAACCCCCCTTTTTGCCGGCCCCCTATCACTGGTTCCGGTTACACGTCGGATCATTGATAAGGATTAAGAAATAGGGAATGTGAGTGATGATCAGGTGTTCCGTCTGTTCTCGCGTTTTGGGTTTTTTTTGGTTGACCGGTGTTAATGTGGTCAAGGTTTTACCCATTCCTGCAACATTGTCCAATGATATATATCCGGACCCAAATATTGGGGGGATCTTTTTGATTTGAGCACCATGTTTTTTTAACCCGCTGGGCACGTCTGTCTAAAAAAGGGAATTTGTTCAAAATTCTGAAATTGTTTTTTATATCTATTTAACTTATTTCATCTTTTTTAAATGATTTTTTCTGATTATTGCATACATTAAAATTATATACTCAGGGCAAAAACAGCCCATGGGGGCCAAGGCCTAATGTGCCCATCTCAGTTTTTGGGCCTTGGACCCCGAGGAACAGGAAGCAGATTTTCCCGGGGTTCTGGAGGTCAATTGACAGAAACCCCAGTGTTTAGTCCCCAAGAAAGTTTTTACTTATTTATTGATCCACTGAAACCCAAGGACAGAAAAAAATCTTCAATACTCAACCAATTGGGCCCACAAAGAAAAGGGGAGGCCAAATTTCAATGGGTTGATGGGCCCAGAAAAAAATCTCCCCAGTTTTAAGAACCAGGAATTGGAAACCGGGGGGAAGAAAAAACCCGGGCCCGGAAAAAAGGCCCCTTTTAAAAGGGCAAGGCCCACCCTTGGCTGTCGTGCCACTGAGGAAGGAAGGAAAGAAAATGAAGGGGAGAACGGGTTTAGTCGACCTTGCACAGCCCGGGGGTAAAACCCCCTGACCTGGTTGGGGGATACCCCCACCACTGTCCCCTGGGCACACGTAAAAAATATTTTCAAAAAAAAAATTTTTTTTTTTTTTCTTACACTCCAAAATTTTTACGATATAAACAAAAAAACCTTTTTTTCAAAAAAAGGATTAAATTTACACCTTTCCCAAAATTATTAGGGAAAATATGAAAAACACAAATAATCAGTAAAAAAGTTTTTTAAACTTTTAAAATTTTTTTTAAAAAAAAGTAGTTGTAAGGGTTAATTTAATAAATTAGTTTTTTAAAAGTTTAAAAATTTTTTGCATCTCTTTTTTTAAATTTTCCCACTAAAAATTTTTTTATAAAAAAGAATTTTTTTTCTTATTTTTTGAGTTTAATGGAATTTATTATTGCTTATATGGCTGTTTTTTAAATTTTCGAAAGAATATCTTATTAGTAGGTTCAATACTTTTTCTTAAAGGAATATTTTTACTTAAAAAAAAATGTTTCTTTCTTTTGAAAAGAAATGGTAAAAAATAAAAAAGAAAAATTAAAAAAAAATTGTAAATTCTCCTGAAAAATATTTTGCATAGAAAAAAAAGGGTTTATTTCAAATATATTCATTATTTCATAATGTTTAATGGGTTATTAAAAATTTTTTAAACCCATGAATACGAAATTTATATTTGATCGTCATTTAGTTTTTTTTACGCAAAATTGAAATTTCCAAATCTATTGAAAAAAAAAGGGTTTTTAAAGTGAGATTCAGAATTTTTTAGAAAAGAAATTTGAAAATACAAAAAAACTGCATTTTTATAGGTATAAAGAATACCCATCTTCACTGTTTCCCAAAAAGGAATTTATAACTTGCGCAAAAGGGGCAAAAAAAAGTTCCCTTTTTTTTAACTGAAAAAAGAAAATAATGAGCTTCATTCTTATGCTTCCTTTACTTATAAGACTTAAAATTATCGATCAATTAAATTGATATTCGTAAAATGTTACTGATTAATTATGGCGATTGTATGAATTTATTGATTTGTGACAGTTATTGCCTTGGGAAAACGGGGAAATTTTATTCCCGAAAAATTTCTTTTAAAAGTTTTTATTAAAAGTTTCCTTTCAAATTAAATTGGAAGTAGTTTTTTAACACGTTTTAAAAAGTTTCAGTTGTATGTAATGGAATCTTTGAACTCGATTTTTACCCACTTTAAAAGGTCAGATCAATTTTGGGAAAATTTTGCCCCATTTTTAAAGGGGCCGATGGAAAAACAATAATTTCATAATTTTTTTTTATTGTCCTGATTAGGGTCTTAATAATTAAGGAATATAAGGATTTCTAGATTTTGGCAACTTAAATTTTTTTGGGGGATAAAAACCCATTTTCAGATTTAGCGACTAATTCCATTTTGGATTTTTGGGTTTATGACTAATTCAAGATTTAAACGCCTAAAAGATTGGGCAAAAACCCCAAAATGAAAAGGGGAATAAAAATAATCAATGTTCTAACGGCTAAATATTTTTTTTATTTTGATAAAGCAATATGCTTAGAAGTAATGATACGAATTAACATTTCGCAATACGTTTAAACGGTGATATAATACGCTTGATATTTAATATTTCTTCTTAACACACTTTTATTAGTTAAGACCTGTATCTATAGAGACGGAATCTTTGAAATACAACGATAGGGGCCTCATCCGACGCCCCGTAAAACGGAGAGAATAAATACCCTTCAGACCCATTAACTAATAACCATGGAAGAGCAAGACTAATTCCAAAAACCACATAATTCCGGCTCCATATATCAAACTCAAGGATAAATTCAACTAAGAATAAAAGATAGTTTTAAAAACTAAAAAAACAGGCTTTTATTGTAGATCGAACTAAAAAATGAAAAATAAATTACAGTTTAAAAAGAACTAAAAAATACGCTTTTATATAGTGAATCGAACTAAAAAGTAAAAAATAATTCTGAAAATAAGAATAAATGAGTAGCGAGAAAATTAATGTCATTGTGGTAAAAGCGTGGGGTGCTTTGTACTACATCTTTACACTAACTCAGCATTTCGGAACAGAAACTAGTAAGAAATTATAAGAATTAATATAGTTTTTATTAAAATTAATATCATTATGTAGATCGGGGTCGAAGATTTCATGATTTCCCGGTCTCGAAGAGCAAAAGAGTTCCTTAAGAGCGATGAAATTTATTGTCGAAAAACAATCCTTGAAAGTACAGAATATAGCAGAATAATTCGCCAAATAAATCCCACAAGGCTTACACACCTTCTACAACGCTCAGGAACGGCTATCAGTGTCTAAAAATGTAAATATGTAATGATAAAGATTATTCGTTTGCAATCTCTCTATCGTAGCAGCTCTTCAGCAGCCAAAACAATACTGATTCAGTTTTTGTGAGAGACTCCTGTTTATAAGTTACACGGATCTTTTTCGAAAAATCCACTTACGTCATTATTCGTGATGATTCGTAACAGGTTTCTTCAGAAATTTACAGAAATATCCATTTGGTTGCCTACTCACAAAAAAGTTCGCTGAAAATGATGCGAACTTGGCTATATCGCCAAGTTTTGCATTGAATCGTTGTTATAATGTAAGGAACGGCGTTATTTGCGAATATTACAATTTGTATCATAAAATAAATACAACAGAAGGTAATACTAACGTATTAAACATTCAGATATAAATTATTTACCCTATTTTAAGCATTATTTACACAAAATTCGTAATAGTATTGCTTAATTTACTAACGGAATCCAAAATTCAAGGTTCAGGATTTAAATGTTGAAAAAGCACCTAATTAACCAACATGAGAAAACTATAATAGGTTACTTTGTTCTCACACAGCATGGCATTTCCAATTAAGGAGCCAAGATTTTCGCTATATTATGTATAGTATAACCTATATAATATAATATCCCTTATAACTTTCCACAAATAAATAAAAAATATATTAATTTATTCCAAAACATTTAGAGTTGGATAGAAGTTTATTTTATTTCTCAAAAATAAAGCTGCAAAAAATAATTATTTTTTAAAAGTATAGTTTAAGTAAAAGGAAACAAAAGCTAAAAAACATTGAAATGAAAAAATTTTTTTCACTCATTTAGTAAGAAACTAATACAATTGCGCAGGAAATTTAAAGGTTAATTATAATTTTGAACGTGCAAAATATCAATTTTTTCAATAATATTTCTAAAAGTTAATACAGAATGCTAAGAAAGTTTTAAGGTATCCGACTACGTTCGGAATCGTGATTTTGCAAAAGCGTATAAATGGATAATATTTATGATATTTAGTGTCACTTAGATTAGAAAATGTATATAAAATTGTTTTAAGAATTTTATTACAATAAAAAATTATTTAAGTACAATATTTTGACAAAAACTGAGCGTAGAATGACCCATTTTCAAAATATTCTCCTTTTGTGAAAAATGCTTCTTTTATGATAATATTTTGTCTGTATATAGCTCAGATCTCTGTAGAGGCTCAACTATAATTTTGGAAACATATTACTTAGAAGTGGGTTTATTCATGTTTTACGACAACAGAGGGGAAATTTTTTAAAAAAGGCCGATAATTATTTCAATTGGTTGTAACTCTGAAAACAATGTTGAGCTTCTGTACAGAGGTCTGAGCTATATACATGCAAAATATTATTATAATAGAAGCATTTTGCACCAAAGGAGAACCTTTTGAAAAAGGTTATTCTAAGTTAATTTTTTTCCGAAATAGTGTATTTAAATACTATTTTTTGTCAAAATGTCCTTAAAACAATTTTATACATGTATTCTAATCTAATTGACACTAAATATCATGAAAATTATCCATTTATGCGCTTTTTTAAAATCCCGGTTGCGAACGTAGTGGATATCTTAAAGCAAACCAACAGTAATCACGCTCTCAGCAATAAGAAATGTAAATTTCAACAAAGATTTATCCCTTAAAAAATGTAAACTATGTTTCGTCAATTCCTGTTTGGATTTCGTTTTTTCATTATTTGTTTTATTAGTATCACATTTCGAAGCAACAAGAGGGCTCTTGGTGACGAGAACCCATTAATTTTAAATTACTGTCAAATGATAATGGCGATACCTGTTTTGACTATTTATTCGAAATCTGTTATTTGGAACGCCACCTTTCCAAGGGGATAAGCAACAACAACATCTGTTATTTAAAATATGCTATAAATTCTTTTATATGACAGAGTTAATATATCGTTATTATTGTTCAATAAATAAGTCGATGCTCTACATCAGAGGTTCCCAAACTTTTTTTCTCATAGACCCCTTGCCACGTGTTTTGGTTTGGGGTAAAATTTATCAAATTAAATACCTTTTTGACAGCTGGTATTAGTAAGGGGACCAACCGTCCTCCTTTTATAGGTTCTGTCTTTCCTCAAAAAGTGTCCCCCGTTTCAATATTTTAAAACTCATCTGTTGATCTCTATTTTCAGAGATGAACCAAACATGTTTCCAAAATGTCGATGAATGGTCTGAAACAAAAATCACAGGAAATAACAATTTTCAAAGGTATTTGTTGACTTTGTCACATGTAAATTGGGCAGATATAGAAAATTACCTAGAGTTTTTATCGAAAGAAATGCTTGGCATTAAAATCAATGACAATTGTCTGCTTGAAGAAGCAGACTGAAGAATGAACGTATTTTTAAATTCTAATAAATTAGAACAGTTGGAAAATCAACATGCTGCGAAATTGGTAAAAGATGGGTGAAATTACTTAAACCATTTCAAAAATGAACAAATTCCATATGAAAATGTAATTATTCTTGTTGAATTTACGTTGTGCTGCCCTGGAACTAATGCAGCAGTTGAAAGAGTTTTTTTCAGTTGGTAATGATTTTTGTGAAGTGACTAGTGAGAAATCATAATTGAATGTAATATTTTAGCTACAGTGCTTACCGTAAAATTCAGTATGCAGGATATTTTTTGCCTGAACTTTCTGATATGTTAAAAAAATGAAATGTTGACAACAAAAATATCATTCAATAGAAAAAATACTCGTTTAAGATAATAATTAAAAAGAATGTAAGCGCAATTAGCGTATTTTTGCTTGAATTAATGAAACGTTTCATATATTTAAGTTGTAATATTTTCTTAAATTTTTCGTCCTTCTTTTCATTGTAAGAAAAATGGTCACCTTAGTATTAGGCTATTTATTTTTAAAGATTTAAATTTCTAAATCTAAAGAAGTATAGTGTTTAAAACTTAAGAAACAAATGCTAATTAAATTAAAATTTAATGCATAAAACAATTGATCAACAAACAAATGTATATAATGGAAAGGATGAATCTGGTGCTTCAGTAAAAATTTTTCAACATTTGGCATCAATCTTGTAGGATTTAACCTTAAATTTCCTCGGTTTTTAGAGTCCGAATTTTTTTTCTTTCTTTTTTTGTTTTGGAGATTGGCAACAATGCTGAAACTTCTCATTAGGAAAGCAATTCAAAACTTTTTTACAGTACTCCATAATTCGGGATAAATAACAGGTATGTGTGTCTTTTTAAAGCCAAAATTACTGATATCCATTTCTAAACTTTAAGATCTCCTCTACTGCCTTTCCCTATCAGTTACTCTTGTCATACGTAGCATTTTTTTTCAATGTGATCGGATGATGTGATGATTTCCATTGAATCGCCATTATAATGTAAGGATCGGCTTGCTTGCGAATATTACAATTTTATCACAAAATAAATACAACAGCAAGTATATAATATTAACATACTACACATCCAGATATAAATTATTTACACTATTTTAAGCGTTCATTGCACAAAATGTCAATGTTTATTTTTGGAGCAGCTTAGGAAGGTGTTTTCAAAAATCGACCCACAAAAGAATTACGGGGCGTTATAAATAAAAAAAATCCCCTTATTATTAACTATTAGATCGACAGACTTAAAATTTTACAAATATGTTTTTTTTGTTCAGTTGAGATATGCAAAAAGCTTTTTTTCTTGTTTAATTTGAAATTCACATAAATTCTCATTAAAAACTTCTTTATCCTCCAATCTGTATTGTTTAATTTTTCAATTCACTCGTGCAAAGAACGGGTATACCAGCTAATATTTTATACTGTTTAAAAAATACAATTTCACAGACAAAATTGTATTTGACCCTCTAGACTTTTTACTTGCTGTGAAAACTGAAACAAAATCATATTCAAATGAGCCAAATGTACTGGTTTATGAGGAATCAAAAAAGTGTATCAAAATATGAAGTTTCAAAAATTCACAAAGTAATATCCTCTCCTCTATTAATTCTTAAAAAACAATTTAAAACAATAATTAAAATATTCATCCTTACAAATATCACACACAGATGGAAAAAAAAAAGAAAAGAAAAAAAGACTAACAGCTTATCTTTATTTTATTTACACCTTCTAACTTCTGAGTGATTAAATTCGATTGCTAAATTAGTCACCAACGAATAGATATTCTCAAATGACATTCTAAATCAAATTAAAATTTTTTAAAAAAATGACGGAAAATCGTTTTCTTTTAGAAATTGAGACTGAAGTGAAACGAAGCAAGAAAAAACATTCCACTCTACAAAACTGCTCATCGGAGACTTTAAACGGAGATGTCTTTCACGGTTGTCTCAATCACCTCCCAGGAGATCAGGGGAGCGTCGTTCCCTTGAACAGTTTATTCTTTTTTCTATTCATTCCAACTCTTAGTTCTCGTATAAAAACCCCTTCTCTTTTTCGTATCAGGAATAACATGCCGGTGTTGCTTGGGGCGCGAAAGAAGAAAAGCTAAAAGAATCACAATAAATGAGTCCAATTCTAACAGTTGTGAAAGGAGAAACCAAAAAAAATTGAGAAGGCAGTTGACATTTACGCTCTCAGTGAGAAGAAGTTTTCAACCGTGTTTTTTACTGTCTTTATTTTAAGATCTTATTCCGAGAGAAGCTGCTGATCCTTTTCTCAACTCAACTCAATTACGACTCCAGACACGCGCTCGTTTCGGCACAACTTACTTAGGAAAAGGAAATGATTCACTTTAGAAGTCGGGAAAATGCTATCGATTGTGAGGGTGTGCTGTAATTTTCGACACATCCTGCAATTGGATTTCGAGACTCTTTACTTTATTATACTCTTTTTTTTTGCTCTGCGAAGAAGGTTTTTGCGGTTGGCTTGTTTCGTAGTATATATGAAAATCTGACATATGCCAGCAGTTTCGAATTCTTGAGAATCTTATGCAGTGGATTAAGCATTACCAAAAGACGACGGTCCATTAAGTAAAAATTTTGGTGTTTAAGATGGATAGGATATTATGTTGGAAATAACTTATAGATATTCTTACTGTGTAAGATATCGTATTGCTTTTTAACTAGAAGTGTTCTTAAACTTTCGGAAAATTTATACTTTAGTTTATGTGGTTGTAAGAATTGAATCTCAGAGAGGAATATGAGCTTGCTATTTTTCATAAATAAAAAGTCTATGACAGAATTGTCCCAATTGGCTGGCAAAGAATTTGATCAATAAATTGGTGTTCTTTATCTATTCTTATTAATATATTACAAAATTAATTTTGTTTCTATATGAAAGATAAACATGATCTACCATATTCCAAGACATTATATTCTATTTTCTAAATACGCGCCATTTCTTTTTCAGAACAACTCCTTTCTTTTGCTACTTCTAGAAGAAAATACAGCAGAATCTCTTTCTTTATATATGTATACTTATACGTGGTTTTATAAATTTAATATTTCATCTCTAGGGATAATTATCAGGTGCACAGAAAATACAGAAAACATTACACAGAAAAACATAAATCAATTAATAGTTTGACTCCAGGTTAGACTTTATTGAAGATTGTGAACAAGCAAGAGACTTAACAGGCTGGAAAGCTTCTGTGTAATTGAGAAATATATAATAATGCGCAACATGTTACATAAATATATTGCAGTCAATGGTTACATTTTTGAAAATGAAGCCCTCAAATTGGAAGAATCATTGTATGCAAAGAATTAATAAGAATAATTAATTTAATAAATTTTGTTAATGGCTTCAGTTTTTCAAAATGTATCGAACTAACTCTTTTGTCAACGAATTTTACACAGGCTGAATGCTAAGACTTTCGACCTTTCATCTTTTCAAAATACCTGTGATCAGTTCCCTCAAATGGGAAAATGTAACAGTTAATAACCTAGGAATTCAATTTGAATTTCTATCCGTGGCTTGTTCTATGTTGAATTGATTGATAATATATACATACGAGATGGAGTCATTTCAATGCAGCAGGTCGCCAAACAATGCCGTTTCTACTAATGCAAATACTATTTCGAATGAAGTCTATGGTGATCTGGAAGTGAATGGAGTACTAAACAGTCGGGAAATTCAAATGATACCTAAATGTAGAATTGTAGGTAAAAAAAAATATATTTGTAGAGCATTAGATTATGGAACGAGGAAAAAAGGAAAAAAAAATCTGGTCGATTCAGACAATATTTTGAGAAAATTAGGAGTCATTACCCTTTGTTTGCTCTTTAGGAAAGTGATTTCAAAATTGTTTATTTTAAGAATTGAAGAACCAAAATTAAAAAAAAATAGGCTTAGTAAGAATGCCTTTTGAACTCATTTACGAGTTCAGAAATTTGAATTTCATTACGGAAATTAAAAAGTCAATTTTATCAATATTAAAAAAAGATTTTGGAAGGGTTCTAAGGGAGTTGAAAACTAATCTTTGTAGAAACAAAAATATTTTTCGTCAGTTTTTATAAGAAAATTCTAATAACTTTGAATTGTATTGAACAAATGTTATACAATATAGCATTAAATAAGATAACAACACTCTAAACTTTAAATATATTAACAAGCTTTGTACAAAACATGCCTACTGTAATTTTTTTGACTTAGGAAATACTCTATGCGTTCCTTTACTTTCCAAACAAGGAGTTTCACAAATACCTGAATATGAAGTAAAATTTGTACTCCTCTTGTTATTTTAAGCCAAGAAGTCCTGTAAAAGGAAGGCAAGGATTATGTGCTGATGCAAAGAAATCCGGAAATACAAATTGCTAAAAGTAAACTAAATATGAAGGATCAAATATATGTAACACAAAAGTAATCAAATTGTTCGAATATACTGTCTATAAAGGTGAGGTTTATTTATAGTTTATTAACGTCGCATTTTGAAGTTACACGAGTGCTGTTGGCGAAAACCTCAATCATTTTAATAAATAGGAATTAGATAATGTCTTTCTCTATTACTCTCTTGATTCTTCTCAACGCTATGCTTCGCATTTACAGACAATAGAATTATCTCGTTTCTCAATATAATCAATCCAAGCGCTATATCCTCCGCGCTAAATATCAAAAGAGCTTGGTGAGTCGAGCTAAAAACAAAGGATTTTTCCTTCCTTTACACAAAATTCAGTTCAGCTCCTTTACGCTTCAAAACTACAAGGGGAAACTATCCTTTCCCCTGACCATCTTGTTCGAAGATCAACTTCTCCCTCAAAATAGCAACTCACCCCCGCAGATGCAGCGAATTGCGCCAAACATTCCATAATCCACCGCCAACAGTAGCCAGATACTACAGGAATTATAATAGTAAAATATATATCCAGAAACACGATAACAATATATTGTTTAACTCATCTGTGCATCATGCGTAGATCGTTAAATGGAAAATATGAATGCAACTAATTTCACGATGTTATCCATTTAAAGACAATAGTGAAAGGTATTTTCGTTAAAAATATACCAGAATGTTTAAAATCGTTTTATCATAACCATCAAACGGTTGATTGGTAATAATTTTAAGTTAATCGTTCTTTCTAAAATTCTGTTTACAGTTACCTGGTAATGAGAAATGTAGTATTAGAATAGTTTGCACTTTTACACCCCAAGAGTTTTTTTAAAGTTGTAAAATAAACAGCTGTTCTTAAAGGTTGTACATGCATCATTTTTCCAAAAGTTAAAAAAACTGAATGGAAGAATATTTGTACTTGTAAGGAGTCTCCGCGGGCCACACGACTGTCAAAAATATTGTAGTCGGAAAATTTCTATAAAAAACGATGTTTGTTTTACAAGACTACAACTGATTCTAAGGGAAGGGATGGTGTTTACAGATTTGTATATATATATATATATATATATATATATATATATATATATATATATATATAAATCCCGTGTCATAGTGTTTATCCGCGATGAACTCCGAAACTACTCAACCGATCTAAATAAAATTTTGCATATTGTGTGTCATTTCATTCAACTTAAAAGATAAAAAAAATTATTCTATCTCAATTAATGACGTGAATATTTTTTTATTGCAGAAAATGCAAACGAATCCAGGAAACTGGAAAAGTCACAATGCGCACGAATCGACGGAAGCAAATTTTGCAGATGGAGGGGCATGAAAAGTGAGTGCCCGGCGTATTTCGAGGCATGGAATCCGAATTCGGAATCGGTTACCAAAATCTACCGTAACTTCACCGGATAATGCCGGACGAACGTATTATAGGCACTCCTTGACAGGGGCTTAGCTTAAATTTGGAGCGCGAAAACTTAGCCCCCGGCGTATTTTGAGACGAGAAATCCAAATCTGATATCAGAAATTCCCGTAACTTTGTCGGATAGTTCCAGAAGACCGTCTTTTACGTGAGCCACATGGCAGGGACTTACGTTAGAAGTCTTGGGGTGGGAGAAAAGTGCGTTCTTTTTGTATTTCGGGGCAGAAAATGAAAAACCAAAATTCCGGATAATACCCTCTTTTCCAGGGATTGAATTTGCAGGTACAAGGGCTCCAAATGTATGCACTGGGAGCGCTTCTCAAGATGGGGAACGAGAATATGAAATCGAACTCAGAAACCCCCGTAACTTTGCCGGATATTACCTCCTCGCTCTACTTTTGCCGACGAAATTAAAGCAAATTTAAAACAATCGTTTTTGTGTCGAAACACTTCGATTGATCATAAATATTTGAGTACAATTGCAAGACGATCAATCGGCGCAAATATTTTCTAACCAACTGCTCGATATTTGAAACGGTGAAGTAGAACTGTGTATTCCATTATATAATGTAGCAAATTACCAGATAACTTCTGCATTGCTGTTCATACAAAAAAAAGAAGAAAATGAACGGATGAAGAGTGTCTCTTCTCCGATATACTGAATAATTATTTAGATAATGATTATCTCAGTAATCTTGTTATTTTGGCAGCAAAATGATGATGTTGAAATCTAGTGCCTTTTAAATCAATCTACACTATCTCTGACGAAAAGGAAGCTGTAAATTTTGCAACCGAATTTTTGAATTCTCTGGATATACAGGAATGACACCACACAATCTTCGGTTGAAAATTAGTTCAAAGGTTATTCTTCAGTGTAACTTAAATCCACCTAGAGTGAACACGTTTGGTTATCAAATAATCACAGAAATGTTGTTGAAGCAACCATTTTGACTAGAAAATTTAAACGAGAAATGTTCCTGTTGCCAGGTATTCTAATGATACTGCCAGAATCTGAGATACCATTCAAATGCTTCAATTTTCAAAGCCAAACAACTTCCTTTTGCTGCGTGGACTTTAAAAATCCCTGTTTCTCGAATGGTCAACTATATGTTGCATGCTGACGTGTGGGGAAACCGTTGAATTTATTTGTGTTAGCAAAAGACAGTTTAACAAAATAATAGGCAACGATTAGCGATTAATTAAATTAAAATTATGAACTGTTATAATTTAAAATGACAAAACATAATGTTGAAATCTATCACAACAAAGCCATAGAACGCGTGGTTGATCTGCTAATATATATATATATATATATCGTTTTCTAAAAAGTTAAATGGAAGTCGAATTAAAATACTTTGCAAACCTTTAAAGATAAGCGTCCACCTTTTTTCTGAAAACTTTGTTTGAAAACGGATATCAAACACATCACTGGCATGTTTTAAATACCAAGATTAACAGAAAAAATAGCTTGTTTTATGACAAAAAAAAAAGGCAAGGCAATTTTTTAAAAAATTTCTCTATTTCAAAAGTGGGGCCACTAAAATGTGCCTTCAGAGGCCATTTGTGGCTCGCGGGCCACAGGTTGTGAAGACCCTAACTTTAAATTAATATTTTGGATTAACTAAAGCAGTAATGTATTTTGTATATCATTAATCGAAAATAGAAATTCGTAGGACGATCTTATCCCTAGGAAAAAAGAGGGGAAAAGTTTTACACTCGAAAAAGCCCATGCAAAGCCAGGTTAAACCCGTTTGAGATGAGGGAAAGTAAAAAGAATTTCTAAAAAGGGAACTTCAATGTTATCTAATTAAACTAGAAATCACGTGTATACACATTAAGTAGAGCTGACATAAAGAGAAGGGGAAACTTCCATGGGGAAAAGTTATACATTTGAAAAAGTATTTGATTATACAACACCGAGCTATGCAGCTCGCAGTATTATATATATTTCATTAGGAAAACCACATTTTGTGTATAAGTATCTTTGGCATTTCGATAAAGAGTAAAACATTTTGAAATTTCTATGTCTATGATTACTTCTGATCCAGAGTTATCTGTGAACTATAATCTGTCACCTAACTTGAAACATGGAATTGTTATTGTATGTAAAGAACATGACTTTTTGGGGAAATAGAAAAAGGTTTAGTTACATAGGTAACGAAAGATGATCGTATACTTGCATTCTTTACCATTTTAATTATAAATTTAACTTAGTAGAATTCTGTTAAAAATTCTACAAATTTATTTTCGCTAACTTATTTTGGATAAAAAAGGGGATATATAATTTCTGTTATTTGTGGTATAAAAATCATATGTCAGTGATATGATGGCATTAGGTGAATGAATCTAATTGAATAGCAAACCCCTTAAGCGTGTAATGACTCAAAATCTTCGAGCAGATATTTACGATATCTTCAAGATAACTACTTAGTTAACGAAATCCACATTATTTCCTTCCAAAAGGTCAAGAAAATTTCTCGATTAAAAGACGACGCTTTCTCGACAATTCCATTAACGTTTCATCATGGCGAATTTGTGGTTGATTAGATTATCCGTTAGGTTTCCGTTCCAAGTGATATAAATATTGTTCCACAGAAGGCACGACCAACCGGAACCACAAAGTCCGAAACGGTATGATATTCTCCGGTATGACAGCACCTATCAGAATTAATTTTAATGGAAAGCTTCCATTATCCTTTCGGTTCACTGGCAGGATATTAAAGTCTAGAACAAAGGAAATTGCTTGAGACGCCCAGAAATCGAATTCCTTACAGATAAGAGAGATATATCGTAGAACAGAAAACCTTCCGGATGGAATTATTCCATTGCAAGGAAGCATGAATAATTGTGCTATCTATTTGGGATGAAAGGTCCCTCATCCGATATTAAAGGCAATTCCATTACTTTTGAAACTGCCTCTGCTGAAGTCTGCTCATGATGAAAGAACAGATAGTAATATGGGTACGCGCGGGAAATCCAGCCGATCTTGAAAAATGGCGGAATTCCAACCAAAATAAAGCCAATCAAAATATACCCAACTCTTTTTCAATTCCTACTATTATAGTTCACAATCGCCTTTATATGTATATATCTTGTTCAAATTTTCAATCGTTAATAAAATACTTTCTATTCATCCATTCAAGTTCAAATACATTTTTTAAACTTATAGTGGATGAGACTTGATATTAATAGAGTTTTTTCAAATATTAATTCATTAGTTAAACTTAATTAATAAATAAATAATAACAAACAAAAATAATAGTCCAACACCATACATAAAAAGGAAAATCGCTCATTGTGTCCCTGTAGTGCAATGGATATATCATGTTGGACTTCTAATCTAAAGGTCGTGTGTCTGAATCCTACCTGGAATGGCATAATTTCTGAGAATGTGATTTATGAATGAATAAATAAATAGCAACTAACAAAAATAATAATCCAACACCATAAATAGAAAGGAAAATTGCTTTCTATTTTGAAAACTTAATATTGTGATTCGGTCCTATATATTAATTTTAATTATTTAATAAGGAAGTAATTAAATAAAAAATTTCTTTGTTCGCTTAAGTAGGAAATGACTTTAAAAATATTTTTTTATATTGCTTGTTTACTCTGTATATAAGTTCTTGAGAAAACCTTGCAAAAAAATCGTGTAAAAATACATGGGACGTATGGTAAATTCGGGGATATGTTCCACTACTTTAAAAAATCGTATAAGAGGAAAAATCCCTAAACGTCCTCCCTCCCCCAAAAAACGCGCAAAAAAGTAATTATAAAATCCATATTACATCTTTATAAAACAAAAACAATTCTTTTTTATTCAAACAAATTAGTGTAGAGTGAAAATTCAATCTATAAGTACATTTGATATATATAAAATTCTCGTGTCACAGTGTTTATCGCCAAACGCCTTCGAAACGGCTCGATCGATTCTCATGAAATTTTGTAAGTATATTCCGTAGGTCTGAGAATAGGACGTAAACTGTTTTTCAAACCCCTAAGTGATAAGGGTGATCCACCCTAAAAAAAAACGGTTTTTGGCGCCAACTTTGATCTCTTTGCATTGACAAAATGACAAACAATGACAAAAGTTAGCGTCAAAAATCGGTTTTCCGCCAAACTGGAATTTCATGACGTTGCTCTATTGACTGTATTAATTAACTTCGCTTAAAAAATAAATGCTTTTAACATGTAATTAACTTGAAATATATTATTAAAATCTCAATTTTTACAATGTTTTACATTTTTTACAAATTTCTATCAATTTTTTTATACTTTAAATTCCTAAACAAAGATAAAACTATTTATCAAACAGATTGGTAAATTTTTTTAACCTTTTCCAACGCTGTCAAGTTAATTTGAAACAAAATATTGTAAGACTTCAAAAATATTTTGGAATTTTGGAATTAAAAAAATTTTGCTTTTTCTATACATAAAATATTTTTAAAGATATATTTTTTTCCATTTTGGGGAGCCGTAAAAATACAACAAAAAAAAAAAAAATTGGAAAAATCGCCAAATGCAGGTAATAGCTAATTATGGTGAAGCTACATCAGAACTCACGGGTTTGAGTGCTTATAGCACATGTGTGCGGAAAAACAACTTACGGAGAGTATGTAAGCAGATAAAAGATTTATCTGTCTGATAAAAGTGTTTTCTTTTTTAATGTTTTTTCTTTTATAATGAGTGTAAATAACGAATTTTTCAGTAATTTTCCAAATCCAACTTAATAGTTTGAATTTGAAGAAAGTATTAGTTGTTTCCTGTATAAAATAATTAATACGATCGTAGTTTTTAATACCTCACAACTGATAGTTTTCCTTTAGAGAAATAATTTACTGAAAAATCTCAAAATGTAGGAAAATACTGCCATGTTTTTGTTAAATAGTAGTATTTCCTTTTAAATCTTTTTTTTATACAAGGGATGTAAGCAAATTTTTAGGCTTTCTTTACATAGTTCTTTTTTCATAGTTAAATATATTTAATCGAAAAATCAAATATCCAGATAAAAGCAGTCGTTTCATAGCTAATGGTAGACATTATTTGATTCATTATCTTACGAAAATTGATATAAATTTATATACATATATTTAAGAATTAAAGTTATATATTGCGTTATATTATTTAATACTAAATTATTTATTTAGTAATACATTCATACATTGTCTGTTTTATTGAGGACAAAACTGGATTAGCTTTGCAAATTTTTAATCGAAAATATAAAAAAAAAATCTTATCCCTAGAGGAAAAAAAGGGGTTTTACACTTGGAAAAACCCATACTTCGCTGCTCTAAGTGGAGGGAAAAGAAATCTGTCTAACAAAGAGAAGAAGGGGACGAAATTTCTGAAAAGGGGATTTAAATGACATAAATATAGAAATCTCACAGAGAGAGAGAGGGGGGATTTTCATGGGGATAAAGTTGAACCCAGGGAAAAAGCCTGTGCAACGCCGGGCGAGAAAACAGACCTACCCGACGGGACAAAGACGTGGAAGAAACTTCGAAAAAGAGTATTTTAATGACATTAATATAGAAATCACACACACAAACAGAAAGTGCTGACACTGAGAAGGGAAGGGGAATCTTCCAAGGCATAAAGACGGCTGTACACTTGAAGAAGCCCGTGCAACGCCAGGCCATCCAGCAACATATAAAATTGAAGTTTAAATTAGGAAAAAAACTACTACTCATCGCTACTTGATAACAAGGGAAGCGTTGATTACGAACTGGATCAAAAATGCTGTCATCAGTAGATGTGTAAGATATGTCTAGCATAAGCAAGATATGTCAGACTATATATATGTAGTTTTTGATTCAAATGAAGAATTTCGTTCATTTTTAACGGCCTCTGTTGGTTTTCATTATTACCAAGTCTTATTAGCGGTTGTCCGTTTGGTGTTTCTCAAGTTGATTATATCATTCTTGATATCCTGCTACATAAGATAACATAGAAATTTTAATGCCCGCTCTATTGTCAGTATTATGAGTAATAAAATGTCATTCCGTACATGCAACAAACTTCAAGTTCTCGAGAATTAAATCAGCTGTTAATAGTTGAATTTCGACTTCGTTAATATAGAATTCTTTATAATCAAACTGTTATAAATTCGATAAAATCTTCCTCATATAAAGGGCAATAATTCTCAAATTTTTCGAAATTCGTGTAAAAAATAATTTATTAAATTTGTGTACCGTGTTTTTTCAAAATCGTGTAGAAAAAAAATCAGGTGTACGTTATTGAAGTACATCATCGGCAGAAAAATGGCATCATTTGACGGTAATGGTTGACATATTCAATCTCCTAAGATTATTCTATTTTTAATGACTTTTAAGTGACTTTTTTACTTTAAAATTTAAATTTTATGTAATTTGAATTTATTTATGACCTCATTTTCACGTATGTTTTTTTATTTATTTTAATGGGCTGCAGATTGGTGTTTTACCCTTGCAGACCTAGTTCATTCCCGCAAGCTGGTATCTCTTTTTAGTGCGGCACCATATAGGTGGATACCAATCGCCGCAAGTAATTTTGACGCCTAATTTCCTTTCTAGAGGAAAGCAGCTGTGTTCTGACGATGCAAACCTGTTCTAGGATTTAATTTTGCCGACAGCAGCCAATCCAAACAGACACTCTTGGAAACTTTTATATGCCGTATAATCATATGACATAGCTGCTGTCGATTTTCTGCAACATGAAAATCCCCCGACTTGGGCTGGGTGCAGAAGGCCAGTAACAAACCCACCACGCCACCCAGCCGGCACTTTCACATAAGTTTAATTTACAAAACTTCAAGAAGATAATAAAGTATAATCTTTATATAAAACGTTTTTCAAAATAAAATTGCTGCGAGAAATTATATGCTTTAACCAGAAAATATGAAGTTTTCTAAAAAGATAAACTTTCGGTTAAAAATAAATTAAAAGTCGATAAATCCCATCAATAGAATATTCGATATCGGTTTGATGGTTTCTACTCAAATAATCTAGAGAGTTTTATAGAATTATTGGCAACAGTTATTTATTTTGAAAGAGATCATGTGACATTTTTCTTTTTGTTATTTTTATCGATTATTGTCGTGAAATGGGTATATCTTCCTGATATTTTAAATACACAAACTTGAATAATATGAAGTCAATTACCCTTTATTGAATCACAGTAGGAAGCACATACGATGGTAGAAAATGATTTCATTATCGGATATTAGTAATTTAGGCATTCGCGGACAGAAAATATTGATAGTAAAATTGAGAGGGGGAATATACATTTTTTTCAGATTTGCAATGCCATTAATTTTATGTTTACGACATGAATAATTTTATATCTTAAATGTTTTATTGGATTTCATTTGAGTTGAGCTTCAAATACATAGCTTGGTTTTAGAAACGAAAGTGCCCTTTTATACAATTTCCAAACTCTCACATTTTTCCAGAAACTATCAACTGGTGTAATTTGATTAGATTTCCTTCTGTAATGTTTTTTACTGATTGTTTGTTTGAATCTGCATAAGGGCTATTGGCAACGGACCATGAAATTTTGAATGTCGGTCAAGTGGCGAAACCGATATCAGCTGTTGAAAATTCAAACTTTTCAACTAGTCAAAAGTATAGATGAAACAAAAGAGAAAAATGGCAATATTTGATAATATAGAACAAACAATAAAATATGTGCTAAACAAGTAATAAAAATTCTTTAAGTCAATTCCTACTTTGGTGGCTCCGTCTGTTGCACCTAGTTGTCACGTCGTCAGAAATAACGCAGAATAAATTTAAAATTAAAAAATAAAACTTAATTAATGAATTTAAATTTGAAAAAACTGTATTGTGTGACATCAATTGTCATCTACTACAAGTTTAAAAAAAGTGCATTTGAACTTGAGTCGATGAATAAAAAGTACACTGAAGTGCCACTGAATTGGAGAAAGCAAGGGCTATGCAAATTGTGCAGCATGCGCATCATTTATGCGCAAGTGAGGGTACTGTGGTAACCGCATATATAGCGCTTACTGTTGTTCGAGTAGTTCAAGTAGTGTTGTTTAGGTTGTTCTGAATTAGTTGTTTGAATTGCCAGTATGGGTAAACTGCCTGTTTTAGATGCCTTCGATCGCGGACAAATCGCAGGTGTGCGACGCATGGGCCATTCAATTTCCGAAATTATCAGACAGCTAGGATTTTGAGGGTCGACAGTGTCAAGAGAATACCAAAAATAAATGAATTTTGGAAACCAGTGATCGGGCAAACTGCAAAGGACAATTAGCCGTGACAGTGCGTGGTGAAAGACGGCTCAGGCGTATTGTACGTAGCCAGAGAAACCAAACAGCATCTCAAATTACCGCCCAGTTGAATGACGGTGCCAGTAGTAAAGTCAGTAGACGGACTGTGCAACGCTCGCTTCACAGTATGGGTTTCGGGAAATTGTCGACCAACGAGAGTACCATTGCTCAATGCTCGCCATCTGGCTGCGCGTCTTGCCTGAGCAAGAGAGCTCATAGACTGGAGTGTAGAGGAATGGAAACGAGTAGCATGGAATGGCGAGTCTCGATTACGACTACTTAACGCCGACGGGAGGCTGAAAATATGGCTTCAGGCTTATGAAGCCATGGATCCTGCATGCCAGGTTGGAACTGTACAAGGGCATGGTGGCTCAATCATGGTCTGGGGTGTTTTCGTGGCACTGTTTAGGATCTTTGGTGAGTGTACCAGCTTCCCTCAATGCAATTTGGTACGTAGAGTTGTTGGAATATAACCTCCATCAGTTTATGCTGTTCTGTTATCCTCCCGGTGATGGAGTTTTCCAGCAAGACAACTGTACCTCTCACAAGTCTCGGTTGGCTATTGGCTGGTTAAATGAGCATTCCTCTGACTTTTCTGTCATAAATTGGCTACCTAGAAGCCCAGACTTAAATCCTATTGATTATCTTTGGGATGTATTGGAACAAGGAATGAGCGGCTATTACACAGCATCAACGAACCTTACTGAATTATGGACAGCTTTAGACAATATTCGGCAAGTCATTCCCGTGGAACGTTTCCAGAAACTTGAAGAATCTATGCCTCGTCGTATGGCAGCCGTTATCAAAGCCAGATGAGGCCTAACTCGTTCAAACAATAAGATGTAGAAAAGTGCAACAATGTTTTTAAAGCTTTTTTGCTGTTATGAGATAATCGCCTTTGGTTTTAATCCAAAATGAATTAATTGACTCTTTCGAATATTTTGAAATTAAATCTCGATTATTACAGAACAAAATTCGTTTCCCCCCTTCATTCAAAGTTAACTAATATACCAATGTATCCGTTATCACAAAGGGATTACGAACCTAATCAAATGCTTTTTAAATCCGTAAATCGACGAAAAGTTAAGTTAAATATACGACGAATACCCTGGTTTATTTCTATAAAACAGACGAAAGATTTGGTACTGGATTTTATTTTTTTCTCAGAGTATAATTAGTAACTTTAAAAAAAAATTGTCGGCAGATCTCAAGAATTTGGCGGCCCAGTGGGTTGAGAATCACTGCCTTAGAAGTAGAAGGACCGGAACTCATGGCTCAATAGAAACAATGTTAACCACGAGTTCGTGATCATGATAACATAACTACTGTTGCACTGTATACAGGGTGGTCCCGAATTCATGGTACAAACTTTAAGGGTAGATACAGGACATTGTAACAATCATATATTGTATAAGAATGTATGGGCGCAACGAACTCGGTAAGGCACAAACAAGGAAAATAAAATAAGAGAGAAATGGAGTTATATTACTTGGTTGCGTTGCCAGTAAGAGGCAGTTGATGTCTAGACGCCGCTCAACATGATATCTTAATAGGGGAAAGTGCTATTCGCAATTGTGCTGACGTCTACAATGGGAGAGTTTACATTTGCCGAAAAAGTAGATGTGCATTATATGTGTGGAAGTGCAAATGGTAACGACAGAGCTGCACTAAGAATGTATTAAAAGGAGTTTCCTGATCGACGAATACCAGATCACGCAAAATTTTTCAGCGATTACATCGTCAGCTGAAACAGGTTCGTTCCACGTCGTGATACTGGTCCACGAAAAGCTGTACGCGCACCGTACAAGCCTGGAAGAAAGCATCTTGAAAGTTGTGGCTGATGCCCAAAAAGCAAATGGTTGTTCATCCTCGTGTATCACCGAACCGTTTGGGTGTTAAACGAAAACCCCCAACCCTTTTTCAGCGAGTAAATTTTGAATCGGCGCTATTTTTTTCCAACAAACTTCTGCCAGTGGTAAAAAAGTGCGCTTAGTGGACTTCATCGCTCATGTGCTTTTACCAAAAAAGACGAGGAGTCTTTTTGCACAACCCCATGTAGGGCAAACAAATCTCTGCAAGGGGGCATGCGTATTAACAACGATTCTGTGCGAAGGTGTGTTATTCTATTTTTCTGGAACAGGTGTTACAAGAACTGTTGCAGGATGTTCCGATCGCCATTCGTAACTGCACGTGGTTTCAGCATGAGGGGGTGCCAGCCCACTTCAGCATTAAGGTGCGCACTTATCTGAATGCCACATTTGGGGCGCGATGAATTGGGCCAGTTCCTTGGCCACCCCGATCTCCCGATTTATCGAGCCTCTATTACTTTTTATGGGGTCATCCGAAGAATTTTTATTTTGGGGCTATTTGATTCAGGTGGGATCTATTTCTCGAATATTTGAAGTGCGCTTTTTGCGTGAAGTGACTGGCATCTATGAACATGTACGCCAATCACTCAACGTACGCTGTCAGGCATGTATCGCTACTGGCGGACGCAATTTTTGAGCAGTTATTGTGAACATTCCCTTTGTTGACGAAGCTTTCAATAAAAACTTTGTCTTTCCTTTCGTCTCTTATTTTTTGCGTTTGTGCCTCGCCGCGTCACTTGCGCCCATACATTCCTATACAATAACTGATTGTTACACAATTTCCTGTACCTACACTTAAAGTTTGTACCATGGATTCGAGACCACCCTGTAATATCGGAAGAAAACATGGTATCCAAGTGAGTGAGTGGTTATTAACGAGGCAACACGAGGACTATTGGCGACAGATCTCGTCATTTTGAACTATAGTCAAGTGACGAGGACGACACCTGAGCTGGAGTGAGTGAGTGAATGAGTATTAACGTCGCACTGTTCAGCTACACGAGGGCTTTTGGCGACGGACCACGTAATTTTGAACCATGGCCAAATGATGTGGACGACACCTGAGCTGGCACCCTCTCTCCTAACTACCACACCACATCAACGGGAGAACGTTTCAGCTCTCTACAGATTTAACGTGCATCGCTGCCCTAGACGGCAGGTCTTTAGTGGAAATGGGCTCGAACTTATGACATGCCTGCCATGATCCGATACCTTGACCACTGAGCTACCGCAGCCCTTCACCTGTGCTGGAACTTCTCCTAATTTCTATGTCACATCAACGGGAGGACTTGAAACCTCAACAGATCTAATATGCATCAGCTCCTCCACACGTTTGGTCTTTAGTGGCACTATCTTGGTTTCAAAATTGTAGACTTGTTTACCTGTTTTTTGAAAATATATATGCAACTCTAAATAAGTTTATTTACATAAATTTATGCTTAATTAATGATTACGATGTATTCCTGATTAACTCTCAGTGAATGGTTTTCATTTCATAATGTATATCTAAGTTCGGCAATTACCGAACAGCATTGTTTTTTCAAATTGTTTTCGTGCTGAAAATTTTGTTTTGGATGTATTTGAATTTTTAAATTTTATTTTAAAAAAACGGGGGCATTTTTTTAATAATAACTAGCAGCTTTCAAAACTTTTCAACTTTTCAAAAGATTTTATATAAAATATTTTTTTTCTTGGTTGTTTTCCCACAAAAAAAGTAAGATGGACAATTTTTTCCCCCTGAAAAAATTTCATTGCTATATTAAAAATGAAAATACAAAAAACATCTTGAATTTTAAGCAAAATACTTTCCGAAAAAAACAAAAATAATTTTTTTTGATCCACACTTGTCCCAAAAATTTGAAAAAAAAAAATTTAAAATCAGCGAGATATTTTAATGACAAAAATAATTATTTTTAAAAACTTATATCCCAAAAATTTTAAAATTTAAAAAACACCCCTTTTTACAATACCCGGTTCTAAAACCAAAAACATTTCTGTAAAATAAAAAACGTGTTTTAGCATATATCCCATGGGAAAAAAAAATTTATGTGCGAAGATAGAAGATTTGAAAAAATTTTGCATTTGGGAGACTTACTCAATTTTATATTCAAAGCAGATTTTTTTATGCCAAAAGTAATGCTAGGAGATGAGAGCAGCATATCCAGACGACATTTCGGATTTCGAGATATGAGATCATGATCTCGAAAATTCGAAAGAAAGAAGCATATTCGTGTAATTCTTTTGAAAAAGATCTGCATTATTTTTGAAAAGACGAATAAAGAACCTTGTCTGTGTCTTTGGTTGTCTCTAGTTCATAAAATTTGATGCTGGATATAGAAAAACACATTCTTCACAGTATTAATTTTATTTTTAGTCTACATATGTAAGATCTGTTTGCGCTGATTATTTTTCAAGAAATCATTCACTTTTTAAAGGATTGTTCCATGGGAAAAGTTAGGGAAAGTAAAGATGGGTTTTTTTTGTATCGCAATATGCATACAATGATTAATTAAACATGGGAGGACAAAACAATGGTCTAAAATCATTTACGCATATCCATGATAACCAATCACGTGTTTCCCCCAAAAAAAAATTGATGCGTTTCGCTGTTGCCATATTTTGTTTTTTGTAAAAACTTTTTTAAAAAGTACATATTTTTCAACAATGGTAAACAAAAAAGCCCTTGAGTGCATGTATAATAAAAGAATTTCTTTTTAAATTTTGAAAACTTTTGAAAATCTTAATACTTGAATATTTTTACCTAGTTATAGAATTTGAGATTTTATCTTAATTTTCCAGGTAGAACAATCACAAATAAATTTTTGAATTCAATTGAGAAAGGCGATTACAATTATCACGTGACCCCGACACATTTTGTATCGTTTAGCTACTGACTTTAATTTATTAAAAAAGAATAAACACGCCTTCAATAACGGAGATCCTTTCTATTATTTTTCTGAAATACGCAATATATAACACATTCAAATAGTTTTATTTTTTAAGAAACATATCCTTTGAAGAATTTAACAGCAGAAAAAATTCATGGATAAAAAAAAATAATGATATTAATTGAAAAAATCACATACAAAAGCCATAAAAAAGATTTCCTTGTTTTTATAAAAATTTGGGGGAAAAAATTTTCCTACAGCATAAAAAAACATTTTCAAAAATAAATATAGTTCATTCAAGGAACTGACTTTTAAGCACTCTTCATGTGACTCTTCATAACAAATAAGAAAAATATCAGTTTTCACTTAACTTTCACGAATGATATAAAAAATGTCAAGGGCAGCGAGTAAATCATTCTGAAATAAAGTTTTTGAACAAATGTTGAAATACATCTTTTTTGCCTCCCCCCTTTTTTTAAAAAACAAAAAGGAAAAGGGAGAATTAGCTTTCCATAAGCTTTTAGTGTCATTGAGTGAGGATAAAAAATATAAGCAGTGTTGATCCACATAATCTTTAGCGGGATTTAGAAAAGTTGTTTTAAAGGATTTTACAAAAATGAAAATGACAGTGACATGAAAAAAAAAGAGAGAGATTATATGTGATAAAGTAAAAAATGTGCTTAAAAGTAGGGAAAAAAAATAAAAAAAAACTTTGAAAAGTAGTAGACTTTGTATTAGTTGAATATACTTTTAAGAAGTGTTAACTTTATAACTAACTATACGTATGTAAGTAGCGTATGGTATTTCAATTTATTGTTCTTATTTATTACATTTATGTCAATATAGTATATTGCCGTGTTTCGTAAACATTTCAAAGAACGGGTGGTCCAGTGGTACAGCCGCCGCTAGTGGAACCGTTGGTCTCAGGCTCAAAACCTCCCGACTGCTACTCGCCAGTTTTTTTTAATTAGATTTAAATTGACTCTCTGGAATTTTCCAGAGTTGCAGCGTATGCAAATTTATGTTAGTTCAAGTACTTCTAGAATATTCTAGATGTCACCACTGTATCTTATATAAGCTGCTTCCCTCGAGCTTCGTCTGGTGTACGATCAAGTAGATCACGCCTGCCTTCTTGCAATAAATTTTCATTGCTCTATTCAACCGTTGTATTGCTACCTGTTCTACTCCAAGAATCTTCGTGACAATATAATTATTGATGATATAATTAGTAGTGCCATAAATTATGATACAATTATAAAGAAGTAAAAATAAAAAAAAATTGTAATTAAATATAGAACAAAATATTCTTAAAGTTTTATTTTACCTTTAAATTTAACATATCGTCGGCCTAGTTATCAGAATGTGTAACTCCACAAAGGAAGCTAATTTGATATTCGAGTGCTACGCGCCAAGCGCTGTTTGACACGATTCCTTAATCATGCCAAATGGTACAAATGACGATACACATGACCACGCGATTAAAATATCAAAGTAACTATATTGTAATGTTATCGCCCATCTTAGCGAACATAAACAACAACTTGGCACGTAGCACTTCGATATCAAATTAGCACACCAGATGGAGTTACACATTCTGATAATTAGGCCGATGATATTGCATCTTTTATTCGAAATTACCACTTTTAAGCAGAACACGGCTTCTTGTCTCTTTTGGCCAATCTTTTGAGGCAAGCGCTACTTCCCTTAGAATTTCCATTACAGTTTCCTAAAAGAACGCGTAAGATATTTCAAACTTTGGGATGCCGATTCTAGCACAACTTTGCCTCCTCTACTGACTACAATTTATAGTAGAGGTAATTTAAATCCAGACTGCAGGAGGGGAAGGGGCCAATCTTTGTTTTCTGGGAAGTAAGGGAAATTATTTAACCACTGTTGGGTCGTCTTCGCCTTATCAATAGGAGCATAGTTCTGCAGAAAAATCCAATCTTTTCCGTTTAATAGTTCCATTTAGAAGTATTTTGCTTTTGACGAATGAGTTAGATAGTAAAATCATGCATCAAAGATAAGGAAGGATGATGAAAAGATTTTCTGAAGAAATATTATCCCTGAAGAAATAGGGGAAAGAATTACATTGTTGGGGATTTAACCAGAAAGTGTATTCTGAATGGAGCTATTTATAAATACAATGCTTTTGAAACACTGAACGAAATTTTGTAAAAAACAATAAAACATTTAATTTATTTATTTTTTTTGTATTTAGGGATGCATTTTATAAGGATAAGTTTTACTTTATAATGAATGTATGAAGTAACCACAAAGATTGTAGAAAATTTAGTATTGCTCGTATCAAGTTTGTTTCTTTCGAAACTTAAGATATAATTTAACATTATATGAATTTTTATTTTGAGTTCATTTTAAAAGTAAAATATTTATTTGGCGTATAACGGTAACGATGTCCAGTGGCTGAGTGGTAGTGCATCGCACTTCCCCACCACAGATCCGAGGTTCATACTCCGGGCTGGACAAGGTTGACTCAGCCTTTCATCCCTTCAGTGGGTCAATAAATAAGTACCAAACTTGTTTGGGAACTTAACACTGGGGGTTTTGCGTCAGACTGACCACCTGACCACAACATCTGCTCATGCACCTCAGGGGCCAAGGTCACGTATACAGGATACGGGAACAGTAGGCCTTGGCCCTCATGGGCTGTTGCGCCACTGATTTAAGTTATAAAGGTAATACCTGCTTTCTATTAAAACCCAAGTTTAATATTAGTATAAGATAACTATTTGTTAAAAAGGGGGTTTTAAGAGCACCAAGAAAGGAAATAAAAAAAATTTTTAAAACCAGAAATTTAATTATATTTCAAGTAAAATATAGTATTTCGGGCATAAAATGAAATAAGAAATTTATGGAACAAAATCTTAAGTGTATATAAAATATTCTTTTTCCCCAAACAATAAATGACAAAGAATGAGTTTTTATTCTGAACTTATTTTTTATAGAAAAAAAAATTTTAGAATTTGTTTTATAAGTTGTTCTAAAAAGAACGAGGGAATGAATAAATATAGATTTAATCACAACATACTCTTATTATGATTATGTTGAATATTCAAATTAATGAATTAAAAAAAAAAAGAGAGAAGGAAGTTTTAAACATATTTACTTAAAAAATCCTACGCGGAAATGAGAAAATTAATCGAGAATGGAGTGAAATGAAGCGAACACAAACATTTCGCTCCTGCAGCTGTTCACAAGAGACATTAAACTAGGGACGTCTTTTTACAGTTGTCTTGATCATCTCCCGAGAGATCAGGAAAGAATCTTTCCTTCGGAATTTTTTTTGTAATGTTTATTCCTATCCTTGTTTGAAATCAGAGCACCACATGGTGAAATATCTCTCTGCAAAACAAGAAAAACAAAAGGATTGGAATAATTGCGTCTAATACTGGCAGCCGTGAGAGAAAAACAAACTTAAAAAATACGATTGACATTTACGCCCCTTGCGAGTAAAGTTTTCAACCGTGTTTTGTTATCTTTGTTTTAAGATTTTATTTGGGTGCTGCTGATCACTTTCCCTCACTCAACTCAATTACGACGTCAGACACGCCTGCGATGCTTGTTTAAGCCCAACTTCCTCAGGAAAAGGGGAAATATTGTTTTTAAAACGGGAGAAAATTTATGATTTATAATTTTATAATTTGGGGCGGTTGATTAGGAAAAAATTTCTTACTTAAAAAATATTTTTTGGAAGGAGTTTTTTTTTTTAAATTTTTATAAAAATTTTAAAATTTTAAAGTATTTTTTAGGAATTTAAAATTTACGATAAATAAAAATAACAAAAATTTAAATTATATTTGAAACAAAAAAGAAAAAAAAGAATTTTAAAAAAATACATACCATTTTAACGTAATTAACCACACATTTGTTTAGTTTTTCGGGAATATTTTTTTTTACGTTGTTTGATATCTCAAAAATCAGGGAAATTTTCACCCGGAATTTTTAAAGTATTCAACCTGTTTAATTAACACACTGTTCCTTCAAAAAAAACAAATGTTTTCAATTTTTCCATGAAAAAAAAAATAAAAACTTTTGAATTTTAAGGCCATTGCAACCCGTTTTTTTTAAAACGTTAAGGATTTTTTTGATATTTTTAAATTTTAAAATAACAGTATCTTTTTTTAAAATTTGAAAAAAATTTTTAAAACAAATTTCTGAATTTAATTTATAATAACCCTTTTTCAAAATACCCTTTTTTAAAAATTTTTTTAAAATTTTTTTTTTTTTAATTTAAACCAACAAATTTTAAATATTTTTAGAATTTTTTATTTTTTTCCCAAAAAAAAATTTAAAAAAAGGTAATTTTTTAAATTTTTAATCAAAAATAAAAAATTTTTTTTAAAAATATTGTTCCAAACCAGATCTAAAATATACGGAAAAATTTTCATCATAAAATTTTTAAAAGGGGACTTTGAAAAAAAGGGTTAAAACAAAAAATTTTGGAAATTTTTTTAAATTTTTTTATAAATTTTAAAAAATTTTAAACATGTGTTACTTGAAAAATATAAAAATTTCTTTTTCCTTTTAAAACATGGGGTGACCTTTTTAAACTTTTTGGAACAAAAATAACAATCTTCGAAATTTTGGCTGAAAACGCTGTCGCTAAGAACCAATTTCTGCTATAAAACTATTTTCCCCCCCAAAAAATCTTGGAAAAAGAAGGGATTTAAAAGAATATTCTTGCAAAGTATGTCAAATTATTCGTAAAAGGGGTTATTCTATGAAATTTTTTAAATAAATGGTATTTATAGTACCGTGGGTAATGAAGGGTTAAACTCACATATGTTAATTTTCTTAAGAAAACTTATCAAAAAGGTTTGTTTACCGAATGGGTTGGGTTTCGTTCGTCTTTGTTCCCTGCCCGAGACCCGTGTTTAAGTAATAAATTAAAAGTACCTCGTTGTTCTCTTTTCTTCCTTTATTGCAATAGTTTAATATTTTTCTCCAAAAAGGGGGGGCAAGTCAATAGCTATTCTCAACAACCAATAAAAACCTTCAACTCAAGTAGAGAAACATTTCCTCTGAGTCACCCCTTTGGGTCCTTTCCTGAAGCTACCCCTTTCCCCCAAACCGCAACACCAGCCACATCTCAGTTAAGACAGAGGGGAGAACTGCGCCCCAAACCCGTCTCTGCGGATTAAAAACAGCGTAACTTTCCTCCAAACAAAATTTTTTTTAAAATTTCATTTGTTAGAATTGTAAAAAAAAAACATATATTCATTAAATTAGACTTCATTAAAAAAAATCTATGTCATGTTTAAAAAAAGAAATAGTTTTCGTTTGTTGTTAAACATTTTTGGGAAACCCAGTACAGCTCCCGTTTCCTAGTTTTAAATTATATATTAAATTATAAGAACTGGGGGAGAGATAAATGAAAATTTGACTTAGAAAGCGCGAGATCCCCTTTAATCATGTGACCGCCCATTTAAGACAATTGGGTAAAAGGGTTTATACATTTTTAAAAAAGAAAACCCTTTATATATTATTCTAAATTCGTAAACAGTTATGTTAACAAATACCAATTGCAAAATTTGAGCAACTTTTTTAAAATTTTGCCGTAATTAAAAAAAAAAGTCTGAAATGAAATTTACATTTCGGGGCAAAAGTAAACCAAAAGGGTTTATGAAAAATTTGTAACCAAAAAAAAATTTTAGTATACATTTTGAGCAAAGCTAAAAGGGTTTTTGATAGAAAGTTTTTAAAAAAATTGTTTTTACACACAATCATGGAAGCATCAAACCAAGTCTTTAGTGGGGGTATGATCTTCCCCATTGCAGTAGTAGCGTACGTTGTTTATACCAAAACCAAATTTTCCAGCAATTTTGAGGGTAAAATTTGCACCCAAAAACATCTGTTTTAGGTATCCGGGGTTTTCCGAAGGGTTTGTCTTCTCTAGGCGCTCTCAAATATCCCTTACATGTTCAATGGGTTTAAATCAGGGAAGCATGTTTTAAGCCAATCCCTTCTCCCAAAAATCCCCTTTCGCCCCCACGCAGGGTCAGTAACCGTCCATTGTCATCCCCCTAAAAAGTCTGGGGCCAATGGGTTTGAACGAAAAAGGGGGGGAATAGCTCATCTTAGAACGATCTGCTGTGTGAGGGGGTTGTCGAAAAAAAGAATTTCCGTTCACTGATCGAACATTATTCGTTCCCACACAAGCATTCCAGAAGCACCCAAACGGTTGTTTTTTCTAATGTTATTGTAATGAAACTGTGTATGTGTCATTACCTCCCTCTTTATCAGCTGGTGTTGAGAATCGTTGGTCACACTGAAACGACTCTCATTAGCTAACAAAACATGACTCCATCGAAAGGTGTCCAGTCTGTGTTCTTGACACCACTGTAAATAGTACCACCGATGGGCTGCTGTTAATCGTATCCAGTGTTCAGAACGTCGGACGAATAGCTCATCTTTATCCAACTGTCTGACTCACAGAAAACCGTAAGGCCTGTCTTTCGACTGCCATACGGAACTGCTGAGCAACGTTGTCTAATGTCTGGTTCCTGTCTCTAACCTTCAGAATGATACATCGGTCATCAGTTGGCATTGGTTTCCTCTGCCGACCACTGCCAACCTTTCTTACAGCTGTATCTATAATTTGGAAGACTTCTCAAGCTCTTGAAACTACACTTGTCAAACTACGTCTCTCTTAAATTTTGTGGATGATTCCACCACATGTTAAGGTATCCTGATAGTTCTTGGGATTATTCTGAACTACGATTTCACTTTAATTGAAAATGCGTTCTTCATCCTCTTTTTAAGTTGCTTTGGTACTGAGTGCACGCATTCCATTCGTTTGCGTGCCGTCATAGTGCAGATATTTACATATGCAATACCTTTCAACTGAGTTACTTTTTTTACACTGCACCCATAGAAAAAAGCCTTTTTGAACAATTTCATGGTGGTATGTTGAAAAATGCCTTTTCTGCTTAAGTTCTGTATGCTGGAGTATATATATATATACACACACTTAAAATTTGAGTTAGGAAAAACCATGACATTTTGTATAAAGGAACAGTTCCTTAGATTTATCAATATAACTGTCTACAACAAACTTAAAACGCTTCAAAAAGGATATTTTTTGAAATAAATTTTTTAATAATTTTCTTACATGGCAGAAATGTGCTTTAGGAAAAAATAACCAGGCTTAAATGCAATCTACAGTATAGCAGAAAGAAGCAATATTGAACACTTAATATAGTTATAAGTTATTATCAGCTTTAAGTCAATATTCTATTTTAATATACGTTTTATCTGGAAAATATTTCCTCACGGTAGCTCTATTGAATGGAACCTTTCAGTACAGATATTTGAAAAAGGATAAATATATCGCCTTTTAGCTGTTTATCTTTTCTAAATACTGTGATCATTTTCAGAGAATAGCAAAACGGAACAATTAAGTAGACGAAAATTTAAAGTTCTAATTAAATTTCAATTCATCCTTTTAAATGCATTAGATAGTTACTTTACAAAGTCGACCTGCTGCATTTACATGGAATGCAAACACAATGGATTCCTTTCATATAGAAATATTTCCCAAAGCCGAACAGATCGTTGGAAATTCTAAATTGAATAGAACACAATAGACTGAAAGATCGTTCGATATTATTTTCGAATATGAATACATAGATTAAAATTGAAACTAAACACGTTTCAGTTGTTCGTTTGAATATTAGTCTTGCTTTAATACGTTCGTGAAATATTAATTTTTTTCTTTCCAAGTTCGATTTTTTTTTAAAATGAAAGTTGAAGATTGATATATTACTCGTGAAAGGCTAGAATTTTTTAAAAAGTAGAAAGTTGGAAAGTTTATTATTGTGTATTATATAAGGAAAGAAATTTGTAGATTTATTAGTAAAGAATGTAAGTCAGAAGGGGAATTTTGGAAAAATATAAAAGAAAATATACTTCAAATATCTTCCAAAACAATTTTTTTTACTTAAGCCCTTAACTGAAATTTTATTCAATTACCGAAAACATTTTAATTAGCCAGAAATAAATTAAAAAAAACTCTGCTAAAATAATGTTTTGGAAAAAAAAAGAGTTATATTATTATTAAACTATTAATAATCAAATTATTACTAGTTAATCTTAAAATAAAAAATTAAGTTCATTTTAATTATAATTTTAAATCAGCGAAAAATGTTTTCCATTTTAAATTAAATCATTTGCCAAGAAAAAAGATGAGTTAAAGTTCCTTTACAAATTCAAACATTTAGATCAGATTTGAAAAAATTTTTCTTTTAAAAAAAAAAAATGTAAAGGAGAATTTTTTTTAGATGGGCATAACTAAGGGGAAAATTATTTAGGGGCGGATTTGTGTAAAATATTACTCCTATTTGGGGGCCCCCAATGTAATTGAAAGGCCAGTCAATTCCCAAAAACCTTCGTTCACTTAGTTTATATACAAATATATATATTTATATAATATTTATTTTGTGTATATTTTATACAAAAAATCGCCTGGGTGATCGGCACACATTTTAAAACCCCGCTGGGTCGGGTTCGGGCCCCGATTGAACTTCCCCGTTTTTTTTTCTTTTCTCTAATTTATTTTATTATTTATTTTTAGAATGCAATAAATTTATTTTTTAAAAAAGACTCATTGATTATTAAATGATATTCTATATAATTATAGCAACTCTATTTCACTCTTTTAAAATACAAAACAACTAATAGTTATGATAATAATACTTACAAATAAATAATAAATTAAATAATAATAAATGAAGTTAAATATAAGTAAAAAGTTAATTTTATCTTACATAATTTTTTAAATTACTAAAGAACCTGAATGAAAATTTTAAAAACCATTAAAAACTTTAAATTAAATTTTTTTGACATCATAATTAATAAAAATTACCCCAAGAACACTTTTTTTAAGTTCTTTGGAAAACAGACATCATTTTATTTAAAAAACAATTTTTTTCCTTCCAAAAAAGTTTTGCCGCGTCCAAGCATATCATTTTTTTTCCAAAAAAATTTGGGGGTTTACAATTAATAATAAACAATTGATTGGATTTTAATACAGTCTTCTCGTGAATTTATTTCTCTATTCTGGTAGATTAAGCATGCCGAATTTTGCAAATGCTTAGTTAAATTTTTTATTTACCTATAAAAATAAACGTCACAAGGTTGAACAATTGGAGTACATTTTGGAGGAATAACTTTAGTAGTACAAGTAGGCAATTTATAGTCATCCTTATACTATGAAAACAGGGGCAAAAATGCAAAAACCTTTGAGCAATAGTGTAGAAACCAAAATCCGTTATCCTACTGATTTCTCATTTTATTGGAGCATTCTTTGTTTTTAAAAGAACTCTTTGTTCTTAAAAGAATTCTTTGTTCTTAAAAGAATAACACCTGCTCTTTAAAAACAACTGCTTTTCTCTTGATCAAAACCGGTTTGTTAAAAACTGAAGTAAAATTTTATGACCATTTAGGTATAAGGAATAATTTAAAAAATACAATTAACTAGATTTTAATGACAGAAGTAATTGTAGTTATACCATATATTAGTTATATATTTTTGTATTTTAAAAAAAGTGAAATAGTTACTATAATTATATAGAATATCATTTAATAATCAATGAGTCTTTTTTAAAAAATTGGTTTATTTTTTTTCTAAAAATAAATAATGAAATAAATTGGAGAAAAGAAATAAAAACAGGAAGTTCGCTGATCGCGTGACTCGAACCCTGACCTGCAGCGTGGTACTCCGATGTGCTGCCGATCACGCCACCGCGATGCTTGTTAGGGAGAAAACTAATTTGCCTATAGGCTAGGTATGCATTTCGAAGGCTATTTTCTCGGAATTTACTGGCCATTCGGCGCAATTACATCTCGTCCCCAAATGAATTTCCTTAGTCGTGCCCTCCCCCTTGTAAAATTACTAAATTGTTATGAATTGTTTGGAATCTATATTTAGAGGGGAAATATCTTTAAATAAAGTAATGGTTGTGACTGATTACTACGAAGCGTCAAAGAAGGGAAATTGGTGGTAGACCTTCTGATTTGAACTACTGTCATGCCAATCTAGTGGCAGATTTAATAAGCCATTCCACGTGGTGTATATATACTCACGAGAGCAGATGGGGCCTTGGTTAGGAAAACTGTAGTTTGGTGACTCCTTTTCCAAAATGTCGCCAACACAATTGGCTATGTTATTAACATTTCAAAATCATTTGGCTATGTTATTAATATATCTGCGACGTTACACATCCAGTGTGACTGTTCGGTAAAAAAAAAAAGCAGCCAACGTACAATTCTTGTCCATTGTACAGAAAGCTTATTGCGTCATAGTTCATCAGCATATTGCAGAATTTTGTCCTTTTAGCAAAATGGTAGAAAATTTTAGATAACCCCACAACAGGAAGAAAATGGCACTAAATTCAAATTAACTGCTATGAACAAAATGATGATGTTTGAAAATAGAATCCTCTATTTATATGAGCAACGAGTACAAGCTCGTTTGCTATGTTTTCAACGTGTTGCTATGTTTGATTCTATGATCCCTGTAACTGAGTATATAAGCTAACTTATTTTGTACTATGCTTCAAAGATCCTTTCAAGGTCTAGTTCAGGAGGTGGAGAACCTTTATGGATCAACGTGTAATTTTTTTCTAAGGAAATGTTTAGTGAGGTATAGACGTGCCTTCACATAATTTTGACTTTTATTATTGGGAAAACAATAAAACTAAATACTAACCACTCAACACTCTTCATTTACTACGAAAAAATACGTTTTGCACCGTATAGTAGTAAATATTTAAGTAATATTAGTGAGACTTATGTTGTGTTGCAGATTAGATGACAAATAACTTACATTAGGACTGTAAGATGTTAATTATAGCAGTATGCATGTTGAATTGGAGTCGTTTGCCAAAAGGTTTCTAAGGGAGTCTTTAATGTTATTCATCTTTGAAAATAATGACTGGCAAGCATAGGTAGAATGGCATAGATTAAAATGGCATAATTCAGCTTCTTCATATAGTTAAATGTGTCTGGAATCAAATCCCCCAGCAACTGATCACTCGTGTTTGTTCGTAATACGTCATAGTGAACTTTGTTAATCTGAGCAATGGCGTGTCCAAAATATTGTGCCGCGTGCCATTGGTTCTCCATCCCTGGTCTAGTTAAAGCCGTCGTGTTATTAAGTGCGACGTTAATAAATAGTTGATAGGAAATATAAAGATATAAAGTTAAATATCTTCTACCATTAATATTAATTCCAATTTCATCATGTAATTCTTTTCATGGAAGATTTATTTTAAAATGTTTATTTCTATTTATTTAATTGGCTGACGTACCCAACGCCACCTGATCGAGTCCCACGGGCTAGAGCACGTTTGTCGTTATCCACAGCTTTGAGCATCATGCAGGTGACAGTACATTTCACTTAGTTCCATCCCAATTTTGAGGGAGAGACGCTGGGTGGACCCAAACTCTCTTCTACCACCAACTTCTCGAGAGGACTTAGGATTCACCGAATATTTAGAGTGCCCCAAACAACACAAGTAAACATTTACAACATACATACATTCTCTGAGATTCGAAACCAGATCGTTCAACACAACAGTCAGCGTCACTAACGATTGTATCGTTTCGACGGCTAATTGGATAAGTGCAAGTGTTCAGTTTGACAAAACTGCATCATTAATTGACCAAACGAAAAACAATGTATGAATTTTAAAGTGTAATGTGGATGAATTGAAAATTCAATACAATATAAATTAATGGGGAAAAATTAGAAATTGTTATTAACAGATTATTACAGATTATTTAAAACGAAGCACATTAATGAGAACTTCATAGTTATTTAAATGTTAGCAAGACAGTAATTTGAAATTTTACATGACTCCTAATTTTTCACATTGTAGTCGGACCCTTATATAACGAAGTTTCTAAATTCCAAAAGAGTTCCTTATGTGGAAAAAAAATCGTTAAATAGAGATTAAACTTTTAGAGAGTATACCTTAAAACCTCATAAAACAAACTTTAAATTCATAAATACTATATATTATTTTAAAAAATACAAATTTCTACATCCTATCCATCAAAAAGAAATTTGCAAGGCGAACAAGAAGGAAAAAAAAACATTGCTCAGGAGTACTGTACTGTATTATTGTTCAATGTATATTTCCAACTTCAAAAAATAATTTTTTATTAAAACTAATGAATTTTAAGCCTACGAGTAATTTTAAACGTACATTATTTTATAACCAATAATTTTAAGCATACACTACCAAATACGATCTTAAATTAAATTACTGATAAAATTCATTAGTTTTATTTGGGTTTTGTCTGTTTTATTGATTGAATATTAACTTCGCAATGTTCAGCTACACGAGGGCTTTTGGCGAAAATTTTGAACCATGGTCAAGTGACGTGGACGATACCTGAGCTGGCATCCCCTCTCCTAACTATCACACCACACCAACGGGAGAAAATTTCAGCTCTCGACAGATTTAATGTGCATCGCAGCCCTACACGGCGGGTCTTCAGTGGTACTGGGCTTGAACTTGTGACAAGGTAAGCCACGGTCCAATACCTATACCACTCGGCTACTGCGGCCACTGAGTTTTGTTGAAAAATAATGGCAATTTCATTTCTCTAGGTGAGTTAGGTACCTCCTAAAACCAGTTCAAGGTCATTGATCACCATAAAATGTGGGACAAAAAAGAGAATAATTTGAAAAACATTCTGAAGTATTTTAAAAATAAGGAGAGAAAAAATCGAATTACAAGATAAAAAGCTCGTTAAATAGAAAATGCACTTCATTATTTGGAGGTTGTTCTACAAAGAAAATAGTAAAATGTTCTTGGTTCCAAGAAAACTTTCGAAAAATAGAGAAATTTGTAATATAGAGGTTCGTTTTTTATATGGAGGTTCGACTGTATTTTCAAGGCTTCTGCGGTTCTCTATATGAGGATTGATTGCAGTAAAACCTGTTTTTATGTGATAGATAGGGACCACATGGAAAAAAACGCACAAAAAATATTTGAAAAAATATATATATATTTCATAAATTCTTACATATAACAAACAACTTCGTCGAAATACTAGAGAATTTTTTATGTGGTGGAGAGGGACAGCATAAAAAAAGTCGCACTTAGGAAATACACCAATTATTTACGAAATTTATGAGAAAGTACTTCCATAGGAAAATAAATAATTAAATTACACATGGAAACATACTAAAACATTTAGTTTCTCAATGTATACATGCAGAAGTTTTCAAAATGCTCATACATATCTTACTGTTACTTATCGTAATCCAAAGCGCTCATCTTCCTGTGATGAATAAGTTCAAAATCGATTTCGTCACTTGAAGATACAATTTCAACTGATTTATTTTTTGGCACCATAAAGTAAGAGATAAGTTTTTGTGGTTGGTCAGTTGCTTGTAAATGTCACGATAACCAGATATGCATGATCGAAACTTCTTAAAATAGATATCAATTCCGAAATTGTTTTTAAAAAAAGAAATAAATAGCAATTAAAATAGATATCAATTCTTTTTTAAAATAGATACCAATTCCGAAAGGAAATTTCATACTCCTTTCGGAATTGATATCTATTTTAAGAGAAAATGCTTTTCTAATTTTTTGAAAAGCTGTATTCCTGTGTATGTTTTATCCATTCCCAAAGATTCAGGTTCTTCTTGTCCGTTTTTATAATGTGTGAAATTATTGATAATGCAACTGTCGTTGAAAATTTCGCTTTCAATCAAGCGCAAGCTGTTGACTTGTTGAGAGAAAGCAACTGAACGTGCATTGTCGGGAGACTGTTACTAACCAATGAACAGAGCGTCTTGAAGTGTACATATGTACACTGCAGTGGCGTAATGTACACCCTCACAACCCCCTCCTCGCGGGGGAGGAGGCAGGATCCTAGGGGACTCAAGACCTGCCTAACGTCAAGTATATATTCACTCAATTTATAAAATATTAAAGGCAAAACCTAACTTTACAGGGGTGCCCTAACATTCTTTGTTTGCCGTTGGTACATTGATAGAAAACATTACAGTGGCGCCAAAGCCGTTGAAATTCATATACCGCATAAAGTAAAATCGTACACACACAAAAAAAATTGCATTAAAAAAGGACCGCACAAAAATAAGTAATTCGTTCATAACCAAGAGCGAAGTTTGTACGTCACATAACTTTAATTTGCTTAAGGAGTTTGCTTGGATGATTCGAGGCGCTTAGAATTATTATTTTCTTGGTAAGAATTCTTTTAAGAATTGCTTTTCTTTATTTAATGGGGGAAAACTATGTTTACATTGCATTCTGTGTCGTGCTTAATACAAAGCCTCCAAATGTTAAAAGCAAATTTTTAGCCTGAATATTTTTATTTTCTTTAAAAGAAATATTTTATATGAAATAAAAATAACTCATCAAAAAGCGATGCTTTCTCTTATTTCAAAAAATAACTATTACAACAAACAAAAATCGAGTAATAGTAAATGACAGATTTCAGAGCATCAACGACAGTATTACTATACCAGTGGTTATTAACGAGAAAGAAAGATGTTTACATTTTTGTTTTCTCTGTACAGTGCATGGTACTGAAAAAAAGGGAAGTCTACTATAATTAATGATGCCATCTTTAAATTTGCCTTTAGAGCTAACTTCTTATTTCTTTGGAAAATTTTCATATTTTTTAATGGAAGGAAAACTCGATTCCTTTATAGTTTTTTCGCTCCAGCATATAATTGTGTCGTTATTTCAAAGTTTGTGTTGTACTCAAAGTTCAGTAATTTTCTTCGAAAAGGTTAAAATAAAATTTGGTGATTATATTTTATTGATATATATATATATATATATATAAGGGATGCTAGAAATTTGAATTTAAGTAAAGAGAACGAAACGTTTCTTTAATAACCTTATTTAGACTTTATTTTTATTCCGAGATATTAGAAATAAACTAAAATGTTAAGGTATGGAAGCATTAAGTTTGCATTAGGATACTGAAAAAGTTCTCCATTTTTGAGTTGATAGCGTTTGAATGCATAATTATTCTTAAAATTTCAGGAAAGACCTTTACTTTAAATTTAACCTGTACTACTGGCTTTTCCTAGTACAACAAGTACATAAAATATTTTACAGAAGCTGTTTGAAATAATGTGGTCAAATTAGTTTATCCGAAGTTAACAAAATAATATAACTATGCATTTATGCATTATGTTAGGAAATGTAATGGGTTAAATTTGAAACAATCACCTTTTCTTCATTGAATTCGAAACTGACATTAGACTTGTTACTTGTTACTCTACCTCTATAATATAGATAAAATTTCAAATTTGTTAACAGGACAAAGATGTTGAAGTAATAAGATTTTACAAAAGGTTTTTGAAAATAAAAAAAAACATTGTTATATTTACATATATTTTTAAATCAGAGTATTTTTATTTACTTATGTGAGTTATTAGTGACAAATACGTAGAGAATTTTTTTGCAAAAAGCTAAAGTTGGAAACAGCACAGTACATGAATTGAGACTGGAAACACGTGTTTACAGTTATGTGATTATGACGTCACATGAAATTATGAACTGATTGGTTACATGTTCGAGATTATAGTTATGTGACTATGGTGCTACATGCCCATTAAAAATCAGAAAAACGAAAATTATTTTATGACCTTCACAGTGTAACTGCTAGTCACCAAGTTCTTTTGGTTCCAATTCCTAATAATTGAACACCTTTTAAATGCCTGCTTTCACCAATATTGAACGTTATTTTCAAATATATGTTATAGGAGGGATAAATTGTTAGAAATGTACGTAGTAGGACTCAAAAATTTTCGGATTGAGTCTATAATTTAAAAAATATTACCAGTTCAGTTGCTGAAACACATCCTCCATTGAAATAAGATCGTTGAGCAACATCACACTTTTGCCATTGCTTGCAAAGTTCATCAAAACATTTTTGAAATCCATTTTTAGCCATGTCCTTTAATTCAGTCTACGATGCACACTTAACTTCATCTGCAGATTGACCCTGCAAGTGACATGCCATTACAAGAAATATTCTGAAATATCAGGGAATAAAATAAGGGGAGTAAGAAGGATGTGGCGAAACAGCTGTTTTCATTTTCAGTCGTCGTTGTTTGAAGTGGGATCTGACGTATCGCCGCAGAAAACTTTTCAATGATTTCAGCGGGGAGGGAAGTCTGTGGATGTCCAGAGCGTTCGTCGTGTTTGACATTTTCCCTGCCTTCTCTGAAACGTCAATGCCACTCAAAATCTTATGTTCGTGATAATATATCATTGCCTTAAACAGACTTCAACATTTCGTTCGTCTCCGTAGCACTGTTTTCCAAGCCAACGCAAAATTTGATATTATTCTCTGCCTAACCAACGCAATTTCTTTCAGTCACCGGCTACTAAATACATCCACCAACAAATTACGTCGCCTTGGCAAACCACCGACTCCGTGATTTAGGGCAATTTTTTAGAAAAGGGGAAGAATGCAGGGATACAGAAATGTTGTGTTATCGTAGTCGCTCTGGTGCAAAAAGTTTTCTCGTTACAGGCTCAGTCCGGGAACTTTTGAATCCTACCTCGTATTTTGTATTAGATTGAGGAAAAGCTTGTATAACACGTAATATAAAAAAAATTAAGTCAATTCCCAGATAATATAATAGAGTAACATTTCAGCGTGTTAGTTTATAAGAAATTGTGTGTTTCATTTACCTCCTGCGATATCATGACTGCATTTCCAATTGTGGCGCGTTCTATGTTGGTGCTAATTACGCCAGCTGGGTGGCGTAATTGGTTTGTCACTGGCCTTGTACAACTAAGGTTGCAGGTTCAATCGCGGCCCAAGTCGGTCGATTTTCATGATGCAGAAAATCGACAGCGGTGATGTTGCATAATTATGCAGCATGTAAAAGATCCTTGAGTGTCTGTTTGGCTTGAGTGCTCTCGGCAGAATCAAAATCTTAAGTACGGTTTCGCATCACCAGAGCTCAGATTCTCCCTCTAGGGAGGAAACTGGGCGTCAAAATTACCTGCGGTGATTGGTATCCGCCTATATGATGCCGCACTAAAAAGTGATACTAGCTTTCTGAGATTGTACGAGGTCTATAATGGTAAAACTCTAATCCGCAGCCCATTAGAAATAAAAAAAATGTTTGTGTTAATATTTTGTTTCCAGTTGAAGGGAAATATATTTTCAAGAGGGGGGGGGGCAGTTCCTGAATGAAATTGGATTTATATTGAAAGAATATGTCTGACACTTGTGGGGAACTTTCATACATTGGAATGCCTTTCAATTTTGTATCATATGAAAAATATTTGTACTTATGATACAAATATTAGTAGATTTTTTTATTTATGATTTGCCGTCATTTTTAAGGACATGCGTTAATTTTTCTAAGTCATTCAAGTCTTAAAAATGTTTTATACTATTCTTACTCATATTTAAGCATAAAACAAAAAAATTGACAGTAGGAAACTCGAACTGCATCACTCTTCAAAGGGAATACTTTTTATTTTGAATCTTTGAAATACATATTTTTTTCTGAAAACAAATTAGATTTTTTTTTTGTGGTTTTAAAATCTTTTGTATTATTTCGAGAATTTAGTGAAATTCACAAGTGCAATTATTTCCATTACATAAAAATATATAATTATAAATTACTGTGGCTTTGAAGTAAAATCTGGACATTTTTAAGTGCAAATATAGCATTAAGTAAAAAAAAAAACATTTTTTTAAAGACAACATAATTATAACAGAGACATTGAAAAGTACTACGTTCCTAAGCTCAAAAAGACATAATCAAAAAAAAGAATACTTTTTTGCTTATGATGCATGATTATGTACAGTGTCTTTTCTATTCCATTTCTTTCGTAAATAAAGAGTTCTCTCACAATCTGTTTTTTCAAAAAACAATCTGACATTAAATAAATCAACTTGCAGTACTCCGAATCGAAATTCTTGATTCTTTTTCTTTATTATAAATAAAATTACTGGATTCTAACAAATTCCAAGATATGCGTAAAAAACAACCCAGAATTACCCTAATATTTTTCTATATATATACAAATAAAATAGAAACCCTGCAAAATAACGAGATGATTTCGGTTTCAAAACCCAGTTCTTGGATGTGTCTCAAATTACAGAGCACACTCACAATCGATAGCATTTTCTGTTTTAAAACGAATCCTTTCCTCTTACAGAAAAGCTTCTGGAAACGAGCAGAATAGGCTGGGATACAGAGCCATAATTGATCAGAGAGGAAGATCAGTAGTTTGAAATAACACTTTAAAATAAAGAAATAACAAAACATAGTTAAAATCTTTCTCACAGGGGGCGTAAATGTCAAATGCGTTCTATGATGCCTTGTTTTGCTTTTTCTTTTTTACTATTGCGCGTTCTGCAAATGTTTATTGCTATTTTTAAAATTTTTTTTTATCAAATAAAGTACTGATTTGAAGTTTTTTTACTTTCACATAAAAACAGGGGACAGAAGGAAGAAATAAAAAAGAAAATATTTTCGAATGAACGTTACTCTTTTGATCTCGCAGGAGTTGATCGAGACTTTTCTAGAAAAGACTTCTACTATCTAATGTCTCTAGTGAGCAATTTGGAAAATAAAATATTTGGTTTTTGCCTTCTTTCACTTTATCCTCGACTGATTTTTTTTCGTTTTGAAATAAGTTTTTTTCCCCTTTCATGTGAATCATTTTTTAAAAAAAATTCTTAAAACGACTTCAAAGGCGATAAGATTAATTTAGTAAAGGAATTATATAACCATACTGAGGTTTAAAAATACATATTGATGAAAGATAAATCCGAAATTTTGCTTTTATAGAAGATAAGTATTTTTCTTTTCATCTGAATTTCTTCTCGCATCGAGTTAAATATCTTGAAAACTTGTTGGGAGCTTTATTATCAGTACTTTAAGTGAAGAAAAAATAGTTTAAATTCTTTTTGTCACTTTCAATTATTATTAAAAGAACATGGCTCTTTATTATAAGTAATTTGGTTTTGAAAGAAAATAATCTACACATTATATACTGTGACATCCTAATTCTTACACATATTTATGAAAAAAACATCTTAACACTGGAAAAAAAGAAAGAAAATTAAATTAAAAAGAACTTCTCAGGTGTAAGAATTATCCTGCTATTTATTTAAAATAATGTGATGTGTTGCGATTCAATAACTCTTAACAATTTAAAAATAATATAAAACGAATTCCTTAATAATTTTGGTATTTGTGTATTAGGTGTACCGAAAATTTCTGTCCGTTTAGGTGACAACAAATTCTACCAATTATACGCATATTGACATTTGACTCATAATTAGCTTTTTATTTTTTTTATCTTTGAATGTATACAAATTAAACTCAGTGGCGCAACACTCCATAAGAGCTAAGGCCTACTGCGCCCAACTCTGTTTACGGGGCTTTAAGCGTTGAGGTGCATGAGCAGATGTTCCAATCAGGTGGACAATCTGGTGTGAAACCCTTATTGTTTAGTTTCCAAGCAAGGTTGGTATTAATTTATCAATCCACTGAGTGGATGAAAAGCTGAGTCGACTTTGCCCAGCCCGGAGTTTGAATCCCGGACCTGAGGCGTGGAAGGACGATACGCTGCCACTCGATCACTGTGGGGCCTCATGTACACAAAAATATATACAAAATAAATTAAAACTAAGATGGTTCCTTTTTGTATTAATAAGGTGATACTTTTTGTACAATGAAAAGGTGGACAAAAAATTTAAGAAAAATTTACAATTTAAATATAAGTAGTTTTATTAATTTAAACAAAAATACGCTAATTACGCTTACACATTCTTTTAATTATTACCATAAAAGAGGATTTTTCCATTGAATGAATTATTTTTGTGAACATATTTTCATTTTCAATATATCGGAAAGTTTGGGAAAAATATCCTTCAAATTTTAAAAAATTTTTTACAGAAGGCAAAAGCTAAAATTTTTAAATTCAATTTTGATTTCCCCACTAGCCCTTAAAAAAATCATTTTCCCCAATTGAAAAATTTTTTTAAATGTCATTAATTTAAGGGCGGGCCCAGCGTATACTCAACAAGTATAATTACTTTTTTCCAATGAAATGTGTTCTTTTTTTAAATGGTTTACCTCCGGCTTTTAATTGTTCTAATTTTTAGAATTTAAATATAAAATTCGGTCTTTTTTTCTATTTAAACAGGCAATTTTCATAAAAATTTTAATATCGGGGCACTTTTTTCCCGGATGGGAACTCGGAAATTTTCTATATCTGCCCCCTTGGGAACAAATAAAAAACCTTTGGGCTTTTTTTTCCCTGTGGTTTTTTTCAGTCCATTCTTCGACATTTTGGAAACATTTTTGGGTTTTCATCCCCAATAAAAGAGATTAACAAAACCCATTTTAAAAATTTTGGGAAAAAAAGGAGGCCCTTTTCGGGAAGGACAGAACCTATAAAAGGAGGAGGGCCCAAAACCTTGGGTATTAAGTAAAAAGGGCCGATCATGGAATACATTCTCAAAAAAATTTTCTTTTTATACCCCCGTATTTTGTACAAATTTCCCAGCAAGGGGGGGAAAAAATCGTGCAAAAATTTTTATTAAAAATTTTGATGAAGGTACAGCAGTGTTTTCCAAACGGGGGGGGTTTGCCCCCCCAAAGTAAACGAAAACCCCTTAAAAGGGGGGGTGAGCAGATCAAAAAAAAAAAGGGTTTAAAAAAATTAATTTAAGGGGAATGAAAAAAAAAAATACTTTCTAATATAAAAAAATCAGATTTACATTGTGAAATTTATATTTCATCTGGTAAAAAAGGTCATAAAAAATTAAAAAGATTCTCTTTGAACGCCCCTTAAAAATTATCCCCCCCAATCCTAAAAAAAAAAATATTTTTTTTTTATTTTAACCCCAAAAAAAGATTTTTTTTCCCCTTTCAATTTAAAAACAACGGCCGGTTTTGGGTATATTTTACCTGCATCCCTTTTTTTTGGGGAATTTGGGAATTATAAATTCTTTTTTCCCACAATTTTAAAAAGGATTTTTTGTTTACATGGAAAAAACATTTGGAGCATTTTGGAAGGATTAATAGAAAGTTTTTTTTAATGAGTATACTAAAAACCCTTATAAACAAAACCCTTTAATTTGTGTGGGGAAAACTTTTTTTTGGTTTTTTTAAATGCCCTTTTGACAAAAATCCTTTTGGGAAGTTTTAAATGGGGCCAAAATTTTATAAAATTTTTTCAGGGGGGTTTTTGGGAATTTATGGTCTTTTTTAGACCGGGGTTTCCCCGGCACGCCCACTATTTTTAAAAAATTTTTTTTTAAACATGCCTTTTTCCCCCTTTTTGAATAACTTAGGGGTTTTTTGTGATGTTGTACGATTTAAATTATTTTTTATAAATGTAAAAGGAAAGGAATCTAAAAAAAAATTGGGCATCGGGAATCTCTCTAAAAAATTGAAGCTGACCCAAAACAAAAAACACTTGCGGGAAATAATGCATATTAATCATTTAGGGGTAAATTTAGAAAAGCAATAAACATAAAAAAAAGGGAAAGGGAAAATTTTCAAAAAAGCTACTTTAAAGGGGCTTTTATCAAAAAAAATATGAAGCCTTAGAAATCCCCGCAAAAATGCACTTTCCCCTGTAAAAAAGCCCAAAAGCAAGAAAAGTTCAACAGGATATTTTCATCATAAAAAGGATATTAAAATTAAAAAAAAACTTGAAAAAAAGGGTGACAGTTTTGCTTGAAAAATAGGTTTCCTTGTAATGTTAGAAAAAAGTTTCTTGATTTTTTGTCCTTTTTTAAAAGGTCACGCCTTTGGAACAATTTATTTCCCGGTTTTTTGGATATTTTCTCAAATTTTAAGACAAAAAAAAAACCCTTTGGGAAATAGGAAAAGTATTTTTTTTCCTCTTAGTTAAATTATTCACTGAAATTGTGATTTTTATCTTGTATATTGAAAATAATTAAAAAAAGAATTGGGGTGCATCACTCCCGCGACCATTAACTTAGTATCAGGTGCACACCCTGACCCCGGGTTTTTTCCTTTAAATATTAAAAAAAAAACAAATTTTATTTATTAAAATTTTATATTTTTTTTTTTTATTTAACATTTTTTTCCCTAAATGCTAATTCTGCGAGGCTTAAAATTACAGTTCTTTTCCAAAAACCTTTTTATAATATGGGGTATTCATTTCAATAAATCATTTTACTTTTTTTGTATACATTGTCATCACTTGGTTTTACTCTACTTACAATTAAGCTATTTTTCCCAAAATAATAAAATTATCTTTTTTTAAAAAAAATAAACCCCGTGTTAAAGTGGGTACTTCAGCCAGTATAAAGGAACAAGTTTAATAATTATCAGTGACTTCCATGGGGCTTTTTGGGGCAAAGATTTTCAAAGGAAGGGCAAAAAATTAGAAATTAACTCAAGTTTTTTGATATTTAAGCTCAGACCCTAAAATTTTGCCCTACAAAGTAGCCATCCGAAAACCCGGTTCCAAAGGTATGATTTAAAAAATGGTAATAGTATACGAAATTTTTTTTTGTTTATAGTGAAAGAAAATTCAGTTTTCCACCTCTATAAAAATTAAAAAATTGTTTTTATTAAAAAAGGGTCCCTTTTAAATTTTTGAAACCTGGATGTAAAATCTATGAAGATCTTTTTTTTCGGCGGTTGAAAACCTTTCCCGAAGTATTTTGAAATGGACCCCAAACCCCAAATTCGTAACTTGCTATCAATTTGCTCCCCGTCTTGTACTTGTTGATGCTTTATTATCGTCAATGCTCGCTGTTGACCCCCAAAATATATCTATGATTTTTTTTTTTTACCGTGAATTATAATTAACGCGTAAATTTTAGGGGAAATTTACATTCAAGTGAGATTCGGTAGGTAATCTCGATTGGGCCAAGACGACCTTTGTACGAAGCATTTTTTTAATTTTTCAAGACGTCTGTTAGGTTGCCTAGACTCACATGTACTTTCCCGGAGGATGCCAGATGTAATGGATATGAAAAAAGAGCAACAAAAGATTAGGCAAATTTTTTTTAAATAATTTTGTATTTTTTAGGAAATGGATCTTAAGGGAAATAAATCTTTAATTAAATATTATTTCTCAATCCCCAATTTTAAAAAATTAGAAAAAAAAAAAATAAAATAATTAACCTATTGCAAAAAAATTATTAATTTCTTAAAATATATTATTTAAAGGGTAACATATATAAAAATTTAATACTTATCTTATTAATACTGAATACAATTTAAAATAAGTTTTAGCGATTTCCCCATGAGCTTTCTTGCAAACAAAGTTTTTAGAAATTGACCCTCTGGGGTTTTTTTTCTATATTTAGCTGATATCTATTTTTTTGTTTTCCCCTAAGCAGCCCCCCATTTTGCAATTTTCCCCCAAATTTTAAAAAATCAGAAAAAGGGAAAAAAAATAATAATTATCCTTTAACTTAATTTTTTTTTTTGTTAAAAGTAACATATAAAAAATTTTTAAATACTTATGTCATTAATTTGTACATTTTTATAATTAAGATCAGTTTAGGCCCCTTAGCATAAAAAGGGCATTATTTTGCATTCAGAAATTTTATTAATGTAAAAAGGGGCACGATAAATTGTTGATTGAGGGGGCCCCAAGTATTAAAGTTTAAAAAACAAAATTTACATTTTAAAAAATAGGATATGAAAGAAGATGGTTAAAAAAATTTCAAGTAAAGGGTTTTCGTTTTTTCCTTATAATTTTTTTCCGGGGCAAATTCCGGCAACGTTGAAAATTAGGGAAAAGGCCTCTGATTCAGTTAAAAAAAAAAATTTTTTCCGGACTATATTCAGAAGTTTGGATTGGGTGAAAAATTCGGGGAGGGGCCCCCAAATTTAAATAAAGTGAAAAAAATTTAAAATAACCATTTCACCCCTATACGCACCCCTGGGCATTCTGGGGAACAAAAATAAAAAACGTTTTTGGGGGCCGGATGTCCTGGGGAAAAAAATGGTTCTTTTAAATTTTCGTTTCACTATTTAAAGGGGAAATTTTTCGGAGTTTCCCCTTTTTCACCCAAATTTCCCCCCAAACACCATGTAGAGATAAATTTTTAAATTCTATCCCCCCCCCTTGGACCCAGGTAAATTTTAGGCTCCTTTCCCGGTTTTTTAAAAAAAAAATTTTATCATCTATTGGGGGAGGAAAAACCAAAAAGGGAGGTAGGTCTCCTAATATTTCCCGCGCTATAGATTAGAAAGCTTTAGGAGGTTTTAAACCAAAACAAAAATCCAAAAAATTTTATTTTTCCCCCAAGGGTTGAAAAAAAAAAGTCTTTCTTTTCCCTTTTGAAATGTGTGGAATTTGATTAAAAGGGGGATTTTATGTCCAAAGCTGAAAAAAATTTGATCCTGAAATTTCTGGGGGTGCCGTCCCGGTTGGGTATAACAAAATCCCTGGGGTTTGTAAATTTTTTTTTAACTTTCAAATCAAGACTAAAAAAAACGCCATTTATCTTTCTATCCGCAAACAAAACAAAATTTAATTTTTATTTAAAATTTTTTTTTTCCGAAATAATGCCCCCTTCTCCCAAATCTGGTATTTGTTTTTCCGAATCCATTCCTTAGGTTAAATCGATTTTTTTAAATCGGGGATCAAAGGAAAAGATTATGTTGTAGAAAATATTCTGTGATTTTAAAAATTTGCCTTCCCGACAGTTCAAATAGTCGTCTAACCAAAAACTTACTTGTGTTTTACCAAAAGTTTTGAAAAATGAGTCCCCTTGGTTCTAGCATTAAAAAAAAAAATTTGAAATCTTTTTTAGTTGAGTATGGAAATCTCGTCCCCGTGTTGTAATAAACCAAAGAAAAACTGGGCTTTTCTTCCCTCCCTATAAAGGAAAAAACACCCATTTTGGTTTTATGCACAAACAGCTAAAACCCATAACATTGATGGACGAGAGGGAGAACCCCAAGGGGGCGTCCGGCATTTATCCTATGGGGAAACACCGAAAAGGGGAAAAGGGGTTATGAACTTGGAAACCTTTTTCTTCCCTCCTCTTTAAACCAGTGTTTCTCAAACTGTGGGGCGCCCCTAAAGGGGGGGGAAAAAACCCAAAGGGGGCCCCCAAGGGATATCAAAAAATTTGAAAAAAAAAACTTTTAAAATTTTAAAATTTTGCTGGGGGGAAAAAAAAATACCTTTCATGGGGGAAAAAAATAAAATTTTAAAATTCTTGGGGGTTTTACCTAAAAATTTTTAAATTATTAAAATTTTTTTTCATTTTAATTTAAAGTTTTAATTTTTAAGGGAAAAATTTAATTTAAAAAAGGGCCCAAGGGCTTTCCTAAAAAATTTTTTTAAAATTTAAACTTAAAAAATTTTAAAATTTAAAAAGGTTTTTTTAAATTAAAACCGTTTGAAGGCCGGGAAAATGGTTTTAAAAAATTTTTGTGATGGGGGGGAGAAAAATGCCGAAAAGGGTGGGTGGAATCGAAATTTTAGGGGAAGGGGATTTTTTTAACCAGGAAAATAAAAAAGAAATGTTGGGTTTTGGGGGTTTTAAAAGTTTTTAAGCGTTAAAACAAAAAAGAAAACTAAAAATTTTTAATTTAATTTTTCCCAAATTTAAAAATTTTTTAAAAAAATAAAAATTCCCCAAAAAAGAAAAGGAGGATGGGGAAAAAGAACAAAAAAGTTTTTCAAAAAAATGGAAAAACTTTGGGGTTTTAAATTTTTAAATGAAAAGACTTTGGGGTTGGAAAATTCTTTTTTATAAACCCAAAAAGGAGTGGAATTTAAAAATTAAAAATCCAAAAGTTTTAAGGGTACACCCGGGGCTTTTGGTTTTTGGGGGGCCCGTAATTTTTTAACCAAAAGGAAAAATTTAAAAAACCCCATATTTTCAGCCCAAAAACTCCCCAGTTTTCCTTTTTTCTTTTTTCAAAAGTTTTACGGGCAAAAAAATTTTTAAAACCGGGGAAATATTTTAAACAATTTTTTTCAAATTTTTCCTTTTTTAAAAAGGGGTAAACCCCTTTCTTAAAAATAGGGGAAAGGCCCAAAACCCAAAAAATTTTTGGAAAAATTCCTAAAATAAAATGGAAATGATCCAAAAAAAGGTTTTATTCAAAAAAGAAAAAATTTTTTGTTTTATTTTCTACTTTTAAAAAAATTATTCCCAAATTAACCAATTTTTTCGCCAAACAAAAGGCTTTCCCGATTTAAAAAATATTTCCCAAAATTTTTGGGGCCCTTTTAAAAAATTTTTGGTTTAAAATACCCACGGGAAGCAGGGGTATAATCCTTTTAAGGCCTTTTTTTTGAAAAATTGGCCAACAAACCAAAAATTTTTTTAAAAAAAAATTTTCCCCCAATTTTTTTAAATTTAAAAAAAAAACCCCAAAAGATTATTTACAGGGATAGGCATTTTAAAAAAAAAAAAATTTTTTGGCCGCCAAAAAACCAAAAAAAATTTTTTTTAAAAAACCTAAAAATTTAAAAAAGAATAATTTTCCTTTTAAAAAAAAAAATTTTTTTTTTTTCACTTTAAAAAATTTCCAACGGGCCCTTTCCCCAAAAATTCCCCTTAAAAATTTTTTTAAAAAACTTTAAAAAAAAGGTTTTCCCCCTTTTCCCTTATTCGAATTTGGGGGGGCCCCCCCCAAAAAAAAAAAAAAACCCCCCGCAAAGTCCTTTAAAAATCGCCCCCCTCAATTTTTGCCCCTTGCCAGTTTTTTCCAAACCCCGGTTTTTGGCAAATGGATTTAAATACCTTTTTTTTCCGGAACCTTTTAAATTCAAAACTCTCCCAAAATGCTCCTAGAACTTCCTGACACTATTAGACCACCTCATTTGGGGAATCCCCGCCCAATACTAAAAACTCCAATTAAAGCACCCTAGTCTACATAATCCCCCATTTTTCTTCTTGGGTTGGTTGGAAAAATTGCCATTCTAACCCCAAAAAATTTTCCTAAGGGGGTTTTTTAAAAAGAAGGCGCGATAAAAACCCGTCACAAAAAAATTCAAAGGGAAGGGGCAAAATAAAAACAAATCCTTAGAGATTCCCGGGTTGGGATGTCTCGTTCGTGTTTATCAAAAAAACATCAAAACCCCCGAAAGAAGAAGATCACTGGGTGTTTGAGATCGTAATTCACGTACTTGCCAAAAAAAAAACATTTCCCAATGAAAGGGAAATTTAAATATTAAAATTTTCCTAGAAATCCCATAAAAGCAAAAAAAAAATATCTTTATTTAACTCCAAATATCAGGGAGATATGAAAAAATAGAAGCCTACTTTTATATATATATATATATAGCCTTTAAAATTTTTTGAAATAACATTTCTAAATTTAAAAAAAATGGGGCTTCCATTTTAAAATTTTTTGGGGTTAAATATACCTAGCAATATTGGGTTTTTGTGGGAAATTTCATCCTTGGGGGAAATGATACCCTTTTTTAGAAGATTTATATTTACCTTTCAGAAGAGTGATAATAGTTTTAAAAAGAAAAAAACACCGGTGTTTAAAAGAAAAAAAAACTTTATAAATCCCAAAACAAGCGTCTCTAAAAATTTTATCCATGACACTTAATTTCTCACTTGAAAAATATAAAAATTTTTTCTCCCCGAACGACATCTTCTGTTGATAAAATCACAAATATTTAATACATCTCTCTCCATCTTTTTTTTCTTTCGAAAAAAAACAGACCCATTACGTCGAAACAGAAGGGAGGGAAACAATTAATAACGCACAATAATAATTCCCCAAATTCAACAGAATTTCTATTTTTTACCTTTTAGATTGGACCGAATAAATTTAAATTTTAAATTGAAACCCGACTTTCAGTGCTTTAAGACAACAAAGCAGCTACTCAATTTGGGTGTTTCTCTCAAACAAGAACCCCCCGGGGTATGGGGGCTTAGTTCGAAATTTAATAAAAAAACAATAAAAGGGAAACTCGTTTGATTTTAATTTTTTAAAAAAAATTCAAAAATTTGAATAGAAATTAAACACATTTTTTAAAGAAAAAATTTGGGAAAAAGGGCGGGATATAGATAAAAAAATTGATATTGATATTACGTATGATTTGAACTTTAAAAGAACAATATTTTCCAAAAAGGAAAAAAATGCTTTTTTAGGTAATATTTTTTAAAATTCTTTTTTTTCTAAAATAAAAGATAAACGGCGGGGTTTGCTGACTAAAAATTTTAAAAATTAAAAAGTTCTCTAGGTTAAAAATTGAGATCATATCTTTTAATTTGAATAATTTGGGAAAGATGAATTTTAAAAAAATACCATCAAAAAAGAATTTAAAAATCCCAAAAGGGAAAAAAAAAAGAAAATAATGACAAATAATTTAAATAACAAAATTTTAATATTCAAATCTGAAAGGGGGTATACAAATTCCTTTAAAAATTAAAATAATTATTGATAAAATAGGAATTTTTTTTTTGTAAAAAAGAAAAATTAAAAAAAATAAATTTTTAAAATTTATTTTTTTTAAATATCCAAAATACATTAAAATCCCTGATTTTTGAAAAGAAAATTTTTTTTTATAATTTTAAAAAGCCATCTTATTATCTTAAAAAAAATAACCACGTTTTTTTTTTTTCCCCCTTCACTAGAACCAAAACTTACAGATTTTTTGGGAAAAACGAAAACCCTAACTTTTCACAAGGGTGTGGGAAAATTTTAAAAACGTTTTTTCTCCGAAAAACTCAAACGGGGTTGGGATTTCAAAAAAGTTTGAAAATAATTTTTGAAACTTTTTTTTGTATGTCCTTAAAATAACTAAAAAGGGAATTTTTTGACCTTCAGATTTAAAAAATCCTGTTTTTTTTACAAAATTTTAAATCCTTTATGTGGAAAAAACCCTTTTTCCCAAACAATTTCATATAATCATTAAAAATAAAAGTGCTTTAGTTTTTTAAAAAATTAAAATATCTCTTATCCTGAAAGTTATTTCAAAAATGAATAAAAAGTAACACATCAAAATTGAAAAATTGAGAATTTGTCCATAAAATTTTTTGTACAAAAGGGCCCGTTTATGTAATTTTTTGTATATTTTCACCAGTTTTTTCCCATTTTAATAATAAGAATAATTTTTTTTTTCTGTTTTCAATTTTAGGATTTTTCCTTAAGACATACTAAATAAATCTAAAAGTCACAAAAAAATCCCCATATTTCTATTTTTTCAAAAATAAGTTATCGCAAGTAGTCGGATACCTTAAATAAAAGCAGCTTTGCAAATAAAGTATTTTATAATGCCACATGACTTAGTGCATATAGAAAGAAATCAAAGTCATTTTTGATTATTCCTTGTTTTTTTTCTTTCCATATACAAAAACAGTAAGCAACTCGATAACCTAGTTTTTGGATTTAGATATAAATAAATCAACATTTAGTTTCGTATTTAGTGCTTAAAGTTCTGCATACCAATGCACTGAGAGATGAATACAGTTTCGAATAAAGCATTGGAAAAAATGGTTTCTGTGAAATACACATTACCCTTTGCGCTTGCTTTTGATAATTTTTCATGTAACTGGGTGAACTTCAGTGATGCAAGCACGGATTTTTCAGAGGGGGGGACGAGGGTTGAAAGTCCACCATTCTCGTATTATTCCCTAGTACCCTGCCAAACATATTATTTCGATTTTGTCGATTGTTGGGAACAAAAAAACAAAAAAATAAATTATTGAATGAATAAAAAGCATTAAGAAATACATACACTAAATTATTAATAACAAATCCTTAATTAAATTTTACGAATATATTTTTAAAATTATAATTTATCGGAAAAGAAAATCAAAGGTGATGGGGGCCAAAAGCTGGGGAAGAGTCCCCGGGCCCGTCCTCTTATGCGCATTATTGGTGAATTTACATGCATTAGATTTATAAATGTCTTGTTAATTCAAGTTATTAAAAACGAGGAATAGTCGATATTTTTTTTCCTTTTCGTTCTGAAATTTTTAACCAAAGTTAGGTATATAAGATTTAAATTTTTTGGCATGTTTTCCATTACTTAGCAATGTACGCATGTCCAGGAAATTTTAAATAATGTAAATTGTAATAGTCTCACTTTGGATCAACAAGGGTTTTATAAG
>BMAV01012772.1:0-15511 GCA_019973955.1 Trichonephila inaurata madagascariensis
CATAAATAAGAGATGAGAGGAACATCTGAGCTGGATTCCACTATCAAATTCCACAGCATCCCAAATAAAAGAGTTTTAACAACCGTTTTTAAAGGGCATCAGCCCCTTTCACGGCGGGTCTTCAGGGCACAAGGCTCTAACTTATGACTTCCCGGCCACGAGTCCATGACCATGACCACTAGATTATCGCGGCCTACAAGATATCACAGAAACTTTGACTTCAGTTTAAGCGTGCATTCTCATAAAAACTGGTTTCTGTTTGGCATTCTACTCTCCAAACTCTAACGCCACGCCAACGTGAGAATTTTGAACCACGACGGATTTAACATGAATCAATTGCTCTACACTATGGATCTATTGTAACTAGAGGGCTCGGACACACGAGTCAATAAAAACAACGCTGATCATGAACAGTCGGCTGTTATACTCTAAAGTAACGCGAGAGCTTTTGTCAATTGTAACATAATTTTGAATCTGAATCAAATAACAAGGACGATATCTGTGAGTTCGGATTCCAACTTTCAGACTTCCACACCAAACAAAAATAAGGACTTTGAGCCTCAACAGATGCAGACTATTGGTTATGGTAACGGATTCGTGGTCAGCATATCATAAGTTCTAGTTCCGATGCCATGAAAGACTTGTCATGTAAAAGAGCTGATGAACGTTAAGTCTGTCGAGGCTGAAACGTCCTTCCGTTAATGTGTGTGTGTGTGGGGGGAGGCCAGCTCAGGTGTTATCCTCGTCACCTGACCAGGGTGACGAGGTCAGGTGACCATCAAAATTACAATCACCACCGCAAATACACCTCATGTTAATTCAGAATGTGATGTGAATAAATACTCACTCTCTCGAGCCTCAACAGATGTAACGTACTGGTCTACAATTGTACCAGGACTTGAACCCATGACTCGCCGGCGATACGTTCGTGACCATGGCCACTTAACAGCTGTGGGAAATCAGAAGCTTGTAACAAACAAACAAAGAAAACCCATAGCGTAGCATTAGTTAATACAACGTAAATTTAACCACAGCAAAACCAACACAATGGAAAATACATAAAAGCTTGCGAAAGAAAACTAACTTAATTAAGCATTATTAAGATGGACGTAATAACTCTAAACGCTACATAAAACAGACGGAACATGAATCATTCTTCCGCGACGCGTACTAAATTTTGCCCTCTGCTTCCCGTTGAAGGGTTTCTCCCTTTAAACAGACAATGAGAGTCGTTTGACGTATTGTCTTTGAAAGTAGAGAGCATATACATAGTTTCCTTTTGTCACTTCATTTGTAAACGTGGAATAATTTCGTCATGAGAGACGTCATTTGAATGGGATGAAACTGCCAGAGAGGAAAGATGATGATTCTATGTATCGATGATACTGAACTGAACTCTCATTTCTGAATTCGTTTAACCCTTTATCTACCGACGGTACTTATAAGAACCACTCATTTTCAAATTACATAGAATAACCATTTTTACGAATACTCTGACAGTATTTAGCAAGAATATTCTTTTAAATCCACTCTTCCAAGATATAGGGCAGCACGGGTTCTATGATGAGTATTTTAGGGGGAAGGCGAATAGTTTTATAGAAAAAAAGGGTTTTCAGGGATTGGAAGATTGTCATTTTTTTTCCAAAAAAAATAGTTAATGTCAAAATTTAAGTGTCTTATTTTTTTAGTTAATGAAGACCTTAAAATATTATTTTTATTTTAAGAAAAAGGTATAAATTCATTTTACAGGGGGGTATCTTTAAATTATTAATTAGCTCTAACGAATTAAATTTCCCCAAAGGGGTTTTTTTTGATATTTTTAAATTTTCAAAGTGGATAAAAAAAAAAAAAAATGGCGGGAAAAAAACGCAGTAAATTATAATGCGGTAGATGGGTTAACTCAGTGACGCAACAGCCCATGAGACCCAAAGGTCACGTGTCCACCTTAGTGTATGTGCCCTTTGGGGCCCCCTGAGGTGCATGAGCAGATGTTCTGGTCAGGTGGTCAGCGGGAAGTGAAACCCCTGTAATTTCCCCGCAAGCTTGGTACTCATTTATCGACCCGTTGAATGGATGAAAGGTGAATCAACATTTCCACCCCGGGGTTTAAACCCTCGACCGGGGCGGAAGCGCGATGACTAACCCTTCACCCACGGGTTTACCAATTTGTATTTTTTTAGCTTTACTCTGACAAGAAACGTAAAGGATGGTCCTTTTTTTAATAAAGTTTATGCTGTCACTTTGTAATTGAAAATTAACCTTATTAAAATTTAGTATATAAATCTATATTAAATAGGTAAAATCTGGTTTCCATTTGATTAAATTTTCTTTGATAATTAAAGTCACGATCTGGTTTAATAAGAGCCACTATCGTACACCCCCTGTAACGTCTTCATCTCGCAGCTGTGTTCGGCGTCTTTGTGGAAATTATCAACACACGTGCAGAGAAACAGGTGCAACTTTGAATTATTGCGTAGTATCAGCTTGGATCGCCCGCCGACCTTTTGATATCACGAGGGATCCTTTCCCGTCGCTGGCAGGATGAAACCAGGGATGCAAAAGCGCCGCCCTGATCCCCAAGCAGAGAGAGAGGAAGAATGGAGGGAGAGATGCTGACCCCTCGCAGGAAGTAGACGCTCAAAGGCAGGAGGCCCTGAACTTACCAGGGAGCGTTCCAAAAAAAATCAATCTTTCGCAAAAAAACGTTTTAACCCCAATAATCTTTAATAAACTCAATATATATTTAAATTAACCAAGATCACGCTACGTTATTCATATCAAACTAGGGGGTGGCGATTCTTTCCGAAAAGATCGATTTTAAATCGATTCGAAGGTAACCGGATGAATCGATTCACAAAAAATTGAGGTCTGAAAGGTCTTTTAAAAAATCGATTTTTTCAAGTCTGCATTTACAATGTAAATATATATCCATTTTATGAAAACAAAAAAAATACCATAATAAACTTTCTTATCAGAAAAAATATAAGTCAGTTAGTTCGGAATTCACAGTTACAATTATTTTTTTTTAATAAAGTATCGATAAAAAAGAAAATTTTTTCAAATTTAGGCATTCAAAAGTTTGAAAAAGATATTATAACTTATGGGCCCAAAGTTTAAATTTAAACTTTTAAAACAACATTTTTCAAGTCACGGGCCCCAAGTGGTTCCGCTCATCACTTCGTGTTGCCGGCAATCAAAAAAAGGCGCTCACAAGAAACAAACAGATGATCCCACGATATTCAAATAGATCATGGTTATTGACTGAACGTGATGGTAAATAGAGTTTTTTTTTTGTTCTTGCCAGTAAAGTTTATGATTATATTTAAGGTGCACAACTGCCTGCGATAAATAGTGCTTTTTTTTTTTATGGTTTATATAAATTTTTATTTTTTTTAAAAACGGAAAAAATCGAATGTCGATTTTTGGGATGAAATATCGATTCCTGAATCGACAGGTCTATATCTTTTAAAAAAATCGATTTTTTCCGGAAATCGATTTTTCGATTAATCGATCTCTGATCGCCATCCCTAAATCAAACGTGACACCCCTATTCACATCTTATAGACTCCCAAATTATTTTTTCGCCGAAATGGACCCCTTGCAGGTCTTCATAGCCCCCTGGGGGTCGGCATTGACCCTTTTGGGAATCACTGCGCTGTACAATGGGTCTTCAGGATTCGAATGTTTAATGCCGGGGTGGGCATTAAGTCGATCGCGATCGACCAGTAAACCGCCAAGACATTTTGGGATGACCCCCTTTCATAAGACCTAACAATCATTCCATCATACGAAGGACTAGAAATCCATATTTACCAATTTAAGCCACCGTCGATTCTAACCCCACCCCAAATTTCAAGAGGATTTTGCGAAAATTTAAAATGGTTTTGATATCCAATTTTTTCGAAATTTAAATAAATTTAAAAGGAAAAAAAAAAAGGAGTGAATAATTAATTATTTTATCAGTATCATAAATACGCATGAAGTGTAATTGTTTAAAAACCCTATAAAAAATTCCCTTTGAATTTGAGCCCCTTTTTTAGTAGCATTAACATTTAGAAAAAGTCCCGGGGTTAAGATAAATACGGTATTTTAAAAATACGGAGGAAAAAAAAATTTGTGTCATAAGAAAAAAATTTTGTTGAATAGAAAATGTTCGTTTACAATTTGGAGGTTTTTTTATGAAGAAAATTAAAATGTTTTTGGTTCCAAGAAAAGTTCGCTAAATAAAAAATTTGAAAAAAAGTTCGTATAAAATTCAAAACCCACTGTATTGTACACCCTTTTTGCTCACTACACCCCACTCCTGGGTGACCGAACACCCTTTTAAAAAATTAGAAATAGCCCGCGATTTTAAAAGTCTGCCCACCCCCGGTTTAACGCGACTGGCAACACCCGGGCCCCCCCCAGATTTTTTTAAAAACGTAAATGTTACTTTAAAAAATTTTAACAGTTGAGAAATGCTGTTTAAATGCAAAGTTTTGGGGGATACGTTTGTACTTTTATATCTTTGTAGGGGGCTGTGTATGATATATAATTAAATAAATTATTAGTAATTTAAAGCAGTGTTTTCAAACTGTGGGGGGCGTCCCCGGGGGGGTGACAATTTTCTAGGGTGGGCGAGCATATTGAAAAAGTGAAATCAAAAGATTATTTTTAAAAAAAATATTAATTTATTAAGTTAAAAAGATTTAAAAAAAAAAAAAATTTTCAGGTATTAAATTTTAAAAAATATCAGGGGTACACAATGTATTTTATAATTATTTAACAATACTAAGTTAAGAACAAGTTTGATAATTACCAGTGACCCTATGGGATTCCCTGTATAAAATTATATACAAAAATTAACACTTATCTTGATACTTGTACGGTTTATAATTCCCCGGGTTTAAAAAGTTAGGGTTCGCTTCCCAATCCCAACCGTTTTCCATGGCCTCATGTATGGATGTAGGGGGGGAAAAAAAAAGGCAAAAATAATCAAATAAGTAAATCCTTCCAAACATTTTCAAGGCCCTTTTTTTGCATTCCAAACCTTCGGAATAACAGTGCACAGAAAAGATCGTACTTCAGAAAGACGTACATATACGTCGGGGGAAATTAATGCTTTGGCTGAACGAGGCATTTATATACGCCGGTCGTATCGAAGTATAGTATTATTGAATTCAATACGTTGTTATTGTATGAGGGGGGCGCGATGAAAATTTTGATTGAATATTGAAACTTTGTGAAGCACTGAATGAATGTAAGCATTAGAGAGGGCGTGAGAAATAGCCTTTTTGATGTTTTCAAAAAATACAGTCGAACCTCCATATTATGAACCTTATTATAAAATTTTTTCTATATAGCGAACTTTCCTGGAGCCAAGAACATTTCACGATTTCCTTCGTAAAATAACCTCCCCATAGCGGGGACTTTCTGATAACGATCTTTTTTAATTCAATTTTTTTCCCCCTTTTAAAGTATTTGTATTGATTTTGGGAAAGAAGGATGGCTGGAAAAATTTTTTTAAAAAAACAAGGAAAAATACCGAAGGGGGTTTTTGGGCACTGCAAAAGATGTGAGGCGTATTTTGAAACAAAGAATTTTTTTAAACAAAAAAAACTAAACAAAATTAACAGATTTTATAGAATTTAAAACCTAAGGACGAATGTAGTAATGTATGATTAAAATTTAACTTAAAAAAAATGTACGTTTAAAATTACTTGTAGGCTTTATATAAATGAGAAAATGTCCTTAAAAAATTCTTTGAGTTTAATATAAAATTATTTGCTTTGTTGAAAATATTGTGTATTCCTCGACATACGTTTTTCTTCTTTTCCTTGCAGTTTTTTTCCCCTTTTCTTTCTTTCTTTCTTTTTTTTTTTTTTTATGGATAATATATAAAATAAATAGATATTAATTTAAATAAGGTGTGTGTAAATAATATATTTTTTTAGTATAGTGTTTATGAACTTAATTTTTTTTTGTGGTTTATAAAGTATATTGAAAAATGAACCTCTATATTACGAATTTTCCATATACCGAAGTTTTCGGGAATTAGCTACGCGATTTTGAGGTCTGACTGTAATTTATCACACACACATCAATCTAAAAAGATACATTTTTTTCTCTTCAGATGCAAAAGCACTTATATCAACTGCTAAGACACTTAATATTTAAAAAGGGGATGATAATCGAGATTAAAAGTTTTTTTTAAAAAATATAATCATAGAATGAAGAATACGTCCTCTCTAAAGGTCATAATTATCACCAAGGCTTGGGGCCTTGAGTTTAAGGTACCCCAAAGGGTTGTGCAAATATCTAATACACAGAAATAAAACAACATTAAAGAAATTGAGAGCGTTCGCAATTTATCGCCAGATTTAGCTTAAATTTAATACTTATGAATATTTTCTGGAGAATTTCAGATGATACATAGCATTTTTAGCATTAACAATTACTTGAGTGATAGAAAGAAATATAGATGGATAGAGCGTGTGAAAAATAGACGATGTGGATGCGGGAGTGTGTGTGAGAAAGAGAGAATGCGAGAGGTAGTGTGAGTGAGAGAAAGAGAATAGAGAGAGGAAAGGTAATTTGTTTGAGAGAGAGAATGAGAGAGGTAGTTTGTTTGAGAAAGAGAATGGGAGAGGTAGTGTGTGTGAGAGAAACAGAATAGGAAAGGTAGTTTGTTTGAGACAGAAAGTGTGTTTGAGAAAAGAATAGGAGAGGTAGTTTTTTTGAAAAAGAGAATGAGAGAGAGAAGAGTGTGTGTAAGAGAGAAAATGAGAGAGGAATGTGTATGCGAGAGAATGGGAGAGGAAGTATGTGTGAGAGAAAGAGAATAGGAAAGGTAGTTTGTTTGAGAGAGGAAGTGTGTTTGAGAAAAGAATAGGAGAGGTAGTCTTTTTGAAAAAGAGAATGGGAGAGAGAGTGTGTGTAAGAGAGAAAATGAGAGAGGAATGTGTATGCGAGATAATGGGAGAGGTAGTGTGTGTGAGAGAAAGAAAATAGGAAAGGTAGTTTGTTTGAGAGAGGAAGTGTGTTTGAGAAAAGAATAGGGGAGGTAGTTTTTTGAAAAAGAGAATGGGAGAGAGAGAGTGTGTGTAAGAGAGAAAATGAGAGAGGAATGTGTACGAAAGAATGGGAGAGGAAGAGAGAAAGAGAATGAGAGACGGGGAGTGGGAGTGAGATATTAAGAAAAGGAATGAGAGTGTGTCACACAGAAAGAGATTAATTTACTTCACTATTTGGAATGACTGCCCACTACCAAACTGGGTTTGAATCATTTTAGCTACAATAGGTGGCAACTGTGTACACTAAATTCGAACCCTGTGTATCCCCAAATTCCCGACAAATTTATTCATACTTTCTTTCTACTATTCTGGATGTTCTCTTCGAGAGTATTCAGAGATGTGGCAGGTCTAATTGCGAGATCAGGTTTTCAAAAGCACTTTATTCAGGATCAAAAACATTTACTATCAATTGTGGTAAACTTAAAAATTTACTTCAATTTAAAAGAATTTAAAGAAAAAAAAAGCATTTGGACCCGATCTCTTGGATAGGCGTGTCACTCGAACTTAAAAACATCTATGCCTCCTTTTCTCATCTTCAATTGTATATTTATAACACCTCCTCATTTGCATTTAATGTGTTGCAAACTACAGATGTCTAAGCGTCCACGGATCAGGCTCAAACCTGATTCGAGACACGAATCCTAGATCACAGCACGGAAATTGGAAACACATTAACTAGTTTATATAAACTATCTAACACTGGGTACGTACAAAAAGTAAAATTTTGTTATTTGCCTTCTTACCTGGTGATAGAATTTGCATGGTTAACTGTGGATATCTTGCGAAAAATACTTGTAAGCATCAAAATTTACGCTTATTATTTGTAATTTGTATATTCTGTCTATATTTTATAATTTTTGCTGCTACCTATAATAGTATTTCAAAAAATTTACTTTGCAAAATGAAAATGCTGAATCAAAACAAAAAGAAGTTTCGCCTAAATATGCAATTCTATTCTTTAGGAAGACATTCCAAATTGCATACTTTAATGTTTATAACTTTTTGGGTAAAAGCATTTCTTCATTTCCTAAAGCAAATATTTTACAAACACTCAGACTTATAAGTCAATAAATAAATTTTCAATTTTATCCCTTACGTGGGTTAATTTTACTTTTTAACATATTTTCTTACAAAATGTTGAAAAAGATACAAATTACCTTAAGGAATAGTTCAGATAAAAATAAAATTTGAATAAAATGATATTTATTTCTGTGAAAGGTTATTATATATTCACTTATATTCTGTTGTGTGTGTGTGCAGAGGGCGGATTTGTCGATTCCATAATCTTCGTGAACATTCCATAGATTTTTTTCTTGTCTTTGTAACAAAAACACACCTGTGACTTTGCGTATCAAATAAATTATTTTGTATTCTGATTTATCAAATATTAAAAAATGGGCCTATTGTTCAACTTTTAAATCATTTTAGAGATATTTTGTTAGAACTTTAAGGTGTAGCTTTGAAAATGTGATTTTATATTTTTATAAAATACTTTTTAGCAAATTATTTTGAATACTAGTATGAATATATAGTAAATAAAATACAGATACAGAAATATAAATTTAAAAAAATGAAAAAAATTCCCGTGGTAGTCGTTGACATTGTTAAATTTACAAATTTATAGTAAATGTATATATATATATATATATATATATATATATTGTATAATCTTTTGATTTACTACTTCTGTCTGCCTGCATATATATATTTTGACCTATACTGCCTTGTTATATTTCTATTTACTACTTTGCTTCATTATATTTAAAAGGAAATTTAGTATATATATGTAATAAATTAATATTTACCCTCTCTTAAAATTCAAATCTTATATATATCGATATATATATATTCTCTAAATAATAATTCCAAATACTCTATTTGGAAACGTGTCTCATTTCATCTCGCATTAAACGATTAACACACACACCTATATTTTGACTAATTTATTCGCGATTCCTAGTAAAATAGCATCATAATGCAGTCGAACTTCTAAGTAACGAACCTCTATATTGCGAATTTTTTTATATAGCGAACTTTTTCCTGGAACCTTGAACATTTCACGATTTTCTTCGTAAAATAACCTCTCTATAGCGAAGTGCATTTTCTATATAACGAATTTTTTCTTTTGTGATTCAATTTTTGTTCTCCCTTTTTTAAAAGTATTTCTGAAAAAATTTCAAGTTATTCTCTCTTTAATACATTTTATGGTGGTCATAAATCTTGAACTGGTTTTATTAGATCCTAACTCGCCGAGAACAATAGAGTTCTGGACGTTTCATCCATGAAGTGCAACCTGTAACCCCCATTGCCTAGTTGACTGGTATATTTTCGATATCCTCTTCACCCTCAGTGGAGTTGTCCCGTGTTCTATAATTATAAAATAATATATGTTTAATATTACTTGTATGCTTTAAATTATAAAATGTCCTTAAAATTCATTCATTTTAGTATTCAATTATTTTCTTAATATTGAAAATACAGTGAATTCTTCACATTCCTTTTTCTTGTTTTCCTTGCAGTTTTTCTTTCTTTCTTTTTTGAGGGGTTATGAAAAGTAAAATAAACATATATTAAAAAAAAAAAGGTGTGAATGTTACTTTTTTAACATATAGTGTTTTAAATTTTTTAAAATTTGTTTTAGGGGGTTTTTATGGGGGTGTTTTAAAAAAGATAAACCCTTTTTATATAACAATTTTCCATATGACAAAATTTTTTCCCCGGGTTTAGCGTCTTTTTAAATATAGAGGTCCGACAGTAGCTTACACGGGCTTTACTGAACGAATGAAACTTTTTCCTAAATCACTAACGTCATGTCAAACGATAACTAATATTTCCCTTTACTTGAACACATAATTATGATTTTCAACATTATATTTAAATGAAAAAAAGGATAGTTTTTTTCTCGATTTTTTGGGGCATGGGGCAGACAGGATGATGAATTTGTTTTTTTAATCTATAAAATTGCCAAAATAAATAATGGTTCGATTAAACCCAGAAGCTTTTGAATTGTCGCGACTGATCTCTTTCCCTTTTAAACAAAAAAATACGTCTTTAAATTGGAAAGGGTTTCGTCTTTTTTGAGACACGGCCAAAGGGGAAAGGGACGACCCCTGACCTGGCACATATTATCCGAACTTCCAAAATGCCAAGGGAAAGGGACTTTGAGCATCAACAGATTTAACGTGTTTCCCAATCCCTTTATATCAGGGATGGGCATTAAGAGGTCGGGAAAATAAAAAGGAATTTTCAAACAGGTAAAATTTTTTTAAAATTTTAAGTTAAATTATTCAAACTTTTAAAAATTATTTAAAAAAGAAGGGGGCTTAAAGAAAAGTAAAAAAATGTTTAAATATAATAAAAATTTTTTTAAAATCACACAAAATAAGCATGCGACATGGCCGTCCTTTTATACCTATCGTGGGGGGTTTTAGGTGTTAAATTTTGGGATTCTCGGGGAAAAGGTTTTATTTTAGAATTCTTAATATGACTTTTTAAGAATTTCAGATTACTTTTGATATCGAACAAAATTATATTAAGGGGAGAATAAAAAAAAACACGTAGTCTTAATTAACACAGATCGCGCAATTAGATTCCCTTTTCAATATAATTTTATTATATCCGCCTAATCTCAATCTCAATAATATATTCCCTTCAGAATATAATCTTCCTACCTTTGGTTTAATATGCAACGTCCCAAACCCCCCAATTATTTCTCCATATGGTTAAAATTTTAAAGGTTTTACCCCTTTTTAAAATGGGGAGGTGGGGGTTTTTGATTCTAGGTAAGCCGTCCATCCCAAAACTTCTATCTTTCTCTGAACTGAACCTTCTTTTTAAATTGCCATCATGCTCACTAAAAAATTCTATCCTTTTTTAAAAGGGTTTTCTTATTTGCATCTATGCTTCGTTTTAATTTTTTGGATTTGGGTTGGAAAAAAATTTGCCATTAATCGTGGCCGTCAAAAAAACACAAAAGGTTATGTTAGAAAAGAATGCGTGGGGATGTCAAAAGGGATATGAAAATTCTATAAAAATATTAAGCCCTTTTTTTTTTTTCGTTGCGCACGCTATTTTCTAAAAAAAAGTGCCCCCGATCTATAAAACTTTTTATAGAATTAAAAAAAGCACCATACTCTTTAAAACCTACCTAATTTTAGTATTTATATCTTTTGTATTTCAAAATATTTGTAAAAAATTGCAATTTTTTTAAACCCTTTTAAAAATGTTTTTTTTTTTTTATTCATTAAAAGGGATCTTACCCCCTTTTTCGGGAAAGTGATTTTTTTAAAAACATAAAATGGATTATTTTTTATGATATTTATGTCATTTAGATTAGAATACTGATAAAAGTTTTTTTAAGGATATTTCAAAAAAAAATTTTTTAAATTTAAAAATTTCGGCAAAAAAATTTAAATTTTTAATAACCTTTTTTTAAAATTTTTTTGGGAAAAAAAATTCTTTATTAAAAATATTTTGCCTGTATATAGCCCCGAAACCCCTGTACAGAGGCTCAGCTACGATTTTTGGAAAAAAACGCATTATTTTAAAGTTAAAACCCTTTAAATAATTATGGGGTTTTCTTAAAATTTCCCTCTGATGTCATAAAACATGGATAAACCCCTTCTAAAAATATATTTCAAAAAAATTTTGGTTGAGCCTCTGTACAGAGGTCTGGGGTATATACAGGGGAAAAAATTATTATAAAAGGCATTTTTTCACAAGAAAATTTTTTGGATCATTCTATGCTCTTTTTTTTTCAAAAAATATGTTTTTAAAAAATTTTTATTTAATCTATTCTTAAGACAATTTCATTAATTTTTTTAATCTAAAAACACTAAATATCTAAAAATTTTCCATTTATACGCTTTTAAAATACGGGTTTCCTTTTTCGGATACCTTAAAATATTAATTATTTTCATTTATATAAAAAAATACATGAATAAGAAACATTTATCTTTTAAAAACAACTTATGCTAGTAATGCTTTTTTTTTAGAAAATAGCATTGGGGACGTAAAACGATAAAATTCCTTTAGAAAATTTCTTATTTTTATACGCTTTTAATTTTTTAAAAATTTTGATTATTTTTAAAAATTTTTTACTTTTGAAGCCCCCTTTTTTATAAATAATGTGTAAAAGATTTGAATTATTTAATTTAAATTAAAAAAATTATACCTGTTTGAAAATTGTTTATATTTTCAGACCTCTAGAGAAATTTAACACCCCTGAGACCGCTTAATTCGATCACGATCAACCGGTGAACCGCCGCCTGGATTGGGAGTGACCGCCTTTACTAAGACCCAAAACGCGCATACTAAAGGAATCATATTTATGAAACACCGACGCCAGTTAGACAGGAGAATCGGCTTTTCACAATCGATGCGACTCTGTTTACTTAAGCGAATGATTCAGTAAATGATTAGACGGGACATGTGCCTTCACTGGAAGTGTGCGATGACGTTTAACACGTTCATTGCCGTTGGAGGGGTACAACTCAAACAATCATTGGGATGTGAGCTGCATAAATGAAATTTTCCCCACACACCCACTGAAAGGGAGAATAAATGTTGATGATCAGCTCTTCCCGCGATAGCACGGGATTGGCTTTTGAGACATCATTCCACATTCCACGCTTCCACTGGATTGAGTTCTCGTGTTGATGTCCTGTCCCGTGACGGCGTGGGATTCGGCAGCGAACGAATAAGCTCACTCGTCAGTTTTGATTCATGGGTTCACGCATGCTCTCTACTCGTTGCATTGAATACGTCCGCATTCCACGGTGTAGTAGTCAATCTATTATATTTTGAGGTTTCCGACTACGTTCGGAACCGTGATTTTGCAAAAGCGTATAAATGGATAATATTTATGATATTGAGTGTCACTTAGATTAGAAAATGTATATAAAAATGTTTTAAGAATAGTATTGCAAAAAAAAAAATATTATTTAAGTACAATATTTTGACAAAAAATGAACCTAGAAAGACCCATTTTCAAAATAGTCTCCTTTTGTGAAAAATGCTTCTATTATAATAATATTTCGCCTGTATATAGTTCAGACCTCTGTACAGAGGCTCAACTAGAATTTTTGAAATATATATCTTAGAAATGGATTTATCTATGTTTTAAGACAACAAAGGGGAGAAATTTTAAGAAAAAAATGCTGATAATTATATTTCAATGGGTTGTAACTCTGAAAATAATGTGAATTTTTCAAAACCCTTAGTTAAGCCTCTGTACAGAGGTCTGGGCTATATACAGGCAAAATATTATTAAAATAGAAGCATTTTTCACAAAAGGAGAGCATTTTGAAAAAAGGCTATTGTAAGTTAATTTTTTGCCGAAATATTTTATTTAAATAATTTATTTTTGTCAAAATGTCCTTAAAACAATTTTATACATGTATTCTAATTCTAAGTGACACTAAATATCATGAAAATTATCCATTTATGCGCTTTTTTAAAATCACGGTTCCGAACGTAGTAGGATATCTTAAAGGAGAGCTACAATGTTGAAAACAGTTGTTAAGGGAAGAAAACATTCAGTTTTAATGCAGGATAGCCTCTTCTACGCACTGGGTGGACCGCAACACCTTAAAAAATTAGAAGTAGCTCCCCTGTTCTATAAGGCGGGTCATTGGTGATACTAGATTTCGAACACGCACCTCAACAGCGTCAACCACGAGTTCGTGACTATCATCAAAAGGCTACCGGCAAGGTTATAGGGGAGACTTATTAAAACATTGGAATTTAAACGTATGTTTCCTCTGATTATACATTTAAAATAATCCGTAAAGAACCATATTCAACATAGAGATCCCATTTTTTAATTAAATCATTATCATTTCTAGTATAATTAATCATCGATAACTTCAAATATTACACAGCCATTTATTTAAATGTAATCGTTTTCAAAAAGCAATCAGAAGTGAAGTGAAGCAATCAATTGATTGAATCGAGCTTTCCTAAGAGTAATTAATATGACCTTAAAAGCGATGGCGAACCTTGAAAGATGATTGCCACTTTGAGCCTAAATAAAAGAAGAAAAAAATTTCTCTGAGAATTTTGTTACGGGATGTTCCGTCACACCGTGTGCGGTAAATATAATTACGGATATTTTGAAATAGGTTGGATTTGTTTTTTGTGATGGGAAAATTTTTATTAATTGTTGGAAATCATTTAGCAGTCATTTTGCGGCATTGTTAAAATTTTTCTTCCTTACAATTGAGTTCATAGGAATTAAATTAGGCAACCGTTATTTAAGTTTGGGCTGTGTTAATAAGTTACAATTCTTTTATTTTTTGCAAGTATTAATCCTTCATCTTTAAATATTGATCGTTGAATGTCACGCGCGTAATATTTATGTAATTTGGCTTAAGTTTATTATTACTTTTTTTCATGAGATATAAAGTATTTCTGTATAGAAATAGGAGTGCAGTAAAATAATAAATAAAAAATAATTAATAGAATAAAATAAAAATTAGAATTCTTATATTAAAGAACATTTTAAATGGAATAAAAAAATAGTATTGACAGAAGTGGATAATTTGCTTTGAATATTTTAAGACGAACATAAAGTACTAATAAATGAACCCAAATCTTTTTCAACTGGTTTTGAAATAATACGAAGGCCACAGTACCACTTGGTCTCGGCCTCAAACTTGTGGGCCCGTTGTTTCTACGGGGTCGTGAGTAAAAGACCTAGTGCCACACTAAAGACCTGCCGTGTAGAGTGGACCGACGTTACATCTGTCGTGATAAAACAAACTCGCGTTGGTGTGGTGTGGAAGTTTGACGGGAAAGTGTCAGAGCTCAGATATCGTACTCGTCATTTAACAGAGATTTTTGGATAATGTGGGAAGCATTTTCCTTTTCACTGAACAAAATCCATTTTATTTTTAGGAAGGTTTTGCTACAGGTTTTTTTTTTCCAGGAACGTCATTTTGGACCTCATAATTTTGAACCTCGGTCAAGTGATGAAGGTGACACCTGAGCTGCACCCCACTTCATATTATCACACCGTGCCAACGGGAGGACTTCGATTTCTGAGGGGATCTTTACGCGACCTTCCCACTAATCTATGGGCAAGCATTCGCGTTTATTTCACAGCCATCACTCTCAAGAAGAAACGTGATATGCAGATTAGTTAGAGTATATAAAGTCAGAGTTTGGTAACTGTGAGGGAGAAGGAGCGGAGAATCTGTTGCAGGGTTACTAAGGTGAGATTTTATCGAATTACACAACGTGAGTTAAGGGCCACTATACTAATTTAGTGGATTGGGAATTTATAGACTAAGATTGATTAGGTTAGGTTGAACTGTTTACTTGTGCTGATTCACTTAGGGTTATTGCTATCTTTATATCACTCCTAGGCAGTACCGCACACAGGAATTTTTCAAGGGGAGGGTCCGGGGTCGAAAGTTCACCATTCTTGTATCATGCTCCTTTTTATTTTGTATTTTGGG
>BMAV01012773.1:0-98221 GCA_019973955.1 Trichonephila inaurata madagascariensis
AAAAAAAAAGAAATCTAAAGACTAAATGAAAAAAAAAGAACATCTAATAAATAACCCAACAAAATGCATCATCAAAACACAGGTGCTTTTCATAACTTCCTTGTTCATTCATTTTCACTTTCTTTTTTTACTTTTTACCCCTTTCATCATCATCATCTTGACATGATTGGTCCAACCGATGTAATGGGCGTGTCTCTTAGTAATTTCAAAGCCAATTTAAGTCAGTTATGGTTAAGTAAATAAAAAATAGGGTAGCTTTAAAAATTTATTTCCCTTTCTTTCTATCCCTAAATGAAGAACAAAGGGAAGACATAAAAAGGTAACAAAAAAGTAAAAAGTGAGTCTAAAGAAAAAGAAAGATCATTTGATGCACGTATCAAGAAATCTAACAACTAAGATGAGAAAGTTAAAGGATTGTGTGACAAAAACTCTTTCAGCCTTACTCGGATCGTAAAAAGAAAATATTGGAACATAAGAAGTGCATTAAGGTCTTTAATATGTACCATAAATCTTGAAGAATTAGAAAATTTTCTTTTTAGCAATGGTGAAATGATGAAAAATATGTCTCGGTATTTATTTAAAAGGAAAACGATTAATTCGTTTAAAGCGAAATTTGAAGAGTTGAAAATGTGAAATATATTTTTTCGATAATTGTCTACTTAGTTTGAATTGAAACATAAACATAACTATTCCTTATTGAAAAATATTTATTTGCTAATATATATATATATTACATGAAATACCAATTAAATCAGAAATACCCAATTAATTTTATTAATAGTTATATAAATAAAGCTATTCAAAATAGTTAGGATTAAAATTATGAGATTGATAATAGTTCATTACTATAAACAAATATTTTGTTATAGTTATCTCCATAATCTAATATTAGATTAGAAATTACTTACTATTATTTTATTCATATGTACTCTGGTATTATTATAGTTATGCTATAATATGCAACTCTTATTAATTTTTATTTCCATTCTTTTTAATCTTTTGTTAAGTGCTACATTTCAGCCATTCTTTTGATTTAAATCTGTATTAGGGTATATAATCTGGCAACAAATTAATGTTTCCACTCAGATTTAGCTCGGGCTTTGCATTTGTAAGTGCAATTTTTAGGTAAGTTACTTCTATCTTGTAATGGATTTAGATATTTCTATCCATTATTTCCTATTGGTTTTGCTCAGTGTTATTTACAAAAAAAGGGGGAAGGTTGGCTGGCCAAAAAACATGTTCAACCCCACTTTTATATAAATTATTTTTTATATAATAGCTGTCCTAAGTCAGTAATGTTCATAACACTGCAGCATCCATTTTATATTTATCTCGATTACTCTTTTGTCCTTCATTGTGTGATTTTCCTGCTGTCTATGTGTTTGTCGAATGTTATTGTTTGGATGTTATCTCTTGTTAGTAGAGAATTGGCCTATATATATATATCTCAAAAAAAAAAATGTTTCTTTATGCTTAAGAGTTATGAAAATATGAGTTAAGTTTTTTCTTTTAGAAAAAAAAAGGTGATATTAATGGTTTAATTAGTTATACGTGATAAAAAATCATTTAAATAAATAAATTAATTCTGCATTACTAGTCTGCAACTTTTATCCTTCCTTGAATCAAAATCCCATTTCACTCAAAAATTTTAATTGGTCTGAAATTACTTTCTCCTTTGCTGGGTTATGTTTCATTGTTAAAAAGTTTTAATGTTCGAAATGTGTTCTCAAGAGCGATGAAATTTCCAAGATAATTAACAAAAAGATTATAAGTTTTAAAATATTTATAAATTTTCTTAAAAGAGGTTGCAAAAATTATTAATTGAATGCAAATATAATTTGAAATAAAGAAATTAATTCATAAACCGATTTATACAAGGAAATGATTATTTTAATTTTTAAATGAAAAATTATTGAAATTTTTCATTTAACGTTTTCCACTCTTAAAAAAAATTCTTTACCATAACGTTATTACTAAGAAACTGTGAATTTTTTAGTAATTATTTTTCTTATGACTCTTTATTGAGTTCCTTTTTACTAAAGAGATTTTTTTTCGCATATATTTAATAATAGTTTCACTATTAATTTTTACTTTATTCTTTATAATGAAGTAAAACTGAATTAAAAACACATTATTCAATCAAAAACGTTTGTTTCTTCCTCTCCGGGAAAATTAACTTTAGTTTTACCTCAAATTAAATGTACGTTCTATACAGTTTTGAATACATGATCTAATATTAGTATTAATAATTAAAAATATCACTTTCTTAGGTTTTTGATATATTTAAAATGTTTTGTGTCAATTAATTTTAAGGAAAATTGATTATCTATGAAATGACTACTCAAGCACAAAAGTAAGAATTTTTTATATGCCATTCAAATTCTGAATAAACAGAAAAATTGTGAGTTTTAATACATTTTTAGGATGCATTTGTAAGATTAATTTCTTAAAGAATTTACAATAATTATCAAAAAAGTAAATTTTCAGATTAATTTCTTAAAGAATTTACAATAATTATCAAAAAAGTAAATTTTCAGACTTTGATTACTTTTAAAAAATTTTTTAATATACTCAACAGTTATATTCTTACGATATTAAAAAAATAATAATGTTACATGTTACAGCAATAAAAACAAAATAAAATAATTTTACACATATAAGGTTCCTAAATATTTAAATTACTGTAAAATCCGGCGTATAACGCGCACCGTTTTATAACGCGCACCCATACTTTCAAGCTACATTTTTTGATTTTTTGATACATTCGCCGTATAACGCGCACCCCCTTTTTTACGAAGGAACCTGAAATGTACGTGTGCAAATGTACTGTTTTGACGTCATTTTTTCGAGATACTATCCCAAGGTTATGAAAAAATAATATACTTCTAGGACTACAACTCTTCGTGTTCTTTAGAAATGTCATTTATTTGAAATAAATAGTATTCCGTTCCATCTACAAGTCTTAATTTTTTTATATGCTCATATTATTTTCTATTTTTAAAGCTCTCATTTTTATAACCGGCGTATAACGCGCACTCATACATTTAGATCTTATTTTTTGAGTTCAAAGTGCGCGTTATAAGCCGGATTTTACGGTACATATGACAACACTTCATTTTCTTGAATTCTTTCTGCTTTGGATCATTATATTTTGTTTTATAATCCCCAATTTTTTCTCAAACATGGATGTATCTTAAAATTTGTAAATTCATTTTTATTGAAAGAGTTCGAGAAATCTTAAACATTTTTAACAGCGCATATTATATAGGGTGCCCCACAAATCATGCCCAAACTCCGCACAGTTAGACTCCTCGTTAGAACTACATAAAAAATGCCCAAGGAACTGTACCATAATCAACGAGAAAAACACTAGAAACGAAGTAGGAAGTCACCGCTCAATTGCAAAAGGAATTATCTTCTCAATTTGGTAACTCTGGGATCACATGCTTGGATCACATTTGTTGCTTGAGGTTTCGGCACAATTCTGTGCTCCTATTCCTGATTGGCTATATATGGCAAATCCTGGCCGTTGAATCGGTTGCAAGGGTCTGGATCTACGACCATTACGATCTTCAAATCTCACTCCATTGAATATTTTCCTAAGAGACTATCTGAAGTAATTGATATATTCAGACACAGTGACTACATAAACGGACTTGGTTACTCGCCTGTATGCTGCTTGTAATTCGGTGAACATCAAGCCACTACGGCCTATGGCCTATCCCATCATTCAAATCTGCCTCGATATGCACTGTGGTAATGCACTTCCGGTATGCACAGGTGGTATGTACCTTTGCAAATATTTGGAAATGCTGGTGTAGAAGTATGTAATACGGCTATGACGTCATACTTTGCTTTTCATAATTTTTTTGCTCATAAACTGTGGACCATACAGGTACAGTACTTAGCACATTTTTATCATTTTTATGTACTCACAGCGAAGAATCTTTCTGTGCAGAGTTTGCAGTTTTGGGCACCCTGCATGCAATATATAAGGTTGCTAATATCTTACCAGTTTATATAATATGTCGATTAATACTTTGATTTTATGATTAACAGAAATATTCTAAGCATAATTAAAAATAAGGAGTTATTGCAAAAAATAAAAATAATGTTGAAAATGACATTGATGAGGCGTATATTCGTCAATGCATTCAGTATATAATTTTATATAATTTATATCAGTTTAAAGTAAATCGAATGCATTTTAATATTCTGTGCCTGATCAGCAAACAATTAATTAATTGAAAATAGCCCAATAAAAGAGGCTCAGTGGCAGAGTGGTAGTGTATCGCGCTTCCACATCACATGTCCGGGGCTGTATCATCGGACTGGGCAAGGTCGACTCAGCCTTACATTCCTTCAGTGGATCGATAAATGAGTACCAAGCTTGCTTGGGGACTAAACACTGGGGTTTCGCTTCAGACCGACCACCTGATCGGGACATCTCTTCATGCCCCTTATGGTCACTTATATTGAGATGGGTACAGTAGGCCTTGGCCCTCATGAGCTGTTGCGCCACTGAGTTAAGATTAGTTTAGCACAATAAAATCTATAAATAAATAAATAAACAAAAACTAAAGGAACAAAAACAGAAACCTAACGAGAAGAAGAAAAGCGATAGGTATTCATCACCACTAGTAAATAATCCAAGAAAAAAAGTAGAAACGAACAAAGATTTCAGGTGTTTTTTATAACAACCAGCTTCATCCTTTTTTTTATCTTTGTCTTTTCTTTTTCTTTTTTTTTTATGTTTTCATGTGATTGGTAATGGATCCCCAGCAAATCATTTTGGTGTTGTTGTTTAGAAATTTCCTTTCTCTTTTTCTTTATACCTAAATGATAATCAAAGAGAAAAAATAAATATTAATAAAGAGAAATCTTTAAAGATAATGTCATTGGAAATAAGCACCCAACATCAAACAAATGGAAAGGAAAAGATTTAAATCTTTATGATATAAAAGTCCTATAATGCCTTTGTTTCCGAAATCAAAAGAGAATTATTTCTCGTTATTGTAACAAAAGAAATACGTTATAATTTTCCTCATGTAACATAAACCAGAAAATTTAACCAAGTTTGTTGTTTGCAAAAGCAACAATAAACAAATAAGTGAAAAATAACGAACTAAACAAATACAGAAAGAAATATGTCGACCGAATTTCTTTCTACAAATAATTAAAATGCAACTTTGCGATCTATTTTGAAACATTTCTTCCAAAATAGAGTAAACAAGCTTTAAGAACTTTTCAGTTAAAACATTAAAAAAACATAGAAATAAATAACAATTAAAAGTGAAGCTTATAAGTAGTAGCGAAGCGATTATAAAGCATTGAAAAAGAAAGCAGAAAAGGAAGAATTTTATTTTCGATTTCTTCTAAATTTGACTAATATTTGAAATATAAGCAACTAACATTCTTATGCACGCACTTTTAAGCTCTTGGTAAAATTATACTGTAATCTCAGTACAGAATATGATACAGAACTATGATACAGAAAAAAGTGAGTATTTCTAAATGTTTAATTTAAATAAAAATGCTTAATACTTAGAGATAATATCTTTTCTTTAATACTTCATAAACTTCTAAGCAGAAAATCAATATTTAAATGTTGGAATTGTTTTTGTATGCCTCGTAAAATTTAGAATCATCTGCAAAATTAGAGAAGAGTTGAATCCGATTTATCAGATTTAAGTTACTTTATTAGTTTTTATTTAAAAAGATTTCCTTGAAATTTTATTTATAACTCTCATTGATAAGATTGTAATGAAGTAATGTAAATGTTAATTTTTCTTTCATGGTTAAAGAAATCACACGTTGCCTGATGAGTGATAAGTTAACTCTAAAAAAGCTTACATAATTTATTTTTTTAAAAAACAATATTTGTGGGAGGGGGAGATTATAAAGCTTTTTCAATTTGGAACAGCTTTTTGGATCAGAATGACTCAAGTGCCTGAAAAAATTTTTGACGAGCTGATGCTTTTTCATAAATGAGAATAATAAGTAAGTTATTATTCACTATATGTTTATTTTCATTATCATTGAAATACATAAAATAATATTTATGTTTTCGTTATAATGTGACTTATACTCTGTACCTGTCTCGGCTTTTAACAATTCTAGAATCGGTAAAAAAATTACCAAAGCTGCAAATTCCTAGTTTAATAGTTAAAAATACTTCATTTAATCGATTAGTTTTAGTTAAATATTTATTTCTGTAAAAGCATTTTTTGAAAAACATTTAAAAAAAACAAGGATGATTCATTTTTAATCTCAACAATTATTTTAAAAACACACCCATTTACGCACCCCTAATTTTTTGAAAAAAGCACGAGACAATATTTGAATTACTCAAATGATGACAGGACACACAAAATATAAGCAATTTTTATCATAGAATATACGAGTCTTAAAAATTAAAAAAATTCGTCGCACCTGGAAGAGATGGAGATAGTATTAAAAAGCCATTTTTATTATGAATTAATAAAAAAGAAATGCACCAAGAATGAAAATGTTATCTGAAGTAGATAATTACTATACAAAAATTGGCCAGAAATATTAAGAGTTTTCGACATTAACTTTTGAATCTCACCCAGAGTTCAATGGTAAATTGCAGTTATGAGAGATTTTGAAGAAACTGTAACAATATGTAAAACATAATGTATTTCTTCATAGAACTAGAAATAGCAATAAAAGCAAAATAACAAGTGGCGTCAATAGTTATAAACCGTGACCAAGAGTCTGCCACTGTAAATATATATGGGATTACGCAAACAAAATTTTTCGAATAAATTTTGATCCCGAATTGATCATTCAAACTTTAAGGGCTATTAGAGAACAATGCAACTGTTACATATTGTTTAGGATGAATGAGCAAAAAGGGGTTCTTTACCAAAATGTGCCTCAATTAAATTAATTATCCATTAATTTAACTCAAATCATTATGAAAAATAATATATAGTGAAATCTATCTTAGATTTTTCCAATCATTTACATTAAACTGATCAATGAAAAAAAAATTCTTTTATGCATTTAGATCTGTTTAGTTTAATCAATATAATAATAAAATATTATTTAACAAACGTTACTAATTTTATCACTGTTAATTTCAAAATAAAATATAGCTACATTTAAAAAAAAGATATGCTTCAAAATATTGCTTTCTCATTTTAATACATATTGTATCAGTAGCTGATTACGGTATATAATTCTATTCTGCTCGAATAAATAAATCTATTTTAAATACCTAAAAAGGGTTATTCTAATACAAATTAAGTAGTTAAGTACTTAATTATCTGTTAAGTTTAATCAATATAATAATAAAATATTATTTAACAAACGTTACTAATTTTATCACTGTTAATTTCAAAATAAAATATAGCTACATTTAAAAAAAAAGATATACTTCAAAAATATTGCTTTCTCATTTTAATACATATTGTATCAGTAGCTGATTACGGTATACAATTCTATTCTGCTCAAAAAAATAAATCTATTTTAAATACCTAAAAAGGGTTCTAATACAAATTAATTTCCTGTTACTGACTTAACATACTTTAATTGAAATAAGATATTGAAGCTTTCTCAACCTATATCCTTGTTTTTCCTCTTACAAGACTTATTTTTAAAGTATTACAGACTAGATTCAGATTTTTCTTGAAAAAATCTTAGATTTACCAGCTCATATAAAAATAACATTCAATTTGAATGACTCTATAAAAGCTCCCGAAAATCTTCTCTCTCAAAATGTTTGTTTTTCGGATTTTCTACAAAGCATTTCATCAACCTAATATTATTTTTCCTCAAAACTGAAGAATAGAAGCTGCAAGAAACAGAACACGAATACGATTTTAGTTCCATGTTCTTTTCATTTTTTGTAGTTATTATATTTTCCCAAACTTATTAAATTCACATGCTTCCATTCAAGTTCCCTCTCTGTAACCAAAATAGTAAACAGACGCTCACGGTAATTCGTGTGTAGCATTCTATGGATGAAAAAGTGGAGCTCTTATAAAAGGACTTCCTAATCTTGTGGTAGAGAGAACTTCTAATCTTCATTTGACAGTTTAATTGTAACATTTTTCTAAACTCCAGCAGATTTCATAAATATAACAACATGAAATTATCGTGTGATCTTTTTCTAGATCTTCTAGACATTTATTTTGTTCTCATTGTTTAAATATCAATGTTTTTCTAAGGAAAATTTATCATCCTAAAATCATTTAGATTCTTAATATTTATATATATATATATATATATATATATATATATATATATATATATATATATATATATATATATATATATATATATATATATATATATATATATATATATATATATATATATATACTTAATATATAACGCTTACATTTAACGCAAAAAATAAAATCGAAATTTATGGGTGCACGTTATACACTGGACATAAAGAAAGGGAGCATTAAATATGAAGAAAAAATAAGCATCAAAGTTTAGATGTATGCATAGATCAAAATAGTTAATTAAAATTTACATTTAAAAAAATGATATACCTTAAGGTGACTACCTACCTTCAGACCTAATTTTTTTCTAAAAACAAATTTTTGTAACAAATTGAGTGTTTTTAGGAAGAAAAATAAAGAAATATGTAAATACATAAAAAATTTTAGATAAATATTGTACTTTTAGAAAAACTGGTTGTTTTCAAGGAAAATTTGCCAAATTTTCTCTAAAACGGGTAACACTGCATAAAAATTTCTAATACAATTATCATAATTTTCTTTATACACAACATACATATTACGGTGTTCTTCAAAATGAACAAAATCTAAAAGAAATATTAAAGTACAAAAAAATTACAGAAAATTATACATAATAATATGAAAATTTTTAATATTTTTAAAGTTTTTTTCTTTAGAAAAACTACCCTAAATGAAAAATATTTAACCTACAACAAAACTTACGGTCCACTTTATGAAAAATAGTATAATAAACATTTCCACAAAATTTCAAAACGTTATCTGGTTTGGTTCTTAAGATATGTATCTGGTAAAAAATTTCTTTCGAAAACATAATTTTGAGAAAAATTCATTTAAGATTTTATCTTACTGCCCTTTTGCATAGAGTAATATTTTTTAAAATCACTGTAACTTTTTTTTCTATTTCGCGTAAAGGAAAAAAAATCTGTTTTGGAAAGGAAAATGTTCGAACTATAATATTTTGAAATAAAAAAAATACCTTATGTAAACGAAAACGACACATTCCAAAGTAGGTAGTCACCTTAAAACTTATAAAAATAAAATTAATACTTTATAAATTTCTTTTTATGCTTTAGAATGTAATTTAACATTCTTCAAATGCCTGTTACAACACTTCGAACAAAATTACTCCAAAAGATAAGAGTATTTTACATGCCCACTTCTGTCTTCTTTGTAACAAAAATTAGGGTGCGTTTTATACGGTGTATATACCTATGAATTAAAAAAGGGGGTTAAATTTATAGGTGCACATAATACTCTCCGTATACTTCACACAACAGATTATATAATTTAAAAATTTAGATATTCTTTCACTATTTATACCAAACAATATTTCTCTCAGGTGATTCAACATTTAAAACTTCAATAATTCCTGGAATAATGCAAGGAGAGAAGTAAAAATTGACACACATACTTGAAATGAAGTAGGGTTTTATTGAAACAAAAATGAATGCAAAAAACAGTCAATAAATGGTGCTTTATACGATAATAAAGCAATAATTAGCACAACAATTGATTTTTAGCAATAAGCGATGTTCTTAGAAACAAATGCTTAACATGTAGGCCATTATCCATCAACACTATCTGGACAATATGGAGAACAATACTGTACAGCATATCTGTAGGTATGATGAGAAACTGCTGTCAGCTGTTGTCACTTAGCATCCTAACGAGGTAGGACGATCATGGTAGATTTAGACTTCAGGTAACCCCACAGCCAATAATCCCAGGGATTAAATTCTGGGGACCTGAAAGGCCAAGTGTAATGAAAATGGTGGTAAAGAACGTGATCCTCACCAAACGATGCGCGCAAGAGATGATGTTTCACACCCTTCGTATCGCTATAGGATCGTAAAGTTGAAATAACAGATTCTCCATTTTGGTGGTACAGCTTTACTAACAATGCCTTTTATGTTAAAGTCAATATGTCGCCATTGCTGGTGCATCTGTTTTCTCTCTTACTATAGCTTGTTTCATACACGATTTACATGCGGTTTCACTGACGTTTTGCTATCCTGCGCCATCTGTTAGCTATTTTTTTGCACTTTGGGGGAGGGAGGTTCAATAAAAACCCATGTCATTTCAAGCAAGGGAGTCAATTTTCACCTCTCCACCTACATTATTCCTTGAATAATTGAATTTTCAAATGTCAACGGACTTTTGGGTCACCTGTTAAATTGCGAATTTTATTTGTAAAATTGTACTTATAATGATTTAAAAAAAGAAAGAAAGAAATAATAAGAAATTATTGATATAAGTTTTAATAAGATCCCTATGATATTTGCAAAAACTCCTTGTAGTTTCTTTTTATTCCAAACTCCGTCAAATTAATTACCTCGAGATTAACTCTTAATTTCAAGAAGAAAATGTTTAATGTATTATAAACAGGTTTCTCCTAGAACATTTACTTTTAACTCGTTGACAATTTATCATTTAAAATTTGTAACTTAAACTGAGTACCCAGTCCCAGCACAGAAAAATTAATTTTCTATTGCTAAGAAGTCTTTCCAGGGTATTTCAAAACGTCTTGGCATATTTTTCTCCTGTTCCCTTTCATGAAAAAAAATCACGTATTTGAGCAATTTTACTCTCAGAAGTAAATGTCAACAGCTCTTTATTGCTTCGGAAGTATATTACTCTCCACAGTTTATTCTTGGTGTTTTAAGTGACAGTGTGTTACTCCGGGGAACGAAATTGCCTTGCGGTACGTGTACCGTGTGATAAACTTAAATAAAAGTTTGAGAAATAAGTTTTTTTAAAGAATAAATTTAGAGTCCTGTATTGTAATTGTTTTCCGAGAAATAACTTTTTAAAATTCTTCTGACATGTTTTCCCCTAATATCTGTGTATCGCTTTAAATGTGTTTAAATTTTTTTGAATTGTAAAGTAAAAGATATCCACGCCTTAAAGCCGTTGTAACAATGCAAATACAAATAGATTTATTACATTGTATAGATAAATAAATAATTTAAATTTTACGAGTAATGAAACCAAATAATTTTGCTTAAAGCCAAAAAGAAAAAAAATTTAATAACTAAGCTTTTAATTGAATCATTTTATTAATGCTATATTTTGTAAGAAAACCTTGCCTAATCCTTTTACAACGTAAACAGAAAATTAGTTTTGTATTGCCATTTCACATTATGAAAAAAACATTTAGTACTTTTATTGTTTAGCTATAAAAAAAAGAAATACTATCAAACTATATATTAATGAGGGGGGCGTTCAGATATTCAAATCCTGTTATTACTAAATATTAATATTTAAATGCCTTATCAAAATCATAACCTCCACAATTATTTATTTTATTCAAATAATTTTTATTATTATGCACATAACTGTGCTTCTTAAATTTTTAATACTTGCGACCCAATATCCAATCATAATTTTCATCGCCCCCCCGGCACATAAGTATAATGAATTGAATTAAAAAATACTATACTTTGACGCTAAAGCTGTAATAGACTTAACCTCTTATGTGCCATCGGCGTATATAAATGTCTCACTCAGCCAAGACGCTAATTGTACTGAACGTATATATACGCCTTTTCGATGCATGATCTTTTCTCTGTACTGCTGTCCACAAAATTATTCTGAAGGCTTTGGGATAGACCTTGGGACCTTGGCAGTGTTTGCAAAGGATTTACTTTATTTCAAAGGATTTGATTATTTATTACTTTTCTCTCAACCAATCACCATATGCACTCAGCGATGTGTTAAAAACGGTGGCATTGGGGAGCGAATCAAGTAACTTTTTATCGGCAGTTAAGGGATAAATCATAAACCATACAAATTATCAAGATAAGAGTTAATTTTTATGTATAATTTTATACATGACAAGCCCATAGGGTTACTGGTAATTATTAAACTTGTTCTTAGTATCGTTAAATTATTATAAATGTATCAGTATCGCACAATGTATTTTATAAGTGTTTTATATTAGTATAAATTTTTATTTCATTTTTTATTATGTCAGAATGTATTTCGTTTGCTAACTTTCTGTAAATTAATAATTTGTTTCAAAATAATCTCTTGTTCTCGACTTTTCAATATGCTCGCGCTATCCTCCTAGAGTTATCACGCCCCCTAGGAGGGGGGCGCCCCAAATTTGGGGAAAAGTGGTATATAATATGAAAAAAATACGTTTTTAAAATAATTTGTCTGTTTTTTTTATTTTTGAAAAAAATTTTGACTGTGTTTTCGATAAACGAAAAAACGATCATATTATTTCATATTATTTGGAAACCCCTTTTAAAAGCATACAAGAATTTTTTTTAAAGTAAAACAATTTTTTTTTTTGTAATGCATAATTGCCACTTATATATTTATACAATTTTTAAATAATAGTTTGATCCAGAGTTGTTTCAAAAGCTCTTGGTAATGAAATTTAAAATTATTTCGTTATATTATGCATATACATTTTCTAAAATTATTTCATATTTTCGAGATCCTTTTAAAATGAATTTGCTATCTTATATATGGAAAATCATTTTTTGAAATTAAAAAATAAAATGTTATGAGCAATTAGAATTGAATATAAAATTCTTTCTTGGTACCAAAATTTATATTTTTTACAATTAATTGAAATTTCTGAAAGTTTTCATATTATTACTGGGAAACCTTAACGAAAAATCATGTTATTGATTGATATATCTGTAGAAAAAAATCTTTTACTCTAAATTTGTTTTCCCTTTCTATAAAAATGCTTCTATCGAGTTCAAATCGCGTATCATTCAATACTAATAATATTAACTTCAAAAATAATTTTCTGAAATTTTTTGCTACAAAATAATATTTTAAGAGGAAAAAGAAATGTAATAAAATCACTTTTGTAATTTAATAAAATTGAATAATTAATAAATCAACTGTGCGTCTTTGACTTTTACGCAGTTAAGTTTTCAAAATTTAAAAATTTTTAAAACTTTAAATATTTGAATAAATGACCAATTTTAAAATATTCAGAACATTTTTGCGCTTTTTTGTTCAAATTTTAAAAATATATACACAAATGCCGGATCATTGAATAATCTACAGAATTAATTTTAAGTTATCTTTTGTAGAAGATTTAGTATTGTAAATCCATATGAAGGATAAATTAGAAAAAAAAAATAATACTTATCCAATTTTTTGGATCCTTTAATACTCAAAAAAATTATTAATTAAAAAATACTTTTCTTCTGACAATCACATTTACTTACAAATGCATTTTAAACTGAAACTAGATGAAAGAGAAATAATGACTCTTAACATAATAAAGATAAATATACATATAAGAGTTGAGAATAATTTTTAAAATGAAATATTGTTTAGCATAATCAAAATTAATCTATTTATTTCTGATTCGCATTATAAAGTTTCCACCAAACTTAAAAGTGTTAAGGTCAGAACGAATTGAAAGAAAATATTCGCCTTTATACTCGTACTAGGTTTTTTAATTGCAGAAATTTTTTTTACGAAATACATTATGACTATTCATCTATATCCTTTTATTTATTTATACAAGAAAAAGTATTTTTGAACTATCTTGTTATCGTATTAACATATTTCTAAAATTATTGTTACCATGTTAAAGAAACATATTGAAAAACTTCGAACTTTATAATCTTATTCGTATTTGAGAAGAATTTAGAAAATACTTCATATTTTTATATCATGGAAATGCAACATTAAAAATGAGAGGTTTAGGAAATTAAGCAAATTTCGGGGAATGTGCACCTCATCAAGTAATGTAAATTATGTAAATATGTAGTATGACAATTAAATAACAGGGCTAATCTTAAAAATTAGTTTTATTGAAAGCAATGTACAATTATATCTTTTAATCCAGTGCTTCTCAAACTTTCAATACTGGCGCCCCCCTTTTCAATCACAATTTTTATCGCCCCCCCCTTATACATTAATAAATTACTGAATGCAATAATAATGCACTTTGACGCTAAAGCCACAATCCCGATCTTAATTTATAAATCTTACAAATTAAAAACATAAGTATTAAATTTTGTATACGTTACTTTTAAACAAAAAAATTAAGTAATGGATAATTATTATGTTATTTTTCCTTTCTCAATTTTTTAAATTGGAACATATTGCAAAATGTGGGTGGCTGTTAGAAGACAAAATATAGATATCAGCTAAATATTGATAAATTAAAAGAAAAAAATTTTTTTAAAAAACAAGCTTTTATTTAAATGCTCTAAAAGAATAAAAATAAACTTTTCTTTTAAAAATATTTTTCTATCAACTTTTTAAAATCGTTACACAATTTATGATATAAAACTGGTCAGAGATTTAAGTACTCGTTTTCACTTAGATTGAAAATTTAAAAATTTTTAATCAATCAGATCAAGTTATTTAATTTGCTTGTTTATCAACACAGGTAAATCTCGCGACAAGCTTTTATATCATAAATTTTAACGATTTTAAAAGGTTGATAGAAAAATATTTTTAAAAAGAAAAAGTTTTTTTTATTCTTTTAAGACATTTAAAAAAAAAGCTTTTTAAAAGTTTTACTAATTTTATTAACATCATACCTTGGAAATCCGGATTTTCTGCGATGGCTATTTTGAAGACAAAATATAGATCTGAGCTAAATATCAAAAAAATACTCTGAGTGTCAATTTCAAATTTTTTAGCCTTCCTTTGAAAAACTTTGCTCTGCAAGATAAGCCCATGGGAAGTCACTGATAATTTAACTTGTTCTTATAATGGCTTGAATACCCACTCTTAACACGGGGTTTTTTTTTTTTAAAAAATGATAATTTTATTATTCTTGATAAATAGCTTAATTGTAAGGAGAGTAAAACTAAGTGCATGACAATGTATACAAATTGTAAAATGATTTATTGAAATGAATACTCATATTATAAACGGTTTTGAATGAACTGTAATTTTAAGCCTCACGCAAATTAGCATTTAGAATAAATGTTAAGTAATAAAAATATAAAATTCTAATGAATAACATTTGTGTTATTTTTTAATTTTTAAAAAGTTGAGAAAACTTCAAAATGTTTTACCCCGGGGATCAGGTGTGCACTCGATACTAACGTTAATGGTCGGGGGGTGATACCCAATTCTTTTTTTATAATTATTTTTAATATACAAGATAAAATCAAATTTCAGTGAATAATTTAACTAAGAAAAAATATACACCTATTTCAAGGATTTTCTGTTTATCTTTCATAAATTGAGAAAATATCAGTAAACTGAACTAAATTGTTCCAAATGTACGTGACCTTAATAAAAAACACAAATCACAAACACTTTTTTCTAACATTACAGGAAAGGTTATTTGCAACAAAACTGTCACATTTTGTTCACGTTATTGTAATTTTAATGTCCGTTGATGATCGACAAATATCCTGTTGAACTTTTTCTTGCTTGTGTCTTTTTGACAGGGTGAAGTGCATTTTGCGGTACACTTATGGCTTCGTATTTTTTTTGATAAAGTTCTTAATGTAGCTATTGAAAATTTTCCTTTCGTTTCATGTTTATTGCTTTTCTCAAATTTACTTTCCTTTAAAATGATTAATATGCATTATTTCAGCAAGTGTTTCCCTTGTTTGATCAGCTCAATTTCCTTTCAAAAGATCACAGATGTCCCAAATTTTTTTTCATATTCTGCTCATTTACATTTATAAACCATAATCAGTTGTACAACATCACAATTAAAACCACTAAGTTATTCATAGGGGAAAATAAAGCATGTTCAAGAAAATATTTTTGAAAAAAAGTGATCGTGCCGAAAACTCGGTCTAAAAACAAGTATCCTAAGATTCTAAAATAAACGTTTGCCACTCCCAAAAAAGGAGATATGTGATCAATTCATTTTAGCTCCCATTAAGACTGTCATATTAGAGGATTCTCTGTCAAGGTCATTGGTAACAAATAAACAGTTTTCCCACAGAATTAACGATTTTTGTATTATATGTTTCAGTAGACTCATAAAAATAAATCTTGGCCAATTAATCCTTCAAAGTGCTCAATATGCTTATTTATGTATCATAAAACTCTTTCACATTGTGAAAAAAGTGCAACAGAATTATATAATTTACAACTTCCCTAAAAAAGGGGATGCAGATAACATACCACTAAGCTCGAAAGTCAGCAAAAGTAATATTTTTGATTAAAAGAAACGTAATAAAAAAAACTCGCATCGTAGGATTACAGCAAAACAAACAAAATATTTTTTTTTTTTTTTGATGACCTTTTTCCCAAAATGATATATATAAATCATATCAATGTAGATCTGTATTTTTATTATATCAGAAAGTATTTTTTTTTTATTCAGTAAATTAATTTTTTAACCTTTTTTTTTCGATATGCTCGCGCCCCCTTGAAGGGATATCGCGCCCAGGGGTGCGCCTACAGTTGGAAACACTGTTTTAATCACTTTCAACATACTCCCCTTCCCTATTAATACATAGCTGCATACAAGTTTTCTACTGTTCAAAGCAGTGCTGCGGCCATCAACAAAATCTATAAGCGAGTTTAAAAGAGGGCAGATTGTTTCTATTGCGACAAAACGGTAGGAAAGTATCTGAATTTCCAAAAAAGAATATCAAACAGAAGCGTAATAAAGGATATCTAAAGCATATTTAACTAAAGGTAGAACAAAACCTTCATCGCCTGAGGTCATAGACCCAAGAAAATGACATAACGTGATGAGAGGAAAGGAAGCGGATTGTGAAGAAAGAAAAGGAAAGTAGACGGTTGACAACTCTACAAATTACAAATGAATTCAATTTAAACTCGGAAACCAAGATCTCTCACAGAACAATACGAAAACTTAAATTTTTTAGGCTCAAAATCGAATCGAAAATCCTATTTGTCAGCTTTAAATGGAAAAAATCGTTATACTTGCGTTAAAGAATACAAAATCTGGGACGTAGAAATGTGAAAAAAGTTGTATGAGCTGTGAGAGCTGTTTTGCACTTTTTACAAATGATGGCAGACAAAAGATTCTTCGGGAACAGCACAAAGCTCTTCATCCAGATTGCATACAACCAGTCGTACTGGCTGGAGGTAAAGGATTAATGATTTGGGTGCATTGGGTTGGAATGGGATCTCGGTCCTCTTATTACTATAAAGAGCCGCAGAGTTGGAAATGAGTAGTTATCTCATCTTGAAAATGTTGTTAGACCATTAATGGAAGATTGGCTTCCAGATGATGACGGAAAATATCAGGACGACTATGTTACTCCCCATAGTGCCCAAACTGTTAAGACCTGATTTAACCATAATTATGGTGAGGTTCATCATCTTAAAAGGTCATCAACGTGTCTAGACATAATGTAATCGAAAATCTGTGGGAGGAACTGGAAAGGCATTTTAGAGAATTGAATAATCTTCGAAAAAATTTCAATGAACTAGAAATATCATTTTATGAAGCATGGTCTGCAATCACAGAAGACATGTCAGAAGCTTATTACATCAGTACCAATACGAGTTATTACTCTACACCAGTGATTCTTAAGGTATCCGACTACGTTTGGAACCATGATTTTGCAAAAGCGTATAAATAGATAATATTTATGATATTTAGTATCACTTAGATTGGAAAATGTATATAAAATTGTTCTAAGAATAGTATTACAATAAAAAATTATTTAATTACAATATTTTGACAAAAATGAACATAGAATGACCCATTTTCAAATATTCCCCTTTTTTAAAAAAATACTTCTTTTTTAAATAATTTTTTTCCCTGTATATAGCGGCCCCCAACCTGTGCAGAGGCTAAACCAAATTTTGGTAATATATAAACTTAGAAGCGGGTTTATCCATGTTTTTACGACAACAAGGGGAGAAATTTACAAAAAAAAAACGCAGATAATTTTTTCCCAAGGGGTGGAAACTCTGAAAATAATGTAAATTTTTTAAAAAATTCCTAGTTGAGCCTTTTGGGCCCAGAGGTCTGAGCAATATAAAAGGAAAAAATATTATTATAATAAAAGCTTTTTTCGTAAAAAAAAATTTTTGGGAAAAAAAAGGTTATTCAAAATTTAAAATTTTTGCCAAAAAATATTTTATTTCAAAAATTTTTTTGCCCAAATGCCCTTTAAATTTAAATTTTTATAAAAATTACTCTAATCTAAATGATACTAAATATCATGAAAATTATCCATTTATGTGCCTTTTTAAAATCACGGTTCCGAACGTATTCGGATACATTAAAGTGGTTTATATCAATCCCCAGGAGTCTACAACGGTCTTTAAGGGGTCTACGTCAGCAGGGGAAAAAATTGAGGGTCCATGAGGTGTTAATGGAAGTCTACGTTTGTGGTTTTCATTTAACCAGTTCGTAACTTTAATTTTAACTTTCAATGAATAGAATAAATATTACATACACACTGTTACTTATTTACTTAAATAATATTTCCTTATAATATAAACATATAAATCTGCGACGAATTATGGAATATTTTTTTTTATTTAATTTATTTGCAAAACTCCTCATGCTCCGCAAAGCATAACATGAGGCTTACAGACGTAAGTGGTAACTCAATTAAATCAAAACAAAACAAATTTGGAAGGAAAAAAAACACACAAACAAGACAAAACAAAAAGGAAGAGTGGCAATACACAAATATAAAAAGGGAGGTACCAATATAAAAAAAAATTTAAAAAATCTATACAAAAAATATAAAAAGGGGGAGGCACCAATAAAATATAAAATTTTTAAAAATCTATACATTAGAAAAATTTTTTCTTAAGACATTAAGGCTCTCGGTACTTTTTAAAAAAACCCAAAAGGAATAAAACAGGGCAGGGGAAATACCTAAACATTTCAACTCCTTTCTAAAATTTTTTCTCTTTTACAGAAAAAAAAGTTTACAATAAAACCAATACATTTTTCCACAGGTTTCAGCATCCTGACCAAAAAAGAACAAATATCACTACCAATTAAATTAAATCTAGAAAAATAGCTATTAAAATTTCCATGGCCTGTTAGAATCTGGGATAATTTGGGAAATAGTAAAAAATTTTTACTTTTTAAGCCGTTGATAAAGGGTTTGGGGAAAAAACCTTTTATCCCAAAATTTTTAGGCGGGGCCCAAAAAGAATTCGATGTTCAGGAAGAAACAGCCCTTTTCCCCAAAAGCTAAATGTTTTGGTGGGACAATGGCACAGACATCAAAAAGGTTCACATCTTGGCAAGTTGCCTCTTTAATTGACCCCTCTGTCATTGCCGAGATTTCCGCTATGGCCCCGAACATTTTAAAAAGGGGTGGATGTCGTAGCCCTAAGCGGTAAAAATAGACTGAACCTCTACAACAAGTTTTTGGAGTTTACATTTAGCAAACAATGGGTAAAAGAGTGAGCCCGGTGCAGATAAAAGTTGAGTGTTCCACCCCTGGGGAAGAGCCCTGAATCAATTTTACGGCAAGATTAATACAGAGTAGTTCGGCGAAAAACAGAGCATTCATCTCTTAACCGATGCTGGAAAGTAGCATATTCAACCCCTTTAAAATTAAATAACCCAGGCAAGCCCAAACCCCTACCATTCAATTTACTCCCATCTGTAAACAAACAGTTTTATATTCTTGAAAGACTTCATTTGTATAAGTCACAAAATTGATGGGTTTTCCTACATAAAGGGGTGTGGCAATAATGAAACTGGAATCGCCCCCACCCAGCGTCCCAAGGTTTACAAAACTAAAATTTTTCCCGAACTAAGATTTTTCCCAGAAAAACCAAGTCGATAGGCGGTAAAACCAGAAATAGCAAACAATGCTTCATAGCTAATATTTTTGATCCTTTAATGACACAAGTAAAAATCTACGTTGCGTTCTTCTAAAAGTCTACTTTTAAATTTTTTCCTTTGAGAATGCCCCCCAAGCTCTCGATGCAAAAAGACATGAAATTTACTTTTTCCCTCTTAAAAATCAACTAAAAGAACATCATTTTTTCCCCCAAAAAGTATTGTTTGGGGAAATTTTTAAAAACATTTAAAAAAGAATTTTTTTCATTTTTTACTAGAAACATAAGAAAATATGCCCCCTTCCACCCCAATTTTTTTTAATAACAATTATGCCCAAATATTAATCTTGTGCCTTCTTCAATTTTACACCCCCAAGATTTAAATTGATTTTTTTGATTTTGTAGATTTTTTAAAACCCTTCCCTTACTTTTTTTTTAAGTGGTTTAAAATTCCCCCCTTATGGCTCTGACCAGTCAAAGATATTTTAAGAATGTCTTGTGACAAAGTTCGAACATCCTGAAATTTTCGAGGGCAACCAAAAAACATCATCCCCCAAAAGCTTTTTTTTATTGACAATTCTGGAACTTTGAGATATTAAAAAAGAAGATCGTTCAAAATTTAAAATTTCCCACAGAAAAGGCCCTGTTTTGGCCCTTGTGGGAAAAATTTTTTTTCCCCAAAAACACGATTTTTTTGCGACGTTACCCAATGTAAGATCGGCTGAACGACTTGAAAGGGAAGCCCCTAATAAGACAAAAGATTTTTTTTAGGAATTTTTGGAAATTTTTTGAAAGGTGAAAGGGATGCCGGGCCACCGGGCTTATCAAAGTTTCCTTTAATGTCCGGGGGGGATTAAAAAGTCACATTTTTTTGCGTTTTCCCTCTTTGACGATATCACAAAGGCGAACCAAGGCATCCTCCTGACTTTTGAGGCGTAAAATCTCTGGGCATCACCCAAAAAAGGGTAGACTTTTCTTAAAAAAGTGGTTGATTCTAGTAATGCAGGGGTTTTTTAAGCACTTTTCCCAAACAAGGGTTTAAACATGCAACGAATATTTTCAATTGGGTTTTTGACAATTCAGAACTTTTGGGGAAAAAGGGGACAATTTTGCTTTTTCTTTTTTGGGAAAACACCCAAAATTCAAGCAGGTGTTAAAAAAAGAGCCAAGAGGACAGAAGGAGAACAATTGTGGGAAAATTCTTAAAACAGTTCAAATAGTAATTCTATCGGGCCGGGTGATTTATTTAAACTTAAATTATCTATAACACAGTCAAACTTTCTTGAAAAAGGGGCATCATCGTCGCTTTTTATATACCAATTCAACAACGGAACCCAAAAACCCCCCATGTTGAGAATTATCGTGACTAATCGGTTTCCGGGAAAGATTTCCTCAAAACGGCATCAATAGGGATCTTCAAAAAGACGAAGTAAAATTGCTGAAGAAAAATTTGATCCCCGAAATTTCAATCCCCCTTTTTGGGAAAATTGGTTTCATTCCATAAAATATAAAATTTTTTTCCAAACATTCTGGGACAGTAATATCAGCGAGAAAAAAATTTCCAAAAGTTCATTTTGCTTTTTATGAAGTTTGAACTTATATTTTATCCCAATTTGAAAGTAAATTTCTCTATAGACCCCCCCTCAGAACCCAATTTTCGTTCTTTGATATCACCTTCTTGCTGCATTCAATTGTTTACGCATGCAAAATAATTCAACAGACCACCAGGGTACTTTATGATAACCACTCTTTTTTAAAGGGTTGGGGTTTTTTGCAACCGTTGTAATTAATTCTTGCCATCTTGAACACATAAATCGAGACTATGGGGTGCTTGCGGGTTTTTTAAAAAATCTAATATGGCATTCTCGGCGGGGCATTGAGGGGGTAAAAAATATTTAATTAGCTCTTTTAAAAATTTTTTTTTACCAAAAGCAATCCAAAACCCCCATCTGATTTGGGGAATTTTTTATCTCAAAAAAAAATAAATTTTTATGATCAGAGAGGGTCATAATCTTTTATAAACCACCTTTTTAACTAAACCAAGCACATTTGTGCCCAACAGCTGTAATCAATATAAATCATTCCCCTGGTTTTGGAGCAAAACGTAGACCCATAATCTTCATTTTTTTTGTAAACAATTTCCCCCGTACTGAAAATTCCCCAGCAATGCCCCCTAGAGGGCCCGTCCCGGGACTAAAAACCAAAAACCCCAGACTTTTCTATTTTTCATCCATACACCATATAAATCTCTTTGAAACTCTATTTTTAAAATAACTGCTCAATTTTTTTTAGATCCAAAAACAATATTTAAAAGAAGGTTCGAAATAATATGAGAAAAACAAAATAAAATCGTAAACTCCCCAAAAGGGGATGTCAATCATTGCAAATTGTAATCAAGATTCCTAGGATCGGAAAAACTGTAATAGCCATGTTTCTAACAATAAAAAGCCCCCTTTAAAAACCCCCGATGTTTTTATCAAAATTTTTGGGATTTGAAAAACCGGGCTTTTCCCCAAAAAATTTTGGCTCTTGGGGAAAAACAACATTAAAATTTTCATTTTCAAGATTCAAACAAGTTGTTGAGGGAGCCTTTTTTTTATTTATGTAAGTTAATTTGAACAAAATTGGTGGTCTTTAATTAATCTAGTCATATTCCAGTTCGAGCAGCAACTTGATTTCTCGTAACCCATGGCAAAACGGGTTTGGCGAAAAAAAGGGTTATGGGGCATTTCCCCTTTTTAACTTCATTTTTTTTAAATTTTTTTTATATCTGATACAAATTTAAAATACCCCGATTTTTTATTGAGCAAAGGTATCACTCTTAGTTCTCCCGCACCAAAATAGCAAGAAGAAAAAATTTTTCACTCACTGGGTCTGTGATTATATCCCAGACATTGGAAACACCTATTTTAACTAAGAAATCCTTTTAAAAAAGGCACATGTTCCACATGATTTTTAATGATCCGACCGCATTAACATTTTTCCCCAATCTTGGGTTGGGGGTTTAATACCACAGTCCTCCCTGCTGAAATTTCTTCAAAACAAAAAAGAACTCTTGACTCATTCCAACACTCATTTGGGGAAAAAAAGGATTTCAGGATTTTTGTTCCCGAATAACGTCAAGTAGTTCAGTCGTCTACGTCATTTTTGGGACATTTCCCAAAACAACATTGTAGGGTTTTGCGTTTGGAACCGTTGGCCTTGGGGAATTTTTGGATTGGCTTCAATCCTTCATTAACTTGTCCCCCATCTTTTCTGAAAACACAAAATTAACTATAATTCTATTATCACTTATTTCTTTAAACGTGTCGAATCCCCATTTTTCCTTTTCTAGGGTTAATTTGGGGTTTTAAACAGGTTTTTTGACGTCATCAAATTGCAGTTTTCAGCCCTTTAAGACGGAACAACATATTTACTTTTCGACGGTTCGTTATTTTACCACCAAAAAATGGCGCCCCGACACTTTCTATACGTTTTCTTTTGGGGCAGAAGAATTTGGGGTCTTTCAAGCTTTCCCCAAAGCTTCAACAAATTTTTTACTTTTAATCGTAAAAAAATTTCGGTAAACAGAAATTTCAACTCCCCAACCCTCCCGGGTTCCTCTCTCATCTGTTGGTTCATATTGCACTTCGATAAAGAAAAACTGTTTCAATGATTTTACTGATTTTCGAGAGCTGCAAAAACGGCATCCCCGCCTTCCCCCATTTTTTGACTCCCCAAAGGGGGAATTTGTGGGGAGAGTTTTTTGTACTTTTCCCCAATGGGAAAGCAATTTCAGTACGGTTGCCAATCCTCATAACAAAAAGATAAGGGAAAAACCCCCCTGAAATGTAGGATTAACCCCAAAAAATTAGGGATATAAAAATTTGTTGAAAATCATCTGATTCACCCCTTCCATTACCATTTGTTTGTCAATCAGTTATTTTTTACAATAGTTTCTAAATTTTATTTTAATTAATACATATTTAAAATTAAGATTAAAATGTTTCACTCTTCACTTCACAACAGTTAAATACTAAAATCTTTTAAAGTAATTAGCTCTATACCAGCTATCAAAAACTTATTTAAGTTGAAGAATTTGCAAAAATTCAATATTAAGTAAACATGGGCCTACTCCTCAACAGAAAAACATGGTAAGGGGTGTATGAGACAAAAAAGTTTGGGAAACTCTGCTCGACACAAAGCAAAAGGTAGAAGTATCCAATATTAGAGGAGGTGACAAGTTATTTGGTCAGTATGTTTAGACGTCGAAAACCGGGTTTAAAATTTCGAAATTTTTACAATTGCTGAACTCCCCCTCAATTTTTTTTGTTATTTCCAAGTTTCGTTGTAAACAGTATTTCGTGTGTTAACCTTAAGCCTTCCAGCATTATTCGTTCTTTTAACTTCACTTTATTTGAAGAAGAGACATCTCAAATAATTTCAATTGAGATCCTCTCATTCTATATCATATCGGAAATCAGGCATCACACTTTATAACTTACTTTTCTTGTTTACTATTTGGATTATGAAGGCGCGAGATATTTATTTTGAAGATGAAAAGTAGCTTTATTTTGCTCATTTCACGATTTCGATTACGAAAAGGACACTTCCACTCAAATAAAAAACCTCGAAATTAACAAGAAATGAAATAAAAGATGACGGGAAGATGAAGATGAGAGAAGAAAAAAAAAAGAATGTTTCATTTTCGTTTATCGAGGGGAATAAGCGTAGCCGGAGGGATATTACTTCGTCATCGATGAGAGCCGAAATTGCGAGTCGATCATATTTCTGCATGCCCGAATTGTCATTACGCGATTGCAAGATAAAAATTATCAAAGAGATACCCGAGTTTAAATAAACTGGATTAAAATAGAAGAAAAACGCAGTATTTTAATTCAAATCACAAATGGATTAGATTTGGGATTTCTGGATAAAATAATGACTTATTTATGTATGTCAATGCAAATTGGATAGAACAATGCTATTCTGAAATAATTCCGTACTTCAAATAAATTTGATATTCTTTTTTTAGTACCTTTTTGTATACTTTCTGTGTAATAATTCTTAGCAGAGACGGAGTGAGTGAATGTTTAATCTCGCGCTTGGAGTGGATCTCGTAATTTTGAACCACGGTCAAGTGAAAAAGATGTCAACAGAGGCGGGAACCACTCTCCTAAGTTTCCCACCATGTCACCGTGAGGACTTTGAGTAATGGCAGATTTAGCATGCGTCATCCTTTCTACACGGCATGCCTTCAATAGCATCAGGAGTCGAACGTCGTGACACGACAACGTTGGTCATGAGTCCATGACTATGACCACTAGGTTACCGTGACCATTGCGGAGACGGAAGTGAAATCATATAGTCAAGAGGTGAAGAGAAAAATGGAAGTGCTTTTTTTTTCAATTCCATACTATTAGCTCACAATCTCTATATATTTATTTATTTATCTTGGTGGAATTTTCAAACGTTGATAAAATATATTTTAAAGCCCTCAATTGAGCTGAAATTTTATATACCTGATTATTTGGGATGACAATACAATAATTTAATTATAATTAATAAAATCTATTTGATTAAAACGAATTATTTAAAGAATTAAAAGTACAGCCACGTTGGCATCATTTTTGCTGACCATTTTGGCGACTTGTGTCAACACTTGAAAGGGTTTTTTCTCACGTGTTAAAGCATTCAGTAGAACTGAAATTTTATAGACACGATTGTTTCCGATGACAATAAGATACTTTAATGATAATTAATGAAAATTAATTACCACTTAATATTTTGATTCTGCGTCATATTTATACATATATTAATTATAATTGTAATTATTTAATAAAAAGCAGCTAAAATAAAAAAAATTCTAATTTAAAGAATAGACTTAAAATTTTTTTTTTAATACTTGTTAATATCAAGAACACCTGTATAGTAAAAAAAATATTTCATATTGATTCAATATATAAGGGCATTACATTTATAAAGCGGTTTATTCTTTTTATAAGACAGCAGTAATTTCCCTGCTATGAAGCCGTATCAAATGAAACTAATATACGTGTTGTTAACATTCCAAGTTCGTATATTGGGATCCCTTTCAGATAAGAAAAGTGTGTGATACCGCCCCCTTTGATGACCGTATCTTTGATTGTCAGCGTAAGCTAGAAGTGTAGGATTTGCAAAAAGAATAGACAATTTTAGATTCTTAATATGTCTTTATTAAGAACAGAACTTAAATGTCTAACAATTTAGATAAATTTAAATAAGCGAGAATCTATAATGGACAAACACACAATGATAGTTAAACCGAATCGCGTAACTTAGAACACTTTCTCTAAATAATTATTTAATCCGCCTATTCCCCCACTTTAATAATATATTACAATCTTAATATTAAATAATCAGTTCTACCTTAATAAAATTTAGATTCAATCTTTTGGGGAAACGTTGGGCGCGCGTGCAAGGGTATGCACCTTGTATTAATAGTTTGCTTTGGTAATTTACGATTGGCTGTCAATTCACGCTTAAATTCTCTTTTAAACATAAAAATTTCCCCAAATTCCCTCCCCCTCATTGAAACTTCTTTAAATTTTTAAAAAACTATCTTATTTGCATTTTTTGTTCACATTTCGCTTCTTGGGTTTTTGGGTTTGGAAAAAGTTGTCATTAAATTTCCCAAAAGCCCAGGGTTATGTTAAAGAAAAGCGGTGAGCCGTCACAGTGTTGACTACACTTATAGAAAAATACAGAATATTGCTAAAAATTTTACTTGAAAATAAATAGTGTAAACTCTTTATAAAAATGGTTTAGTCCGTCTGATCCTTCTTCTTACTTTCAAACTTTCTTGAAAATTCAAAAATGATTCTGTGTAACTGAATAGTTTAAACTTCAAGTTCTTGAGAACATTTAAATTTTGAAAAACGTATTTATTCATAATTCATTAATATTGAAATTAAGAATTGATGAAAGAAATATTTCAAGTCTGCAGATCCACAAAAGTCACAAATGATATTTTTTTAAAATCTACTACCCCCCTTTCCTTCTCGAGAATATATTTCGTTTAAACCTGTTTTTAGAGGAACTTTAAGAATAGATTTAAGCCAAATATACTCTCGAGAAGGTAAAGGGTGTAATAGATTTAAAAAATCTCATTTCTGAGACTCCCTTCTTTCTGGATCTCTACTCTACAGATAAAACATTCCTGCTAAATTTCAACTCTGTAGATCTCGTGATAAAATCTCTCTCTCTCTCTTTAACTAATATATATATATATATATATATATATATATATATATATATATATATATTAATTATTTATTATTATTACCATTATTATTATTAAAAAGAATGTGTCACTTACCATGAAAAAAATTGGAAATATCTTATTAAATTATTGTAATTTAAAATAAGATTTACACGTTCCACTTCTTGGGAACTTCTAAGTTATTTATGTATTGAAGTAAACAGAATAGTTTTAAATTCTAATCTATACAGTAATTAAATAACAAACATTTTAAGAAAGTACTTACATTAAATGGTTATATATTTGAGTAAATAATAGGTTTGCAAACGTAACAACACACACACATACACAACAGTTAAAAAATAAAAGTTTAATATAAATATAATAATAAAATACACCCATAGAGAGGCGCACAAAGAAATAATAATAAAATAATTATATGTCGCCAATTTGATAAATTTTTCAACAATAACATTTTATGTGCATAAAATCCTGTGAAAAAGTAGAGTTTTAATTTCTTATCCAAATAGTTTAAATAACTTCAGAAAGAAAAACTTATATTTCTTTCTTCCTAATCAAAATATTTTTGATCAAATTATTGCTAATTGATTTAAAAAAAAAATTAATATTATTTAATTAATAATATTAGCTTAAGTATAAAAATTTCATTTTTAAACTTAATTACAATTTTAAATGAAAATTAAAATTTTAAATTATCATTTTTTTATAAAAGTGATAATTTAAAAAATAATTTTTTTAAAAGTTGATGAAGTATATAATTTAAGCAAACTCACATTTCAGAAAACTCTGGATTCTAGTGAAAAAAATATAAATTTAAAATGAGAAAATATATTTTTCGTCTCGTATGAAAGAAAAAGGCTTAATAAAATGATCGTAACTAATTTTAAAAGAAACCTTTATCGACTTGTATGTAATTTTCAAGTTTAGCAAACTACAGTTTCCCAAATAAAGGGAAAATGTTTTATTTAGCAATGACTTACAAGCAGAAGAAAAACTTATTTATTTGTTTTTAAGGTGATCGCCTACCTTCGGACCCAATTTTTCTATCAAAAAAATTTTTGAAACAAATTGAGTGTTTTTAGGAAGAAAAAAAAATACGTAAATACATAAAATTTTTTTAAATAAATTTTAAACAAAAAAATTGGTTGTTTTCAAAAAAAAATTTTACCAAATTTTTTACTAAAAGGGGTAACACTGTATATAAATTTCTATTAAAATTACAAAATTTTTATACAAAATACATATTTGGTCCCCTTAAAATGGACCAAATTTTTTAAAAAATATTAAAATAAAAAAAAAATTACATACAATTATACAAATAATATGAAATTTTGATATTTTTAAAGTTTTTCTTTAAGAAACTACCTAAATGAAAAATATTTAACCCAAAAAAACTTTGGGGCCCTTTTATGAAAAATAGTATAATAAACATTCCCCCAAAATTTCAAAAAGTTATCTGGTTTGGTTCTTAAGATATCATGATCAGGTAAAAGTTTCTTTCGAAAACATAATTTTAAAAAACTCTTAAATTTTTTCTTACTGCCCTTTTTCATGACGATGTTTTTTAAAAACATTATTTTTTATTTTTTAAATTCGTAAAAGGAAGAAAAAACTGTTTTGTAAGGAAAAATGTTCGAACTATAAGACTTTGAAATTTAAAAAAAAAATACCTTATGTAGACGAAAAACGACATTTTCTATGTAGGCAGTCACCTTAAATAGAATTTAACTAAAATGTAATTACATTTTACGCGTATCTTATTATTCATATTATAATTTTTTTCTCAATTTGTAAATGCTATAAAAGGACAAAAAAGGTCTTTAAGACTAAAATTATTTTCAAATAATAACCTTTTTAAATATTTTTTCAAAAATCACATGCAATAATAAATAGTTGTAAATTAAATTTAGCACTTCATTCTCTACAAATAATTACGTTTTAAAAACAAAAGATGTCTTTTCTTTCAAATATATTTTAAATCCCTGTGATTGAAATAATTTACAAGAAATAATCTTTTTGATAAAAAAGTAAGTTTTTTTTCTTTCATTTTTTCTCAAATCCCATGTAAAAAGTAATGTATTAAAAACTTCATAATTTTTCTCCTTTTTAGATTTGAAAGAAAAAACTATTGAGCTCATTAAATATTTTTATAGCGTTTAAATCATCTTTAGTAAAAGCATTATTTGTTTGATATTACTTCAATTACAATAACTCACATTTCAATTTAATTTCCCTTCACTACGTAAATTTTTAAAAAAAGATGCTTCCTTCCTCAATATATTTCTCCGATAAAATCACTCTTAGAAAATTTGACTGTTCTCCTTAAAGTAAATATAAAGATATATTTTGCATAATTTTTTCAAAGATTTTCAATCCTTTAATGCACTTGTAATGTTATGTAAAAACGAAGAACACGTTTTCACTTATACTTCTTGGCAGAAAAGAACAGCTTTCGTTCCACAGTGTTTATCTTTTTCGTTTAGTAGTCTCGATTTTTATACTTCTTCAAAAATTCCCTTTTTATTAATTTTTTTACTCGAATCACCATCTAGAAATAAAAGTATAGAGATATTAAGTTTCTCCCCAAACCCCGTTTTCTTTGTTTAACTGTAAAATACACAGGTAGGCTCCAAAATGAGTCGCAGGAGACCCATTGCATCCCTAGGATCAATCACATGATGATGATCATAAAAGAGGGTAGATGGAAGAAATATGTCGGAAAATGATGTCGGTGATAGTTATGAAAAGGGTGATAGCACTGGATTTTCTATTTGTTGCTGGTTTTTGTACAGTCATTTGTTTAATGCTTATTTCTTCTTTCCTTCTTTATTTGTCTGCTGCTGTCTACCAGTTTGTTCCTGATTTCATTTGTTTAAATATTTGTTTATAATGGATTTTTATCTTACTTACATTCATGCAACACTGTTAAATTACATTTATTATTGTATTGTGTATACGTGTTGTTTATATTTATTATTTATATTATTCAATTCATTACTTATATTGTTATTTTTATTTATAATTATTTTATTATAATTATTTTATCTGTTTATATTACATTATTTTATTTACATTATTAATATAAGTTTGTTGTATTTCTTAATCCGCTTGATTGACAGAAACATATAGATCGAATCCATGAACCCCGTGCGTTTTTAAGGTATCCGACTACGTTCGGAACCGTGATTTTGCAAAAGAGTGTAAATGGATAATATTGATGATATTTACTGTCACTTAGATTAGAATACATGCATAAAATTGTTTTAAGGACATTATGACAAAAAATTTATTTAAATACAATATTTTGGAAAAAAAAATTAACTTAGAATCCCCTTTTTTTTCCAAATGTTCTCCTTTTGTGAAAATGCTTCTATTTATTAATATTTTGCCTGTATTCATCAACCTCTGTACAGAGGCTCAACAAATTTTTGAAAAGCATAACTCGAATCGGTTTTCGCTTTTTTAAAACAGAAGGGAGAAAATTTTAAGAAAGTACGCCGATAATTATTTCAAATGGTTGAAACTCTGAAAATAATTGGAATTTTTCAAAAATCATAGTTGAGCCTTTGTACAGAGGTCTGAGCTATATGCAGGCAAAATATTAATACAATAGAAGCATTTTTTACAAAGAACATTTGGAAAAAGATTATTCTAAGTTAATTTTTTGCCAAAATATTGTATTTAAATAATTTTTTGTCATAATGTCCTTAAAACAATTTTATACATGTATTCTAATCTAAGTGACACTAAATATCATGAAAATTATACATTTATGTGCTTTTTTAAAATCATGGTTCCGAACGTAGTCGGATACCTTAAGTATCCGACTACGTTCGGTTCGCTGTTTACAAAAAGATAAATGGATAATTTTCATGATATTATGTCACTCAGCATAGAATACATGCATAAATGTTTTAAGAACTGACAAAAAACAATTATTTAAATAAAAATATTTTGGAAAAAAATTAACTTAGAATAATCTTTTTTTAAAATGTTCTTCTTTTGTGAAAAATGCTTCTATTCTAATAATATTTTGCTCAGACCTCTGTACAGAAACTCAACTATGATTTTTGAAAAATTCACATTATTTTCAGAGTTACAACCATTTGAAATATAATTATCGGCGTTTTTTTTCTTAAAATTTCTCCCCTCTGTTATCGTAAAACATGGATAAACCCACTTCTAAGTTATATATTTCAAATTTTCTTGTTGAGCCTCTGTACAGAGGTCTGAGCTATATACAAGCAAATTATTATTATAATAGAAGCATTTTTCGCAAAAGGAGAATATTTTGAAAATGGGTCATTTTATGTTCATTTTTTGTCAAAATATTGTACTTAAATAATTTTTAATTGTAATACTATTCTTAAAACAATTTTATATACATTTTCTAATATAAACCACACTAAATATCATAAATATTATCTATTTAAACGCTTTTGCAAAATCATGGTTCCGAACGTAGTCGGATACATTAAACAATGAAGAACTGTAGCAGGACTTCAGAGCAGTTGGCCGTTATGGCAACCAATATAAACCAAGATGTGGGCAGAAGCGTCTTCGGTCACATTTGAATTCGAACATGGAGAGTCAACTTTAAGACCCGCCACTTGCCATTGATTCCGACTATGTCCACTGCGAAGCCTAGCAAGAGTAGTTTCATCCTGTATACTGCTTGTCCCAAGTAAAGCAGCACCAGGACGGTTTCATGTGTAAGGGCCTGCCTCCAAGAGGATCTGATATCTTGTTTGACCCGAGTAATAATTTTTGAAAAATTAAAGCAGCCATCATGTGTAGAATCTTTATGGATGCCAAAACATCTGCAATCTCATTTCCGCAGACATTCACGCGCGACGGCACCCCCTGAAAAAAGATCTTAGCATTGGCATTAACTCGTTGTCGTTCTGTCATCATGCCTCTACCATTCAGATATATATATAAATAAGTTTATTCTTAATTATTGATAGTTATGATATGCGTTTATGTGTTTGTGAACTATAAAATAGCAAATCTAAACTCTGTAATGAGCAGTGTATTAAAAACGACATATTATAGTGAAAAAATTTTTAAAAAAATAGTTCTTATACATGTTATTAATATTATTGCATGCATTATTTTTTACATTAATTACTTCGTATCAATATTTTTATTTATTTTTTCTGTTTTAAGGTATCTTTCAATAGACACTCCTTTGGTAGTCATTCCTGGCACACTGGCAGCACAATGGTACGTTGACGACAACCTTTGACTGGTGTGACGTTTGGAAAAATTGATGGGTAGAGGGAAAGTTAAGGACTTAAATGATTTATTTAATATGTTCCCAGCTATCAATTACAATCTGTACAGTGGGCTACAAGTTATTCAAACTATTGACTATTTCCATTCTACAGAATATGCTATTTGTGAAGGAGGCAAACACAGCCGTTCTTTTAGGTGTTTCAAAATAGACTGCTTCTCCACTATCTTGATGTGATAGCTTCTTACACCTCGAATTACATTCGGAGTTCCAGCTCGCAGGTGTAAAATAATTCAGTCTTTAGTTTCTCACGGTCATCAGGTCATATGAGACCATCTGTCATATGAAAAGACCACGAAATATTTTAGGGGTACTCATGTGGATGTGAACTGTGTAACGCTTCCTGCATAAGGAAGAGGATTTTGCAGCTACGTAGAGGGAAAATGTTACACCGGTTGTATTACTGTTTCTTTTGTAACACTCAGGACATTGTTTTCAATATTATAATCCCCAACCTCATACAGCACGTGTTGCTATACATTGTCTTCAAGCTTGCCCTACGCATCCTTGCCTACGCCAGATCTCTCTCCCATAGAGCACATTTGGTACATTATGGGAAGACGACTCAAACCATTCCAGATTGTTGACGATTTAGCCCAACAGTTGGAGACAATTTAGCACTAAATTCTGCAAGACAAAATCTGGGAACTTGATATGTCTATGTCACACCGTGTGACAGCTTACAACCAAGCCAGAGGTGGATCAACGCTTTACTGACTTCCTTCCTTTGTAACAGTCATATTCTGAAATAATCATTCAATTGTTCGGAAGTTTTAAAAGTTTGTTTTTCTACGTAAGTTTTTCGCATCCATTCATTTTTATCGCAGTCGGAAAACTCCTTATGGGTGCGTCCTTTTTGTTTGTTTGTTTGTTTGTTATAGAGTGTATTATTATATTGGAAACTTTAAAAAACGCCAGTAAGAGAATTTAGTCATAGGCGATAAAATATGAATACTTAAAAGATAACGTTTTATTAATACTAATAATTTTCCTGTTTCTCCATCAATATAACTGCTCAATAACAATCCAGCAACCAATCCTAAGCCCCTCAAAAATGTGTATAAATGAATTGCAAACGACAAAAATTATTATGAATATTTAAATGTATTCTGTATATATTTAAGTTAAAATATGAATCAAATTTTTGTCGATTGGCATCATTAATTTTAAAACAAATAAACACTTCATAAAATATTATCTAAAGATTCTTTCAATTCTAAATATCACATGCACTTGATTATGAAATATTACCTGAATAGAAAATAAAAAATTATGGTCGATAGAATAAGGTTTTAAAACTATTGAGGATTACTCACAAACATTATACGTTTTAAAAAAGGAGAGACAAAAATATTATCTTTTCACTAAGATACGAGTATTCTAATAAGCAGATCGTTGAATGTGTCTAAACTAATTTCGTTCGGAGATATTGATAAAGAAATTCTGAAAATAAGAGAATATTTTTTCCCTAATTTTATTTCAACTAAAGCCTTTAAGGATACGATAATCTCTTCTCCCCTAATAGGCTGCATATTGGCAACTAAGCCTTTGCAGAAACGTCAAGTCCCAAAATAAAATAGAGCCATTTTATAGTGGCACCATCTAGTGACAGCTTTCGCTACCAAATTCCAATGTTTGAATCAATTTTAACTTAAGCTCTCGTTGGATACTATATATTGCCATGATTTAATTTTTCTAAGAGTATCAATGCAAACTTGATACTCAAGAGATCTTTTACGCGCCACATAATCATATGACATGCGTACCTACGAATTTCTTATCCGACTCAAGTCGCGATCGAACCCGCACGATCATGGGTTTCAGCACTCTACCTCTATGCCATTGAATGGACTTATCTAATAAGTAATATGTTTTCATTCATCAACCCGTGCACTGCTAGGGAAATTTAGAGCATGTTCCCTTGGGTGTAAGGTTTTGTTATAAAGAAAACATTAAATTTTACAAAATATAATAATATTAAGTTACTAATATAATATTGCAATGGCATGTACAGTAATTTTTAATGAAAACAAAAAAAAAACTGCGAGATAACTCGTAGATGACGTCATTAAGTAAAATTCCTGTACTGAGTGCCACTCAAGAGTTGTCTTGTAGTGTTTTTTTCCAATAAAAATCTTTATTTTTAAAGATGTTACTTTAGTTTGGTTTTACAAGCTGGTCACCTAATTTCATCTGGCGACAGTTAAATGTGTAATGTTGTGTCAAATTTTCATAGAGATGAATCATGATCCTCACACTAAGAAAAACCTATAAGACGATGACACTTATAAAGAGTTGTAAAGTAATACAAATGGACTGGTAAGTAATAATTAGCAGACCTTAAGAAAATCATTCTTTGGTACAAGAAAATCGCTCTACCCTACTTCGAAATCTTCCTGCAGAATGCATACATATTCTATAACTAAAGAAATCAAGGGATTAAAAAAGAGAATGCCAGAAGTTAAACAACAAGTTATTATGCATTTATTTGATGGTGACAGCAACAATGCAATAGAAAGCAGCCCCTTTAATACAAAAAAAACTGATTTTCATTACTTAGAACAATTTTCATCCATAGAAAAAAGGATGCCTTTAAAGCCATGTTAAATGTGCACAAAGGAAAAATAACTTGAGGTATTTTTGCCCAGTGTGACCCAACAACCCAGAACTTTGCGTTGTTCTTTTCCTCAAGGCTCATCGTACTCAGCAACAACAATAATTTTTTTTTAACGTTTGGAATATATTCATATATGCATAATTATTATGCTATTATCTAATCGTATGTTATAATTTTAATAATAAAAATTGATAATTAATAAGCTTTGCACTACATGATTTTTTAATTCATCCTTTCTAATAATTTATAACTCAAATCGAGAAATGTAATCAATCTAAATTGCAACGCACACTATCGAGATGTCTCGTAGACGGCAGTTTTGATACTTACACTTACTACGAGATATCTCGTAATTGGCAGTAAATGGATTAAGGCATCCGACTACGTTCGGAACCGTGATTTTAAAAAAGCGCATAAATGGATAATTGTCATGATATTTAGTGTCACTTAGATTAGAATACATGTATGTTTTAAGGACACACATTTTGACAAAAAAAAAATATTTAAATACAATATTTTGGCAAAAATTAACTTAGAATAATCTTTTTTCCAAATGTTCTCCTTTTGTGAAAAATGCTTCTATTATAATAATGTTTTGCCTGTATATAGTTCAGACATCTCTACAGAGACTCAACTAGAATTTTTGAAAAATTCACATTATTTTCAGAGTTACCACCAATTGAAATAATTATTGGCGTTTTTTTCTTAAAATTGCTCCCATCTGTTGTCGAAAAATATGGATAAACTCACTTCTAAGTTATATATTTCAAAAATTCTAGTTGAGCCTCTGTACAGAGGTCTGAGCTATATACAGGCAAAATAGTATTATAATAGAAGCAGTTTTCACAGAAGGAGAACATTTGGAAAAAAAATTATTCTAAGTTAATTTTTTGCCGAAATATTGTATTTAAATAATTTTTTTGTCAAAATGTCCTTAAAACAAGTTTATACATGTATTCTAATCTAAGTGACACTAAATATGAAAATTATCCATTTATGCGCTTTTTTAAAATCACGGATCCGAACGTTGTTGGATACCTTAAGTTAAAATGAAACCAGCTATGTGATTTAATACAAAAAATCATAACAAAATATCCAGTGATTAATTAAGAATCCACAAAATCATGAAATAAAAACTGTGTCAATATTACTTTATTTTCGTAAATTAACGGTTTTCATTTAATTAAATTCATGTGATAAAAATAAACCTTATATTTGGAGAAAATATTTATTTGAAACTAGATTTAAAGAAATAATTGCGTTCAAAATAAATGATAGCGAGTCATTAATATTATGAAAGAATAAAACTAAAAAGTAATAATAAAAATAAATTTAGTGGAAGGAGATTTTCTTTTTTATGTATAAGTCAGAATAGACGGAATTCTGATAAAATATTTTAAATATTATGATTTTTCCAGCCCCAAATTAACTTAAGGTCTTTACTCAAAAGTTTAATTCAGTTTCATTAAAAGTCAAAAGATATTATTCAAGGGAGCTCATTAAAATAGCAAACATTTCTTGTTAGAATAAACATTATTAAATTTTGCCTTAGAAATTTGTATCCTCTCTATGATTTTTTAAATTATATCACATACTTTATTTTAAAACATTTTACCTTTATCTCATAGTTTGAAACTATTAAAACATTTCTGTAACGCAGTGTTTCTCAAACTGTGGGGCGCGCCTTCCTGGGAGCACGATAACCCTTTAAGGGGGGCGCGAGCATATCGAAAATAAAAGGTTAAAAAAATTAATTTACTGGAATGAAGTAAAAGAAAATACTTTCTGATATAATAAAAAATACAGATTTACATTGATATGATTTATATATATCATCTGGTGAAAAAAGGTCATCAAAAATAAAAGATTCTACTTTGAACGCCCATTAGCTATCTGTGATCCTATAACTAAATAAAAAAAATATTTTGTTTGCTTTGCTGTAATCCTACGATGAGAGATTTTTTATTACGTTTCTTTTAACCTAAAATGTTACTTTTGCTGACTTTCGAATTTACTGATATGGTTATCTGCGTCCCTTTTTTTTAGGAAAATTGTAAATTATATAATTCTGTTGCGCCTTTTTCACAATGTGAAAGAGTTTCATGATACATGGATAAGCATATTGAGCACTTTGAAGGATTAATTGGCCAAGATTTTTATTTTTATGAGTATACTGAAACATATATAATACGAAAATCGTTAATTCTGGGAAAACTGTTTATTTGTTACCAATGACCTTGGCAGAGAATCCTCCAATATGACAGCCTTAATGGGAGCTAAAATGAATTTATCCCATATCTCTTTTTTTGGGAGTGGCAAACGCGTTTTTTTAGAATCTTAAGGTACTTGTTTAGACCGAGTTCCCGGCGCAACCACTTTTGTTCCAAAATATTTTCTTGAACATGCTGCATTTTCCCCTATGAATAACTTAGTGGTTTTAATTGTGATGTTGTACGACTGATTATGGTTTATAAATGTAAATGAGCAGAACATAAAAGAAGAATTGGGTATATGTGTTCACTCTGAAAGGAAATTGAAGCTGATCAAACAAGGGAAAGACTTGCTGAAGTAATGCATATTAATCACGTTAGCGAAAGAAAATTTGAGAAAAGCAATAAAAATGAAACGAAAGGAAAATTTTCAATAGCTACATTAAGGACTTTATCAAGAAAATATGAAGCCATAAGTGTACCGCAAAATGCTCTTCACCCTGTCAAAAAGACACAAGCAAGAAAAAGTTCAACAGGATATTTATTGATCATCAAAGGACATTATAACTACTAGAAGGTGAACAGAATGTGAAAATTTTGCTTGCAAATAACTTTCCTGTAATGTTAGCGTAAAGTGTCTGTGATTTGTGTCCTTTTTTAAGGTCACGCACATTTGGAACAATTTAGTTCAGTTTTATTAGATATTTTCTCAAATTATGAAATACAAATTGAAAAATTCCTGAAATAGGTAAGTATATTTTTCTTAGTTTAAATTATTCACTGAAATTGTGATTTTTATCTTGTACATTGAAAATAATTATAAAAAAAAGAATTGGGGTGCGTCACTCTCCGCGACCATTAACGTCAGTATCGAGTGCACACCTGATCCCGGGCTAAAACATTTTGAAGTTTTCTCGCTTTAAATATTAAAAAATAACACAATTGTTATTCATTGGAATTTTATATTCTTTTTTTATTACTTAGCATTTATTCTAAACGCTAATTCTACAAGGTTTAAAATTACAGTTCGTTCAAAACCGTTTATAATATGAGTATTCATTTCAATAAATCATTTTACACTTTTTTATACATTGTCATGCTCTTGGTTTTACTCTCCTTACAATTAAGCTATTACATCAAGAATAATATATTATCATTTAAAAAAAAATTGTGTTAAGAGCGGGTACTTCAGCCAGTATAAGAACAAGTTTAATAATTATTAGTGACTTCCATGGGTTTTTCTTGAAGAGCAAAGTTTTTCAAAGGAAGGCTAAAAATTAGAAATTGACACTGAGTTATTTTTTGATATTAAGCTCAGATCTATATTTTGTCTTCAAAGTAGCCATCGCAGAAAATCCGAATTCACAAAGGTATGATGTTAAAATGTTAATAGTATACGAAATTCTTTTGTTTTCAGTGCAGAAAATTCAGCATCCACCTCTATCCAGAATTCAAAGAGGGATTTATTACAAAATTGCCCTTTAATTTCGTCACTGGATGTGAAATCTATGAAGATCTCTTTTTTCGGCAGTTGAGAGCCCTTCTGAAGTATTTTGAAATGGATCCCTAACCCATTCGTAACTTATCAATTTTCCCTCGTCTGTGTACTTGTTGATGCTTTATTATCGTCGAATGCTCGTTGCTATTTAAAAATATATCTATGATTTTGTTTTAATCCACTGCCGTAAATACTTAATACCGTGAATTACAATTAACGCGTGAATTATGAAATGTACATTCAAGAGAGATTCGGTAGCTAATCGATTCGGCCAAGACTGTCTAGAATTGTACGAGGTACAGCATTTTTACATGTTTTGTGCAGACTTCCGTTAGTTTGCCTAGACTCACGTGAACGTTCGCGAGGATGCCAGATGTAATGGATATGATAAAGAGCAACATAGATTAGGCTATTTTTATAATGACATTTGTACTTTTAGAAATGAATCTTGAAGGAAATAAATATGTAATTAAATATTGTTTCTCGATCTGTTTCAATTTAAAAATTAGAGAAAGAAAAACAACATAATTAACCTATTACTTAAAAGTAATTTACTTAAAATATATATTACTTAACACAGTAACAAATATATAAAAAAAATTTAATACTTATCTTATTAATTTGTACAGTTTATAATTAAGATCATATTATAGCTTTAGCGTCAAAGTACATTATTATTGCATTCAATATATTATTATTATTATATAAGGGGAGCGCAATAAAAATTATGATTGAAAATTGGGTCGCCAGTATTGAAAGTTTGAGAAGCACTGAAATAATGCTTTATTTTCTTATAAATGAACTCGTGCAAAGAGCGGGTACTTCAGCCGGTATACTTTTAATGTTTTAGTGTGTGTGTGCTGCACAGAGTATTTTATAACTAATCAATTAATACTGAATTAAGAACAAGTTTAATAAGTATTAGCGACTTCCATGGACTTGTCTTGCAGAGTAAAGTTTTTCAACGTTTTTTTTAGAAATTGACCCTCTGAGTTCTTTTTCTATATTTAGCTGATATCTATATTTTGTCTTCTAAGCAGCCACCGCATTTTGCAATATGTTCCAATTTAAAAATTAGAGAATGGAAAAATAACATTATAATTATCCTATTACAATTTTTTTTTTGCTTAAAAGTAACATGTACAAAATTTAATACTTACGTTATTAATTTGTATGGTTTATAATTAAAGTCTCGTACTGTAGCTTTAGCGTCAAAGTGCATTATTATTGTATTCAGTAATTTATTAATGTATAAGGGGGACGCGATAAAAATTGTGATTGAAAAGGGGGGAGCCAGTATTGAAAGTTTAAGAAGCACTGATGTAACGTGTTGTAAGCCATCTTTTATATTCTAGAATGATATATATGTATATGTATACTAGCTGGTACACCCGTTCTTCGCACAGGTAAATTGAAAAATAAAACTATAGATAGGACGGATGTGAAGAAACTTCTAATGAGTTAATTTTAAGTGAATTGCAAAATAAACAACAAGGAAAGAATAATTTAGTAAATGGAATAGCGAAATCATTTAAATAATTAAAACTGATTTAAACGGTACTTCTCTAGGTCATTTGTGAGTAAATATATAAATATTATCTAAATCAAATTAATAAACATTATCATTCACGCCATTGTGGGAGAGGATTTCTGCAAAAATAAAAAGGGATGATATAGTAAAAAAGGAATATTTTTTAAAAAAGTATTTAAAATTTGGAGAAATTCTACTATAATTTAAAAACGGAAATGATTATGTATAACGCCCTTTCAGCCCCGCAACACCACTTGGAGGTTTATTTTTGTAAAATCTAATTTGTAGCGGACCTTTACTCCAGGAAATGAATCTGCGTACCAAATCTAGAGACTATACATCTGATAGTTTAAAAATGGAAATAATTATGTATAACGCCACTTAAGTCCCCGCTACACCACTTGGGATTCGATTTTCATAAACCTCTTTTTCTAGCGGATCTGTACTCTATGAAAGGAATCTGCTTACCAAATTTCATTACTGTATGTCTAATAGTTTTAAAATGAAAATAATTATGTATAACGCCCCTTAAGCCCCCGGAACGCCACTTGGGATTCGATTTTTACAAAACCCATTTTGTAGGGGATCTCTACTCTCTATGATAGGAATCCGCTTTACAAATTTCAAGACTGAACGTCTAATAGTTTCAAAATGGAAATAATTATGCATAACACCCTTAAGCGCCCTCAACGCTCCCTGGAGATAGATTTTCATAAAAAGCATTTTTAAGGGATCTTTACTCTATGAAAGAAATTTGCGTTCCAAGTTTCAAGACTGTACATCTAATAGTTTAATAATGGAACTAATTATCTATAACACCACTTAAACCCCCGTAACACCCCTTGTGGTTTGAACTTTGCAAAATCCATTCTTAGCTTATGTCTACTCAATGAAATGAACCTGCCTACCAAATTTCATGTCTGCAGGTTTAATAGTTCCGGAGATATGGTGATTAGTCAGTGAGTGAGTCGCTTTTCTCCTATATATATATATATATATATATGGTGAGTTTTTAATGATTTACACTATTCATTTGTGAACATACTGAGTTTTTAATTTGAACTTTCGGATTTTAGACATTTTAGACATTTTTTCTACCTATACAACTATTTTAAAGATGGGTGAGTCATCTTTGGTGTTTGAGGGTTCACTTATTTATATCACTTAATTGTTTTAAAATTTTTTAATATTTTAATGTTAGAATATCTTTCAAAAGCGATGGCGAATTGTTTAATTTTCAAGTTTAATGGTTTAATTTTAATTTTTTTAATTTTAAATTTTTTGAGTGGATATTTTCGATTAACTTACCAATTGCAATAGGGGAAGGTTGGCGCCATCAAACTAGTTTAACCCCTTATCGGCCCAAAGCCCGAGGTTGCCTTGGATATTTTAAAAATTTTTTATTTTAAAATTTTTTTTTAATTTTGTTTGAAAACGTTAATTTTTTATTTCTATATTCGCCATTGATATTTTGAAATGGGATTTAATGTTATAAGATTCATATAATTTCAATTTTTAATTGTTTAAAGGGTTGTGATTAAATTATATATATATAAATATATTATATATATATATATATATATATATATATATATATATATATATATATATATATATATATATATATATATATATATATTGTATTTTTAAATTACTATATTGTATTGGACTGTATATATATATATATATACAGTCCAGTCACATTTATGTGACCACCTGTCAAAAACCAGAATAACCACCTTTTTCAAAGCGGACTGCTGCGAGACGACGTGCAGGAAGAGAATCAATTAGGTTCCTGAAGGTTGTAAGGATCTCAGATCCATGTCTAGAGATGTGAGAAAGAGAAGGAAGACTAGCCATGTTCACAATCAGTTAATTTATTTGTAACACAATCAATAACACAAGTTAAAGCAATCAAAAAAACTACGAGATGCACCCAATTAAAACTATACAGAGTCAATAAACAAGGTACGCGAAGTTTGAGAAGTCTTTAAATGCTGGTACATTTACTTCAAGTTCGAATACCCTGCCTTCTTAGCAATCTAATCTCTATTCAATCTCTAGTGACAAATTGTCAGTTTTATTATTACAGTTATCAAATAGCAAATATCGGCGTTACACTATAAATTTGATTAATTACTGTTCCGATAGTAAACTATCTTATATTTCTCTCTGTCTAGCTTGAAAGCTTAGACTATATATAGTAGATCTAATTTATACAATCACATTCTCTTTTTCAAAGGGTTCGTTACAAATAAAATAGTTTTTAAGGACCAAAGATTTCCCTAGAGAATTTGTTAATCAGAAGGGCGAGGACAGAGCCTTCACAAGGTGTTCCCTGGGATGTCGAATCATGCCGACTCCAGTGCCGTGGCCAGCTGAGGTAGATTACGCCTGTGAGGGTCTATGGCGTGAACAAACCGATAGAGATGATCCCCCAGATTCTCGATTGGGTTTAAGTCAGGTAAGTTTGCTGATCAGGGGAGAACGGTATTTCATTCTGGGGCTTTTCGAACCACACAGGTATACAGCCAGCTGTATGACCGCATTGTCCTGTTGGTAGATGCCATCCCCCAGACGAAAAACAATGCGCATATAAGGGTGGGCATGGTCCGCAAGGGCAGATGCGTACTTGCGTCGTTTAATGCTGGCAGCTACATGTGATGATTGGGCTGGGGCGCGTGCAGGAAGAGCATTTTACTGGATGGGCGTGCCAACCCAAATGACCTTTCGGGCTACTTCGGAAAAATATTATAATCTCTCTAGCCGCACATAAAAATATGTACCTTTATACCAGATTTGGAAACAAAAAAACTTTTATTGAGTAAAAATTTAAAACATAATGAATTATTATTGTTGTTTTCATTATTTTTCATGTATACAGACACCGATAATATATAGTAACGTTTATATAATATAATAATGCAATGATCAAATTATGTTTAAAATATTGCAGTTGCCATTTTCTTGAAAATTACGGTGTTCCTTTTGAATTGATCTTTCGTTACTCATTGTTGAAATTTAATAATGCTGTCATTCGCAAACGATTAAGTATACGTTGCCCTTTATCTTAACCGTCCTGAATCTTTTTTTTTTAAACTTTAAAAAACATCTCTGACTGCTTCTTGCTTTTGGGGCACTCCAAACAGAAAAGGAGGAAAAACGAAAAGTCACACTGAGAATTATGTACCATCCATAGTAAAAGGATATGCATAATGCAATTCGAATTTATTTAAAAAGTAATTTATTATTGAAAATTCAAACGTAACTGTTTGATAAAATATAAATCTATTTTAATTTAAAGGACACTTCTATTATCAAAAAGAATTTATTTTAAAATAAGAACAGATAACAAGGCAAATTTGTGTATATATATATATAACAACATATATATATATATATATATATATATATATATATATAAATTTCCCCTCAAATAAATTTCAAAATGAAAAAACTTTAAAAACCTGATATTTAAAAAATTTTTTAAAAGAGTCGGCGGGCCGCAGCTTACGTACTGGCGGGTCGCGTGTTGAACACCCCTGGCCTAGACCATAATGTTCCAGCTTCCAACCAGCACAGTTCCGGCAATGATTACAGGGTGTTTGCTTTCAGAGATCTCATGCAATTTATGTCAAAGTTTATCTGTTCAATGGAGCATAAAACGTTATTCTTTCGAAAAAAACTACCTGTCGCCATTCAGTGGATGTCTATTTACGGTACTGGCGTGAAAATTCTAGCCTTCGTTGCCGATGAATAGTAGTCAGGATATGTGCATGAGCCAGAGCTCTCTATGCAATATAAAACGTAGATATTTATTTGATTTTAAAACGAAAAGGAATTTATTGTGCCGAAAAATCTTCATGGAAACATTGTTTTACATTTTTAAGATTAATAAAAGTATAAAAGATGATGTTTAACGAAGTTATAATCTTATATTTATTTTACTTTCACTCTCTAGTAAGTAAATAAAAAATTAGAATAAATTGTTCAATTTTGTAATGAAAAATTTATAAATGAGCACAAGTTAGCAAAAATGCATTTTTCTCCCAAAACTTAGATTCAGAAAATATTTTAAAATATTTACATAATTCAAAAGAAAAATAAATATATCGAAAAATTCACCGTGGCAAGAATTTGTGCATTTGTATGAGAGCAGAAATAAATTTTTAATTTAATATACGGTTATTCTTTCTAATTTAAATTTAGATAAAAAAAATACAATTGTTTCCTTAAACTTTAACAATGAATCTAAAAATGTTAATTTTTCTACCTGGAATTACTTTGTGTTTATTGCTAGATAAAGCAGAACGTCATTTATCATATTCAAATACGAATTGTTATTTGGAAGAAATATATCTCTTCAACTCGTTTTGTTTCTGAATAACTTATTCATTATTTTAATTTTCCATTTTATCGTACTTGAGATGAATTATTCAAAATCTCCTGCTTAACATTAATCATTTTTATAAATTTATTTAAAATTAAAGCATAAGGAATACCTTTTCATATTATCATTAGTTTTTCTAAAATTTCCTTACAGGTAAACTCTATTTTTAATGGTATACCGACCAAGTCCTTTAAAAAAGAAATTGCAGATCTTAAATGAATGAAAACAAAAAAACATCTCCCTTTAGAGCTCTTTTATTCTTAATTGAGTATTTCAATAAATATAATGCACGTATAAAATTTCCAACTTTCAGTTGAACATTATCAAATTTTACCTAAAAGCGAAAATTCAGTTTTAAAGCCATATAAAAACTACTTTTTCTATTAAATTAAATGAATGCCGTGTTACATCTTAAAATATATTGTGGATTGTTTGAAAAAAATTTGATTTTATTTATTTTTACGATGTACGGCAACCATAAAATGGATTTTTAGCAGTGGAATTTAGAGCTTTAAAAATGTGATGATGATTTTGAAACGATGAAGATTTTATTTTTTCGATAAATAAAAGTCATTATTTTTCCACCCTTATCGTTGAGACTAAACTAAATCTTATTAAATTTTTGTTCTGAAAATGTTTTTGATGTCCAGGTAGCTGATTGGTCATGATCTCGAATTCGAAGAAACATAACGCTCCAAGAGAATTAATAATGTAGACCTTCATATGGGTTCTATCTACGCCTTTTACTAATCCTCTCAAAATATTTCTTCGTTGTTGTATGTTAATGATATCGCTCCCCGTAGAAGAAAGTGATTCATTCAAATGCCAGTTGATATTTAAACCAACGAAGTGAGAGTGAGCTCGATAATCGTTAGGCTGCAACAGAATTAAGATTATTACGGTTAGTAATATAAACCCTAGGAGTTTCAGAAAAAGGATCATTTGTCTTACTGAACAAGATATCTCGTTAACTCACCATTACGACAGATCTTAAAGACAGATACATGATCTAATTATTGGTTATAGATATTTAGGTTAGTAATTAAGTGTTGACCACTGCCTAGGTATAACCCTTTCATGGGCCATTTATTTTTCTTTTGAATTTCTCGCTTTTTTTAATGTTTTATTATATATATAACAACTGAACACTAGTATTTAAGGAAATATATTTTATTTTGCCGAATTTTATGTTTGCATTTAATTTTTAGGGATAGAAATAATACTTCCCATTGAACCATTCACCTTTATGTAGCAAATTACATTTAATGATGATTATTTGCCGTAAAAAGTTGAGAAACATGTTGTAATGCATAAGGGGACATCACATTCTGCACACATGTAGCGGGCGTCCATTTTTTGTCCCTTTCTGCTACACTTTCAACATCTTCAATAGCTAGAGACTATCTTTGGCATCTGATTTCACATACTGGCTAAGCGCACTACACATTTCTTTGCTTGGGAGCTAAAAGGACGTTTTTCCTTTTTCTTCAGGAATATCCGTATATTAGCTGACGAGCTAATGCAAAACGGAATGTTATCTGGCCTAAACTTCTGCTTCTTTTGCTCACTTGACACAGTATGAAACCATTTTTGATGGCCAGGTCAACAAGAAAATAAAAGATACTATGCCACCATTTTACAGATCTTCTTAATATTTGGTATCTTTTTTTTCTTTAAGGTATCCGACTACGTTCGGAACCGTGATTTTGAAAAAGCGTATAAATGGATAATATTTATGATATTTAGTGTCACTTACATTAGAATACATGTTTAAAATTGTTTTAAGAATAGTATTACAATAAAAAATTATTTAAGTACAATATTTTGACAAAAAATGAACATGGAATGATCCATTTTCAAAATATTATCCTTTTGTGAAAAATGCTTCTAATATAATATTATTTTGCCTGTCTATAGCTCAGACCTTTGTACAGAGACTCAACTAGAATGTTTGAAATATATAACTTAGAAGTGGGTTTATCCATGTTTTACGACAATAAAGGGGAGAAATTTTTTAAAAAAAAGGCCAATAATTATTTCAAATGGTTGCAACTCTGAAAATAATGTGAATTTTTTAAAATTCACATAGTTGAGCCTCTGAGCTATATACAGGCAACATATTATTATAATAGAAGCATTTTTCACAAAAGGAGAATATTTTGGAAAACGGTTATTCTAAGTTGTTTTTGCCGAAATATTGTATTTAAATAATTTTTTTGTCAAAATGTCCTTAAAACAATTTTATACATGTATTCTAATCTACGTAACCCTAAATATTATGAAAATTATTCATTTATGCGCCTTTTTTATAATCATGGTTCCGAACGTAGTCGGATACCTTAATGGAAACGATCAATTTCTCCCATGCCATCGTTATATACTGCGACAGCTTTTGGACAAGGTATTTCTTTTTTACAACCACCTTTTTTTTGTCCGATTTACGGATGTCATAATCGCTGGATTATATGCAGCAGCACAAAACTGTGGCGGTAATTAGACTTCTCAGCGTTATAATAGCAAAGCCAATATAATATAATGGGTTTTACGTTTCCCACTATAGTGGGTTTTGTTAGATCATGTAGATGGGAGGTAATCTTCCCTAGGCCTACGGAAGAATTAAGCAACTTTCTGATAGTAAATTTAAAGTAAAATAAAAATGTTTATTTTATTATAATGTTTGTTTTTCGGGTGTCTCCAACTTCACCGGTGACCATATGGTCACGACCCTTTGTAATTAAGGATTTGCAAAGATAATATTAAAGGGAGTATTTCACATTGCTGACTTCCGCACTAAACTATCTAAGAATTTCGCAACCAGTTTGAAAAACCGAGGAACACTCATTATTGTCATTGTTTGACGAGTGTAAAGAAATCAGAGGTTGAACCCCCGTGGCTTGTTTCTTGAACATCTTTAACCACAAATCCTTATCAATTTTCATTTCTGGCGAACAAAGACCTTTTTAAGAATGATATTGATAGTAAAAGAGACATATTTCCATAAACTTTTATCTGATCATAAATGAGTAAATATTAAATTGAAGGAAATACTACTTAATACTTATAAAAATTATTTCGTTTTTTTTTTTTTTGTTTGTTTTTTTAAATAAAAAGTTTAAATTTTATAATTATGTATAGAAAATACAAAACATAGCTTAATTTTTATTTATGCAAACGTGCTAATTATGACTTAAACAGTTTTCAATCAAAGGAACTAAATTGAAAGCAAAAGATGTGATTAAAAACAGAACTAAAAAAGTAAATTTAATACTCCCCCAATTATAAAATCCAAAGATTAATTTCTGTAAATGTGTGTAAAAATATTCAAACTGTCATGAAAATCTCATTAAATACATTCAGATAGACGTAAAAATTAATTACCTGAAATTAAATGAATGGTACAAAAGATTTCAACTCTGGAATTATTATTTAATACATTCAAATCTTGAGAGAATTCCCCCTGCTTCTCAAAATTATTTTCTCCATGAAGATTAAGAAATACATCCAGGATAAATCAAGTTGAATATATTTTTTTATGTTACTTCTAATACTTCTTTCTGTATGTAGAATGATTAAGTTTTGATTTCGAATAATTTTAGTTTTTTTTAAATTTCTTAAAAGTCACATTAAATGCATTAAATACGAATGATAACTATTGAGTGTTTCGAAATTACATTTACCTTACAGCATTTTTATTTTTTAAAAAAAATATTCTTTCGTCTGAAATATTTTGGTGATAAATGTAAGATTCTTTGAATGTATAATCCTAATAATTATAATTTTGCTTACCCATTTAAGTTAGAAAATATGTCATTTAACGAATTCCTTAATAAATAGTTTTCTTCCATCTAATTTTGCTATTCCAATGCATTTTTTCTTAATTTTTTTCCAGAAATCTTTTTCTTGTAAATATTTTTTCCCTTTTTTTTGAAAGAATTCGGACATCAAAGGATGATTTTTTAAGAAATATTGATGATGTCGCATTTTCTCTTTATTCTTATTTCCATCTCTATGCAACGTACTTCATTCAGTGAAAAACAATAAAAACTTTAAAATATTCTTTCCATAGATAAAAAATTCATACGATCGAAGGCTCATTAACAATTTTAACACAGTTTCTCCATACAAAGGATTTTTATCACACCTCTTTGAAGTTTTTCTTCAATTTTTTTTTGTACCCATTTTTTTCGGAGATTTTTGAAATTATAAGAAAAACTCTTGTAAACGGAATTTGCAGAATACTATGTTTTGGTTGAAATTTTAGGAATAATCAATTCTTAATCAATTAGCATACTTACAGTAAATTTATGGTGACTCAAAGACTCAATTCAAGATTCAAAGACTCAAATTGCTCCCAATTAAATAAGATTCACAAAAAAATAATAACAAAAAAGAATATCATGGAGATTTATTTGCTCAATAATCTAAGCATAAATGCGAGAATTCTTAGATTTTTAAAATATATTAGAACATGCAAAATTGAATGACTAAAGTAATGTAGTGAAAATTTGCGTCCATTTTCTTCAATATAATAAGTAAATAATGTATGCAATAATCGTCCTAATAGCAATAAGTAATAATCATTATCCTATCTACCAGGAATCACAACTAGGATATTTCAATGTTCCTGGTAAATATTTTAACCATCTAATACAGTGCTTCACAAAGTTTCAATACTTGCGAACCAATTTTCAATCAAATTTTTCATCGCACCCCCCTTATACAATAACAATGTATTGAATGCAATAATAATGTACATTGACGCTAAATCTACAAAACTATCTTAATTATAAACCAGGCAAATTATCAAGATAAGTATTAAATTTGGTATATGTTACTTTCAAATAATAAATATTTTAAGTAAGTTATTTTTAAGCAATAGATATTTTAAGTAAGTTGTTTTTATAAGTAACGCATATTTTAAGTAAATTACATATACTTTTAAACAATAAAAAAAGTATTATATTGCTTTTCTTTTCTAATTTTTAAATTCGAACAGATAAAAATAGAAGTGTAACGTGTATTTTTCTTATGTCAGAATGTATTTTGTTTTGTTTCCTTTAAGTAAATTCTTATAACTTTTTAAAATAATTTTTTATTCTCCAATTTTAATATGCTCGTGCCCCCCTCGTAGGGTTATCACGACCTTCTAAGGGGGATCGCCCCACAGTTTGAGAAACACTGATCTAATAGGATTCTTTGATTTAAATTACACGTTTTTAAATTTAGGATTATACATGATTTTGTTACATGTATTCCGCATACGTAAATGTTATATTTAGATTTATTGCATGGGTTTTACGAATGTGATTTTAATTCAAATATATATTCATGTTTTATTGAGTAATAATAATTGGGCAAAGAAATGACTTGGTGTTACATACATTTGTATTTGAGACAGATTAAGGTATGCGACTACATTCGGAACCGTGATTTTGCAAAAGCGTATAAAAGAATAATAGTTATGATATTTAGTGTCGCTTGGATTAGAAAATGTATTTAAAATTGTTTTAAGAATAGTATTACAATAAAAAATTATTTAAGTACAATATTTTGACAAAAAATGAACATAAAATAACCTTTTTTTAAAATATTCTCCTTTTGTGAAAAATGCTTCTATTATAATAATATTTCACCTGTATATAACTCAGATCTCTATACAGAATCTCAACTAGAATTTTTGAAATATATTACTTAGAAGTGGGTTTACCCATATTTTATGACAACAGAGGGGAGAAATTTTAAGAAAAAAAAAAAAAAAAAAACCCTATGATTATTTCAATTGGTTGTAACTGTGAAAATAATGTGAATTTTTCAAAAATCATAGTTGAGCCTCTGTACAGAGTTCTGATCCATATACAGGCAAAATATTATTATAATAGAAGCATTTTTCATAAAAGGAGAACATTTCTGAAAAAAGGTTATTCTAAGTTAATTTTTTGCTGAAATAGTGTATTTAAATAAATGCTTTTGTCAAAATGTCCTTAAAACAATTTTATACATGTATTCTAATCTAAGTGACACTAAATATCATGAAAATTATCCATTTATGCGCTTTTTTAAAATTCCGGTTTTGAACGTAGTCGGATACCTTAATTCACAAATTTTATTACCCATCATTGAATTTCAAATGATGGATATATAAAGTTAGTAACTAAAGTATTCCAAGCAGGCATGAGAAACCGGTCAACAGTCTGGTAGTTTGTTGCTAGAAAAATTAAGCTTAAATGAAACTGAAATTATCTACATAAACTACAAAACAGTCTTCTTTTGTTGCTATTTTACAAGTTACTTATCAACATTGGTTTACTTACATATATCATACAGCTGTTCCTTATAGCTCAAAAGTTTATAGCAATAAATAATGACACTTAAATAAAATTAAAGTTTTTATACTCAGAATTAGAGTATGTATATTTGCGTTTCACGCTATTGCCTCTACATTTAATACTCCCTTTCACCTCTAAGTTTATGAGTATATATGTTTATATCTCTATATGTTTATAAACGTACAATCTGACATCTAAAATATAAGATCCGAGAAATTCAGGTGTTGTCCACGTAAGAACAAATAATATCTTGGTGAAGTTCTAAATTTTATATTTCTAATTTTAAATTTTATAGGAAACAAATGTAAAGTTGTTAGGTTTTTTTTTTACCAATGTGCTTATAGCTCTAAGCCGAATACTCAAAGGTAGGATTTGATGATACAGCAGGAAAAGTATAATTTAAAATATCGTATAATGATTTGAGAGAAATGTTAAACAATTTCTAAGACAGGATGATATTTTTCCGTTGGCGAAAAATGTTAGATGAAATGATATTATACTAACATATCGTATCAAGGATATGTTTTTTTCACCTTTTTAAAAATTTATTTTTAATTAAAATTGCAGATTTTCTATTAAAGATATTTGAATATACGTCCATCAGAATTTACTGATTTATTTAGAATTTTTTGTAAACTAAATGTAAGTTGAAAATGTACAACAGTGTCTACTTTAAGGTTTTTAAGATTACTTGATATATTTGTGTAAATTATTTGCATTTACACATAAAATGTTAGCAATAATTAAAACTTAAGGAAAAGATCGTTTCAGGACATTATATTCGTAAATTCTTTCAAATTCTTGCTGTGAGAGTAAAAAAGCTGCACTTTTCTAACATTCTTATTTTAAAATCATATCTAGTTTATAATTATATACTAAATTAACTACAAAAAGAAAGAAATACATATTCATAGCATCGAAGCAAAAAAACAGCTTTTAATTATTTGATTATTTTGTAGACAAAATGTTGTTTAAATTAGTTTTTGCATAACCGAACAAGGACAAAATAGTTTTACGGTAAAATTTTGAGAATTTCTTCAACAAATAAAGATTTTACATTTTTATAAAACATGTTAAAATCCTTTTACATAGGGTGTTGCCAAATTCGACTGACAAATTCAGAGGGTTGTTAGTTGGCAGCATAGGGACGACAATTTACAATAGCGTATGGGGTCGCAAACCACGTTTAGTAGGTGAAAATCGAGACAATAGTAGCTGTTGGGAGGACGATGAGCCAGACGAGAGGAGTGGCCAAACGAATACCAGAATTTACATATACTGCCTGAATACTTTAATGGCTTGAAGTACTTTGCTCTCCTACAGCATGTTTTCCGGAAGTTGCTGCAGGGGACACCGGCCACTGTGTACCAGAATGTGTGGTTCATGCAGGATAGAGCACCAGCACATGTTTCGATTGCAGGACGCATCTTCCTCCATGCTACATAACCCGGGATGTGGATTGGAAATGGTAAAGCTCTTCTTGGCAACCGCGTTCCCAGAACTCACTCCCTTGGAAATCGTTGGACCCTCCTCAAATCGCTTGTGTATGGCTTGCAGTAAAGGATCTCAAGTCACGGATCCTCGTCGCTTCAGCTGATATCAACAGCACACAGAATTTGCTTTAACTCCCCTGGCAACCCTTCAACCGTAGGTGTCGCCTGTGCTTTGACCTACGCGGTCGCAACTTTCAATAATTTCTGAGACAATCACTTACCGTTACATGTCAGACGTCGAGCTGTGCTCGTATTGTGAACATGATTTACATCTAATAAATATCCCTTTTCATTAAACTCGACATGCACCTTCAATAATTCCATGTTTTATGGGGATTTGTCGTCCCCATGCTGCCAACTATCAACCCCATGAATTTGTCTGTCAAATTCCGCAACACCCTGTTTTAGAGCTCTTAAGGAATCCGACTACGTTCTCAGAACCGTGATTTTAAAAAAAGTGCATAAATGGAGAATTTTCATGATATTTAGTGTCACTTAGATTAGAATACATGTATAAAATTGTTTTAAGGACATCTTGACAAAAAAAATTATTTAAATACAATATTTTGGCAAAAAAATAACTTAGAATAACCTTTTTTCAAAATGTTCTCCTTTTGTGAAACATGCTTCTATTATAATAATATTTTGCCTGTACATAGCTCAAACCTCTGTACAGAGCCTCAACTATGATGTTTGAAAAATTCACATTATTTTCAGAGTTACAACCAATCGAAATAACTATCGGTGTTTTCTTCTTAAAATTTCTCCCCTCTATTGTCGTAAAACATGGATAAACCCACTTCTAAGTTATATATTTCAAAATTTCTAGTGGAGCCTCTGTACAGAGGTCTGAGCTTATATACAGGCAAAATATTACAATAATAGAAGCATTTTTCACAAAAGGAGAATATTTTGAATATGGGTCATTCTATGTTCATTTTTTGTCAAAATATTGTACTTAAATAATTTTTTATTGTAATATTATTCTTAAAACAATTTTATATACATTTTCTAATCAAAGTGACACTAAATATCATAAATATTATCCATTTATACGCTTTTGCAAAATCACGGTTCCGAACGTAGTCGGATACCTTAAAAGTGTTCTACGATTTAATTATTTTAATTAGACTAACTTTTTTTTCATTCTGATTTTAGTAGTTTTATCTCACAAAGAAATAAGTACCAAATATAAGTTTATTTATGAAAGAAATAACGTTTAAAGAAATAAATGTACATACATACAATGCATATAATATAATGTAAATATGGGATAAATACACGTATATAGCCAAATATATTTTCACTAAATTTTATATGCGCATTTCCAAATGCTTGTAATGCATTTAAAATTAAATTTAGTTCTATTTATTTAAATAATAAAAAACGGTAATTTTTCATTAAAATTTTTTTTTATAAAAAAAAAATGTTTTGATAACGAAAAATCTACATTCAATTCAACTCTCGTCTTATACTTTTTTCTTCCATTTTTTTCCAAACTTTCATTTCTATAATTTTCTCAACTAGAAACAATTTTTCCTACATAGGTAGAGTTTCATTAATTGACACATACAAATTCTAAGCTTCTTAAAGAAAACCACGTAATGCAATTAAATATTTCTTTACGCAAATACCATAAGGAATTTAATTAGAACTTAATGAATTCAGTTCCGTTTCTCCAACCAATCAAGATACCTTACTTTCAAAAAAAAAAAAAAATCCTCAGAGTAATGCTAGCAAACAAAAAAAGGAAAGTAACCAAAAAAAAATTAAATACAAATAAACAGTATAAAAACCTTTTAATAAGGAATCTAATGTAATGATGAAAAATGGGACATGTCTTAATCCACCTTCATTTTAGCTAGAGATTTTTAATTCTAAATTTGAAGGGAAAACTTTGTATTACGTTTAAACAGAGAAATGAATTCAATTTCAATTTCGAAGAAGATAGTTTGTTTGTGTTTCAAAGCCTCGTGCCATATTTTTAATCTATTTCCTTTGCCTTAAAAGTAGAATCATGTTTCATGAAATTGTATGCTCAGAAATAAATTTCACTGACTAGATTTTGATTTAGGAGCGTGTATTTCTGTTCTGTTATTCTAAATGTTTTAAGTGTTTTTTTTAGAAAGTTATTCTTTAAAAGATTTGTCTTGTTTGTTGCATTGTAAGATAATTAAATATGTTTTAAAGAAAATTTTACTTTAATTTCTGCTAATTAGAATCGAATTTTAAAAACTTTTACCTGACAAATAAGTTAAGTTTCAAACTTTTGAAATAAATATTTTTAATCCCATTTAATTAATTTGTCTTATTTGGTTTACTTATTTCAACATATTAATAAGAACTACCGAGTCATTTTATTTAAGTAAATGACTTGACTTTTTACCAAACACCTTCACTTGATTTTTACTTTTCTTAAAAAAATATTCTTGACAAATTTTCTAAAAAGAGCAGTCAAACAAGTATTTTATCTGTAAGAAGTAAATTTAACAATGCATAATATATTATCTCATGTTTGGTTAGCCGAAGTTAAGAAATAATTCATTCCAAAGTAATTAGCTGCTCCCCTTATATATGTCACGTAATTTACACATATAAGTAATAATTCACGTTAATCTCAAAATGTAACACAGTTCTCGTTAATCTAAAAATGTAATAAATCACGTTAATCTAAAAATGTAATAAATCACGTTAATCTAAAAATGTAATAAATCACGTTAATATAAAAATGTAATAGTTCGCTTTAATCTGAAAATGTAATAGTTCACTTTAATCGAAAAATGTAATAGTTCACGTTAATATAAAAATGTAATAGTTCACGTTGTATCGGGTCAATCCGCAATTCTACTATTCTACCTCTTGGGTAAAATGAATTTTTTTAACTGTGATTTCAGTTGAAAAACTCTCTCAGTGAAGAAGCAGGATTTATGCAAACTAGAACTTCTATTTAAGTGTCTGAAGTAGAGTACGCGGTGATGGTTGAAAGTGGATATTGAAAAGTGAATAAGAATACGACCAGAAGTCGTATAGTTAGTTAAGTTATCTAAAGATAATCCAAGTATTGGAGTCAAGAGCACTCCCATATTAAAATAAGTGTATTTATTTCTGTGATAATTAGTTTAATCCAACGGGATTGCTCCTCGGGTTTAACCCCTTCGCGGTTTTTCCCGAGTTGAGCTCGGGCAGGTGAAGCGTACCATACTGGCTTATCCCGAGTGTAGCTCGGGTATTGTAAAAATTTGCACTGTGCAATTTGTCTTTCGCGAATTATTTCACATGTGCTTTTTATGGTCTGGAATGATTGAAAAGTACCACTTGGTGGAATTTTCTAAAAAAAGAGAACGTTTTTCTGCTGAGCACACCCCCTTAACGCTTGTTTGAAAGACACTTTATTTCCAATTTCCCAACAGAGAAGAAAACCAATGCAACAGACAATGTATATTTATTTGTTGCACAAACAGAGACAGTAAAGGGAAGCAGGTAAGAGGTGAACAAGATTCTACTGTCCAGATTGTGATTTGGGTGATGTGTAGAACCATGTTTTCACATTTATCATACACGAGCAAATTTTGATTAATAATTTCATAATAATTTATGTAAATGTAAAAGATGTAAATAAAATTTGTACTTCAAGATAAAAACTAGGTATTCTAAGCTTTATATTTATAGTTAATGTGAATTGTCTTCAAAGTCTAATAGTTCTGCCATACAGAAAGCCAACTTTACAGATAAATTAATTACTCAATTAATTAAATAGATTTTTTTACATCAACTTTTAGGAAATTTTGTATGAGAATGGGTTTATTATATGTTTAAAAAGATATGTATGTTTGAAAATAAGCATACAAAAAATTAACATTTTTTTATCCATAATCTAGAAATAAAATGATCCTGGAAGGGTTAATGTCTTAAGTGCATTCTCCCCCTTGTGTGTCTAACGTTATTAAGTTAAACTGATAGTAAAATTGTGTTTGAATTACTGTTGGCGCTGCGATCACCACCCCCACCACACACCCACACTTGCACACCTCTTGCAAGGGAGACACTGCACAAAGCAGTCACAGTAAATGCTTATGCCTTAAAAAACTCTCAATTTAATTAAATACAGTCTGATCATTTCTCGAACCCTTAAACACGAACGTCCTTTGGGATGATAAAACGGTAATCTAAAAATAATTCCCGTTAATTTTTATCTAACTTCCCATAATAATTGTGACCGCGGTAGCCGAGTGGTCAAGGTATCAGATCGTGGCAGGCCTTGTCACAAGTTCGAAACCCAGTGCCATTAAAGACCCACCATGTAAGGGAGCGATGCACGTTAAATCTGTCGAGAGCTCAAATGTCCTCCCGTTGGTGTGGTAGTTAGGAGAAGGGGTGCCAGCTCAGGTGTCGTCCACGTCACTTGACCATGGTTTGAAATTATGTGGTCCGTCGCCAAAATCCCTAGTGTAGCTGAACAGTGTGACGTTAATATTCACTCACTTCACTTCCCTTAATATTAAATTAGGAGTTACATACTTCTGGCTGGCATCATTTTCTATAAAGACCAATAGCTCTCTTGTTGCTGTATATAATGCGACTGTAATATCTCTCACTTTCCTCTGAATTAAGATCTCAAAAAAGTTAGTTTAAAAAAATTAATAAAAGAGTATTATATACTAATGAAAGTCATAAATATTCAAAAAAAATTAATTAATGAATTTATTTGATTTGCTACATTTCAAAGATTTTTAAGTTTAATCTTATACTACATATTTGCAAAAAAGAGTAAAACGTAGAAATTAAAAAAGTAAAAAGTTAAATATATAGATATGTTTACAAAAAATATATATAACTCTGAAGAATTTATGAATTTTTGAAATACATCGCTCTTGAAAACAGCAGCGCGTATTTCTTATCCAGCGCGCAAAATGAAAAAGACAAAATCATACTTTAAAAAATATAAATATATTTTTAATACGTACAATTTTCGCAATATACACATATCGCAAAATTTATTCATACCAATATACAAATAATCTCAATTCACTCAGAAAAATTACCTCAAAATGAACGTTGTGGCTTATTTCTATAGTTTCCGAAAAAAAAAATTTCAATGAAATTATAAATTAAGAAAAATTATTGACATATTCCAAATTTTAAAAACAATTGAATCTCGAAATTATATTTTCATAGAAGTATGACTGAAGTTACAGAAGAAAAATTTATTTTAACTGTTCAAGTTTTTCAGATGATCCACGTAAAAAGATATATCTATATTTTAACAATAAGCATTAGAATTCTAAATAATTTCTACAACATTCTCATTGCTTAAAAATTGCGTTTCACTTAAGGTATCCGACTACGTTCGGAACCGTGATTTTGCAAAAGCTTATAAATGGATAATATTTATGATATTTAGTATCACTTAGAATAGAAAACGTATATAAAATTGTTTTAAGAATATTATTACAATAAAAAATTATTTAAGTACACTATTTTGACAAAAAATGAACATAGAATGACCCATTTTCAAAAATTCTCCTTTTATGAAAAATCCTTCTGTCATAATAATATTTTGCCTGTATATATCTCAGACCTCTGTACAAAGGCTGAACCAGAATTTGTGAAATATATAACTTATAAATGGATTTATCCATATTTTACTACAATAGAGGGGAGAAATTTTAAGAAAAAAACGCCGATAATTATTTCAATGGGTGGTAACTATGAAAATGATGTGAAATTTTTCTATTAAATGATTAAAATAATAGATTGTTTGATTTTTTTCCCAAATGGGGAAAATTCAACTCGGGAGGGGATTAAAGTATTTACTTTACATTTATTTTTTTTCTAATTACTAACTTCAATATCATTAATCAATTCACGTTGAGAACCAAGATATTTGTTTTGTCTATTTTATTATTTATCCCCAATCACATTTTTTTTAAAAAACAGAAAAATTTCTATTAATAAATCTGTGAGACATTAATTTTCTTACACTCAACATTATGTACAAAAAAAAACCAAAAAAAAATTGTACTCATTACTTTGTAAATATGAATGAAAAACATATTTCCTTAAGGTATGTAACTACCTTCGGAGCACTTTTTTTGAAATATATAAATTTTCAACTAAATAAACACTTTTTCATTTGAAATATTGCTTAAAACTAGGAATTCAAGTACAATTTCAACAAACTTAAAAATAATTTTAGATATATTGGAATTTTGAGTGAAATTTTAGTGAAAAATTGCAGTTATGATAAGGCTTGTATTGAAAATTCTAATTAATATATTTAAATAATATCTCTATACAGTACATAAATAACATCATTATCTGTGTTAAGAACTATCAGGTTTGTAATACTTTTGAAAGTTTTTGAAATATGTCATTTTTTATGCAAGAACTCAGTTTTTTACAAAAAACTATTGTTATTTTCTCACAAAAAGTGCAATAAAATACATAAATACATACACAGAGATTAAATTATAGTCTAGACAGAAGATAAAACTAAATAAAACATTTTCGGAAAATTATAGTTCAGTATCTTAAAAAGAAATTTTGTAGTGAACTTTACCGTGAAGCAAGAAATTGAAAAACATAGTTTCTCAGCAAATGCATTTAAAGATTTTAATACAAAATAAAAATTATTCTACTAATTGTACATTTTTTAAACTCACCATATTTATAGGTAAAGATCTTTTTAGATTCATGCTTAACTAATTTGGACTTTTTTTTAACCTTTTGATGTTTTCTGGAGAGTTTTATGGACTATAACAACTGTCGTTTTTAGTGAAATTTTGATGAAAAATTGCAGTTACACAAAATTCTAATAAATGTATTCAAATAATATTTATACAGTACGTGTATAGCATATTTATATGTGTTAGTATTTAAAAGATTTGTAATACTTTTGAAAGTTTTTTTTTATATGTCAAATTTTATGAAAAAACATGATTTTTTAAAAAATTAATGACTTTTCTTTTCATAAAAAAGCAATAAACTACATAAATATACACAGAGATTAGATTTTGATTCATAACACAGATAGAACTAAATAAAACATGTTTTGAAAACTTCAATTCAATAACTTAAAAATATTTTGTGTAGGGATCTATTTCCGGTTTTATAAACTCTATTTCTGGTTTACTAATTATGCTATAACTTTGCTTCTAGATATCGTAGAAACAAAAATAGAGTGTTTTTGAAATCTTAAATGTATGGGCTATAAAATAAAAACATAAGAGAAATTTCAAAACTTTTCGCCAAAACGGCGAATTTTTTTTTTTTTTTTTTTTTTTTTATATTTTTTTGGGTTTTTTTAAAAGAAAATAAAATGAACATAATATAAATTCTCTTTTTTTTACTAGATCATTTATTGAAAAAAATTACTAATCAAGACCTTTTGAAAGATGTAGTTAGTTTATTGGTTTGACGTTTTAAGTGCTCAAATGAAAAATATCGAAAGATGCTTTTAAATTACATTTAATTTTATCACAGAAAACGTTAAAAACACATACAATGATTACGAAAAGGGCTCAATTCCCACACGTTTAAAATCTCAAGAAATTTTAAAACACGATATATGAATTCGTTATTGATGTATATGTAATGTATTCACAAGAAAATTCAACACAAAAAACATTTATCTATAGTCATTAACAGTCTCAATTCATTTCCCATAAAAGACACAAAGCTAACTTTGATAGTGGATTCTGTGCGTGATTTAACACTTATTTATCCTTTTTATCATTATTTAACTGATCATTATTATTCTAAAGCAGAGGTTCCCAAACTATTTTGTCTCATAGACCCCTTGACAGGTTTTTCGGTTTTGGGTAGACCCTCGCTTACCTAATTTTGAATTTTTGCAAATTTATCAATTTAAATGACATTTTGACAAATGCTACAGAGCTGCTTACTTTAAAAGATTTAAATTTCTAACTGTAGTGTAGTGTTTAAAACTTAAGAAGCACATGTTAATTAATTATTAAAATTTAATTAATGCATAAAATAACTGAGCAACAAACAAATACTTTTAGGGGGAGAGATAAATTTGTGGATTCAATAAAAAATTTTCAACATTTGACATCAATCTTGTTGATTTTAAACCCTTCATATCTCCTCTCTTAACAGTGTCTAGTCCAGTCTTTTTTGTTTTGGAGATTGGAAAATGCACTGAAACCCCTTCTCAATCCAGAAAAGGAATTGAAAAATTTCTCTATAATTTGGGATAAATAACAGGTATATCTTCTTACAACCAAAATTGCTTTACATCCGTTTCTAAACTTTAAGATATTCATTAGTGCTTAATCCTTGTAATCTGACATATTTTTTTTTCAATATAACCATATGAATTCATTGCCTTCTGTGGTATTATCATAGTGAAAGCATTCTCAAACCTAAATTCAAAATCCAAAAAAAAGGGGTGCATTTAAATGTTGAATGTAGTTTAATTAGTTTTTTCCCCTGGCAGATTGTATGGGATAATTGAGAAACTAGGAAAATTTGCGACGTTCAATATTATACTCCCTTAGCTTAATTCTGGAAAGAAACGCTAATATGATCGTCCCTGTTTTAATAAAATTTATGCTGTCACCTTGTAACTACAAATTAACTTCATTAAATTTAGTAAATAAATAGGTGAAATCGGTTTTCCATTTGATTAAATTCTCTTTTAAAAATAAAGTCACGATTTGTTTTAATGAAAGCCACCATTGTAGACCCCCATTTACATCTCATGGACCCCCCAAATTATTTTTTCGCTGACGTGGACCCCTTGCAGGTCGTTATAAACCCCTGGGGGTGTATATAGACCACTTTGGGAGTCACTGTTCTAAAGCAACTCCACTACATTTTACAAAAGATATAATTTTATACGAGCAAAGGAATTAGACTTGGGCTCCAATTTACGATAAATTTATATTATTTTATGAATTAACCCCTTAACTGCCGATTAAAAGGTGAGCGTATGCAGTATATTCAGAGGAAAGAAATGGCAGAAATGAGCAAATTTTTCTCTGAAATAAGTAAATCCTTCGCAAACACTGTGAAAGTCATTTTATTGTATTCCAAAGCTTTCGTAATATTTTTCTAATAGCAACGCAAAGAAAAGCATAGTATTTCGGAAAGACGTATATATACGTCCGGGGCACTCAGTACATCGGTTGAGCAAGACATATATATACGATGGAGGAAGTTAAAGATTAAATCGCATTCCTTAATTCTTCTCCAATAACATGAAATTTTATTAATCTCTTGAAAGATGAACTGAAAAGTTAATACCTTTCCTTTTAAATAAATATTAAAGCTTTTTCTAAAATTTCATTTTTTTTCTAGAAAGAAATGTTTGTTCTAAAGTAAACCCTTCGCAAAAACTGTGAAAGTCATTTTATTGCATTCCAAAGCCTTCGTAATATTTTTCTGATAGCAACGCAAAGAAAAGCATCGTATTTCGGAAAGACGTATATATACGTCAGGAGCACTCAGTGCATCGGTTGAGCAAGACGTATATATATATATATATATATATGACGGTGGAAATTACAGATTGAATTACATCCCTTTTAATTCTTCTCCGATAACACGAATTTTTATCTCTCTCTTGAAAGATCAACTGAGAAGTTAATACGTTTCTTTTTAAATAAATATTAAAGCTTTTTCTAAAATTTCAATTTTTTGCTAGAAAGAAAATACTTATTCTTAAGAATTTATAATACATGTGTGAATATCTCTCTTATATTCAGAATAAAGATTATTCTCTCCTCACCCCCAAATCCTTACAAGAAAAAGGAAGAATTCTTACACAATACTAACTTTCTTTCTATTTGGCATTTTGATTTTATGATACTGATTTCCAATGGTCTTTCTTTTCTCCTTTCTTTTTTTATCTACTTTTTCCTCTTAGATCGTCATTTAGGGATGAAAGAAAAGTGAAAACTAAGACTCCCCCAACTCAGCCTTTCTTTGTTTAACAATAATCGATTTAGATGGGCTCCAAAAGAATTCGCGGGAGACCCATTGCATCAGTTGGACCAATCACATGATGAAGATCATGAAAGGGGGTAGTCGGAAGAAAGGAGGGGGTAGAAAGAAATGAGTATAGTAGTTTTTAAAACACCTGGAGTTTTCTGTTCGTTGTTGGTTTTTTCGGGTTATTTACTTGGGGCTGGATACCTGTCACGGTCGTTTGGGTTTGATTTAGTGCTTTAAATGCTTTACCACTGCTGAACTGAATGGTAACTACAGTTTTCATATTTACTTGTGTCAATCAATGGAATTATTTGGTTATCATCTTGTTTTCAATGCATCATTTTTAACACGTTTTTATAAGTTTCACTTGTATGTAATGGAATCTTTGAACTCGATTTTTACACACTTTAAAAGGTCAGATTGATTCGAAATTTCGCACACTGGTCAAGGACCCATGACAATACAATAATTTTAAAATTTTGTTTTATTATCCTGATCACTTCTAATAATTAAGGATTTTAAGTAATTACGAGATTTGGCGACTAATTCTTCATATCGTTTCTCGATTTGGCGACTAATTCCAAATGCCATTTCTAGATTTGTCGACTGATTCCAGGTTTAGCAACTAAAAGATTAAGGTGCAACCCTAAAACCGCAAAATAGGATTCTGGTTAGTAAAAACTAAAACAAAAAAAGTGTTCTTTATGTGAAAAAAGGTAGAGTGTGTGGGTGCGTAGTTTTTCTGAAAATAGAAAAAAAAAAGACTCGTGCATGTGAATAAAAATAATTTATGTTCTAACTGCTAAATATTTTTTATTTTTATAAAGCAATACGTTTAAAAGTGATGATACGAATTACCATTATAGAAATATGTTTAAAAGATGATAAATTTATGTTCTAACTGATAAATATTTTTTTTTATTTTGATAAAGCTATATGTTTAGAAGTGATGATGCGAATAACATTATAACAATATTTTTAATATGTGATAATACGATTGACATTTAATATTTCATCTTACACACTTTTATTAGTTCGATAAATTCAACAAAGAATAAATGATAGTCTTAAAACTAAAAAGACCGGCTTTTATTGTAGATTGAACTAAAAAATGTGAAAAATATATAAATTATAGTTAAAAAAAACCTAAGAAAACACGCATATATAGTGAATCAAACTAAAAAGTAAAAAAATAATAATTCTTAACATAAGAATAAAATGATTAACAAGAAAATTAATGTCATTGGAGTAAAAGCGTGAGGTGCTTTGTACTATATTTTTACACTAACTCAGCATTTCGGAATAGAACTAGTAAGAAATTATAACAATTAATATAGAGCGCCTCACGCTTTTACCCAAATGACATTAATTTTCTCGTTAATCATTTTATTCTTATGTTAAGAATTTTTTTTTTTTACTTTTTAGTTCAATTCACAATAAAAGCGTGTTTTTTAGAATTTTTTAAACTATAATTTATTTGTAATTTTTTCTATTAAATTGTTTCTGTTTTTTACTGCAAGTTTTTTTTCACTATCCAAAGTTAATACAGATAAGAACTCACGGTGGTATCCATTGTAAAACAGACTTCCTGTTAAGAATCAAATTATTTCTCAATAGCTGAGGGTACACGTAGAGCGCTTGGTCCTCTCATGTTTTCATCTCCTACCTGGGATTTTTAAGATGTAAGGAAATAAATTAAAAACAAAAAAATATTTGTGGTGCTGGTATCTATATAAACTGGTAACAGCCTCCAGACTGAAGTAATCATTTTGGTCCAGTGGTATGTTATGTGCTTACGAACCCAAAAGTACCGAGTTCTATTCTCCTTATGTTTATTAAAATTGCATTTTTAAGTTAAAAATAACTAAATGAAAATATTATAAAATATCAGTAACACATTATAAGAATTAAGAAATTGTCTAATAGTGAAAAGTTTAATATTTTAACTTTTTCTCTCATCCAATAGGAGTCGGAGAAGGATTGGATTCCTGACCAATTGGGAAAGTAGCTTACCGCGACCTGAGTTGGAGTGAGAAATCTAAGGAGAGATGTACTCCTCACTCCTGAGGAGAGAGGAAGCGTTCTCATTGGTTGTTGTGTTTAAGCTAATAATAATTAAATTGATATTACAAACCAGGAAAATATTAAGATAATTATTTCCCAACGGTAAACTGGTCTCACGGGAGAAATGACGCAGAAAAGGACAAATCTCACAAATAAATTCAAGGGTAAGTTAACTTTTAATCTTATTTTGATCAGGGTTTGGGAAAAAACAGCAAATTTTTCACGCAAATGTCTGACCTTTAAATCTACCTCACGAGAGGTGACGAGGGACCAATAAGAGACAAGGGATATTAATCTCGGCTACATCCAACCGAAACCGTTTTATAGTACCAGTTTTTCTTTTAAGGATGGCATAATTCGTCTTTAAAGACACAGCAAAGGTGAAATCACATACTAGCTTACTAACCAGACCAGATTGTAGAATATCCCTTTCAATCTTCAGATTCAATCCAAAAACGAACTTTGAGATCAGCACAATGTCATCAAGAACACTAACACAGCTGTCACTTAGTAACCAGTCCTGACTAGTGATTGCAATACCGGTATACCGGGATACTGAATACCGATATTTTGAGCCATTTGTACAATTTTGTAATACCGGTATTTACAAGTTAAAATACCTGTTTTTCGGTATTTACTAGAATTTTTTTTGAATTGTTTCCTCTATATGTTCAGGGATCATCAACATAGCAAAAGTGTATACGCTTTTGTTTTTATGTCTCCCTAACGTGTGAAATTAATTAGACAGTGAATATAAAATTGCATCGTGCAATCAAGAAGTGATAAAATATGTGAATCATCCAAGGAGGCGGGCCAAATATATTCAATTACAGCTCAGAACGATACTTCACACGTGCAGGATTTGTAGTCTGAAATTCGTATTTGTGAAAAAAAAAGTTGTAGTTGTGAAGAAAGTGCGTAATATTTCGAAATTTTTAAATTGGTGTCTTCGTTATTCACATTGTATTTGCATATCATACTTATAATGATTTTAAAACTCAAAATGAAAAGGAAGAAAAGAGACTAACCAATTCAAATTTGGTCAAGTTTATAGTAAATTTTCTTAAATTTTTTTTACCCAAAAACATATTCAGAAGAATTCGGTACAGTTATCGAAGATTATGATGACACTAATGTCGATAGAGTGAAAATGAATTGTCTCATGAACAAAAATTAGAAGTAGAGATAACTAAAAAAAAAATTCCACAAACAAAATGCAATGCAAAAATTAGCTATATCCAAAAAACCCATCCAAAGTGAAATCGATTCATTTCAAAAGATGAGAGATTTAGTGGTAAATACTTGGAAAAAGTATATCGCGCGTTGCTAACAATACCACCAACTAGCGTAAATGACGAAAGAGCGTTTTCGACAACAGGTAATTTTTGCACAAAATTTCGTTTCAGGCTTAATGACAGTACAATTGATGCATTGTGTTTTTTAAGATCACATTTCAAAAATTTATAATAGTACTACAAGTTTAATAGTGATATTTACACATTTTTTGATTTAAATAAATGAGATGTTCCCTTACTTTTTTTGTGATTCTTTATTTACTGTTATAATTTACAAGTTACAAATTTTTTTTGTGTTACTTACACTCTCTACTAAAACTGGCAAATAAAACAAAGAAACAGCTGTGTTTTTCTAAAATTTCTAATGCCGGTATTAAAACCGGTATCCCGGTATTAAGATCTAAAAAATACCGAATACCGGTATTGAGCTTTTGGTCCGGTATTGCAATCCCTAGTCCTGACGTTACACCCGTAACAAACTAAAGAATTGCACTCTTAAAGTAAAGTCTTCTAGCTTTAAAATTCAAAGGAGAAGAGACACAGTAAATTAGAATATAAAATAAATAATTTGAGTACAGGCAATGTTTATCAAGGTAATGTCGTACTTTTGATATAATGTCATTGACACAACATTAGTGATAAAATTACTTGGGATTAGATTTAGAATTAGTTGTCACTTGTATCTAGCATTTTATATTCATATTAAATTTAATCTTTTCCTTCGAGAAAGATACGTTTTGTTTATCATTTCAAATATTTTGAAAGCTGTAATTATGCCTAAAAAGTTAAAAGGACCAAATGAGTTCTTAGCTTGATTCTTGTAGCTCTCTTGCTCGTCTGAAATTTTTCTTACAAAACCACCGAATCGATTCTAGGAGATTCTACATAAGTTGTAGATATGTAATATTTTTTTATTTTACGAAACACTTTAAAATACATATAAGTTAACATAATAAAGTTTATTTAATTATTTCTGATTTTTATTTTCACATTTTGCAGAAGATCTTAATCGCGGATATTATCAAAATTTATCTGAATGTAGTGTTTATCGTACTATGCATTGTATGGACTCTTGAAGCCGATAGCCAGTGTGAACAGCGTTGCTGAATACAACGAATAATAAAAGATGTGCCTTAAGAATTCCTCCAGGCACACATGGAAAGACAGTGGAATATTGGGAACAAAGTATTACCTTCCCATAAATCCCCTTTCATCGCACAGATCAGTAAATTAACGTCTAACGAAAACACACAAAGCACACACATACAGCACGAAAGCATAGACCTTAAATGCATTACAACGACATTTGAAATTGATTGAGGCAGTATAAAATTTAGGGAATCTATTTCTGATAAGCTTTGGTCCCTTTATTTTATGTGTTTGAATGTCTGAATAAGACATTATACGTAAACATCATTGATGACCAAGTACATTTTGTAATGCTGATGACTTCTCACGATAGCAATGTGTACTTTCAACAGGATAGTGGTTCCCGCCATAAAGCTGCTATTGTACTAGATGGATTTGAGAAACATGGCGTAGGCATTACTTTGCTGAATATTTTCCAGGTTGCAACCCTATGCATTATTAGTACAACAGGATTACCTTGAAAAAACTATGCGAAATCTAGGTCCACAACCAACGAATCTCACACTATTCGAAAGTGCTATTCTTCAAGCATTGTCTCATATTTGTTAAACGATCTATCAATATATCGTTCAATTTACTATGAGAAAAATCAAGACTTTATTAAAGGCCAAAGGTAGTCCTAGAAGATATTGGCCGAATGGTAATAATAAAGTGACTATTCAATAACCAAACACCAGTTCTTCCATCATTTAATACATAATTATCGAAATATTTATCGAAATGTAAATAAATTGTGGTAAGAGTTATAATTATGATATTTGTCTCAAAGTCTATCTCCAGGGAAACCTGAAAAATTGTTCAAATTGTACATAATCATTGAGTTTGACCTCTATACGTCCTTATAGCGATCTGTTTTTGTATTATAAAAATAAGGCAGAGTGTTCTTTTTCCAGTTTACGCGCTCCATACAAGGGCTTAAAAACTGAAGTTTCATCAAATATTTCTTCTTAAATCAAATAGATGTATTTCACCATGAAATGGAGGTATAAATATCACTTTAATACGTATTTTCAGTTTTTTTAGGACCAAGAACAAAACGAAAGAGCTCTAGGCTCATGGCTGTTTGATCCATATTTCATAATATAATCCTTACGGGAAAGCTTGCATGTTGAATAAAATTTCATCACACATGGGGATTCAATAATTCACAGCAAGCATATTTATGAAAAACAGTAAAAAGAAAACAAAAACAATAGCATTTTTCGTACTTGGTAGACAAATATTTATTTTAGAAAAGACAGAATAATTCATTTTAATAAAATTATGCTCGGAGCTGAAAGTTATCGAATAATAAACAATTCCTAGCAGTAAATTTGAAATTTAAATCCAAGGAAATGTAAATTTTTGCTTTCATGATACTTTTTGCTTACTGTTCCATGAAACAATACATCATACAGTAAATAAATTTCAAAATAATATTAGAGAGAAATACTATTGAACTTATCAAACTTTTTCATGCATTCGTATCCGGATAAATACTAAAGATCTTTTTTTTTTCATTCTAGATATGTGCATTTTTTAAAAAAGTTTTGTCTGGAATGGATCAATATTTTTATTCCGTTATTTGAAATCCGTTGAATAAATATTGTCTTTTTATTTTTTATTTTAGACTCTCATATTTGAACACAGAAATTGTGTTTATAGAATCCTAAATAAGAAATAGGTTCAAAATTTTCGATACGGTAAAAAAAATGTTCTGAGTATAATTTTAATCTATACTAAAATAAACATTTATCTTTTATCAATGTGCAACCTTCGTTCATTTGTACCTACAAACACAAGTACATATTCTAAAAAATACTTATTTCGTACTATTTTAAGCAAAATTTAATCTATTTTAAAAGCTATTAAACTTAAAAGGAATATACAAGTACATACAATAGTGTTCGAATTAATTGGAACAAACCTCTTTTTCTTGTCTAAGCTGGTATGTGATAACCAGTGATGACTCGAAATGCCTTAAATCAATGGATAGTGCGTTGGACTTCTAATGCCATCTAGGATGACTTAATTTCTGAGAATGTGATTTCTTTTTACTATACTTTTTATTGGAATAATTTAACTTAATTAATGAATAAATAGTATCAAACAAAAGTACTAGTTCAACACTCTATACAGAAAAGTAAAATGGAAAATTGCAAGGAAAATCATTATCTATTGTGCCACTTAATATTGTGATTCTGTCATATTTATATATACATATTTATATTAATTGTAACTATTTAATAAAAAGTAACTAAAATAAAAAATTTCTTTGTTGACCTTACTAGGAATTGACAAATTTTGTGTGTGTGTTACTTGTTATGGTACAATTTATACCCCCCTTTTGTGAGATGCACAATTAGCTAATGAATGCAATCATTTTTTTAAAAAAAAAGTGCGGCCTTCCGGTATTCTCCGCTTTCCCAATGGGGTTTTTGAACCAAAATAATTGCCCATCTCTGTTTTAAGCAATCTTCTTCATAATTTTAAAAAGCATCATGCACAAATAAATTTGATTATTCTTATAGATAATATTTCTCTCAGTTAACCTATTCATCTAACAACTTTTCTTCTAGAGACCACTGCGGCCGCGGTATCCGAGTGGTATAGGTATCAGATCATGGCTTGCCTTGCCACGAGTTCGAGCCCAGTACCACTAAAGACCTGCCGTGTAGGGCAGCGATGCACGTTAAATCTGTCGAGAGCTGAAACATCCTCCCGTTGGTGTGGTGTGGTAATTAGGAGAGGAGGGGTGCCAGCTCAGGTGTCGTCTACGTCACTTGACCATGGTTCAAAATTACGTGGTCCGTCGCCAAATGCCCTCGTGTAGCTGAACAGTGCGACGTTAATAATCAATCAATCAATCTAGAGACGACTGCTTAGATACAGTAATTCAGAAAATATCCGTCCTACGCACGAAACAAGTAATAGATATAAAAAAATTAAGTCAATCCCTACTTAGGTCAACAAAGAAATATTTGGTTTTAGTTACTTTTTATTAAATAATTACAATTAATGTAAATATGTATATACATATGACAGAATAACGATATTAATTGGCAAAATTGAAAATGTGGTTTTTTGCTTTCCTATGTAGCTGTTGGACTATTATTTTTGTTTGTTACTATTTATTCATTGATAAATCACATTCTCAGACATTAGGCTATCCCAAGTAGGATTCGAACCGACAACCTTTGGATTAAAAGTCCAACGAACTTTCCATTGCTCTACAGACACCCAAAAAGCGATTTTCCTTTTTATATATGGTGTTGGACTATTATTTTTGTCTGTTACTCTATTTATTCATTAATTTAATTTAATTAATGAACTAATATTTGAAAAAATTGTATTAACATAAAGTGTCATCCTCTACAAGTTAAAAAAATGTATTTGAACTTGAGTGAATAAATAAAATGTATTTTACTAACACTAAAAATTTGAACAAGATATATATATATATATAAATATATAAATACATATAGGGAGAGTGTGAACTAATAGTAGGAATTGAAAAATGGTTCTTTTGTAGATTTACACGAAATCTACAAAAGCACTGTGTAATATTTTTTTCACTTTTTGAAAGATCCCAAAATAGATTTCATCACACAATTAGAATTCTTATACTACTCATACCACTACTCCCACCATTCCTGCATCGAAAAAGAAGCTGCAAACTGCAGGATTTTCGCTTCCCTGTTAAGTATTCCTTTCGGTGTTTTCGTTATTGCCACTACACTTACCTATCTTCTCCATATAAGTACGTTTACGTTCCCTTTTCTGCATCAAAAAAATAGGTAGACGTTCAGAGAAATTCGTGCGCTGAATTCCGTGGAGGAAGATATGGTATCTTGATGAGATTGCTTTCTAATTCTGTGGAAGGAAGCTTCTCTGGAAGGCAGCTTAATTTCTTTTCTATATCTGGTAGTTTGGCAATTACACTTGATCATTCAAAGTATGGGATGGAATGGATCAACTAGATTTTATACAAGAAACAAAAAGACATGTGTTATAGAAGTTGAACTAATTTTTTTCTATGTTTTCTCAGTATAAAAAGATGTTTTCATGTCAGTATAAAAACATGCTTTCATGTCAGAATAAAAACATGTTTTATGTTTTCTCAGTATTTTAGTATTTAAATTTATTGATTATTTCTTTGAATCCTTTCTCATAATAGGAATTGTTTAATTTCTTAGAAAAAAGATATTTTTCTTCTATTACGTAAGAGATAACAAACCTATAGAGTTTATAACTGTATCTAAAGTAATTATAGATATTTATTTTTATTTTCCTTATTTTGACGTTTGAAAAAATTTTAAAATAAAAGTCCTGTTCGTTAGGCTCTTTAAAGATGCTAAATTATGCTTTAAGCAGAAAGGCAGTTTACAGAGAATCAATCTAAATTTTAAATCAAATTTATTTTACACGTATTCTAAAAATTTTTAAATTTGGAGAAAATTTATGCTCAAAAATGTATTAATAATTTGGAAATATTTTTTTGTTTAATTTCTCAATTTATACAGTGCAATAATGAATTTTTTCAGATATGAAAAAAACTTCAAGATGCATCACACCTTTAAATATTTATGTTTTTAAATGGTATACAATGAATCTTCATATAAAACTATTAAAATTCCTTAGACATTAGAAAGTATTCGAAGTCCTTTATTCAATATAATTTTTACTTATCTATAACTAAGGTTTATTTAATTAGTACAAAAATTAATTAATATTAATTTCTGTTATGATATTTATTTAGATATCGCTAATGATTTACCTATACGTATTTTTCCCACGTAAGCTCAAAACTGAGAATTTTAAGCTTCAAGAAACTCAATTTACCTATTATACTTTGATATTTATATGTAAATGCTATCAAAAATTCGATAAATGAATCTAACAAAAATTAACACTCGTGCTTTAAGTAATATGAGTATTCACTATTGCAGAAAACAACCAAACAAAGACAGAATTAACCGTATAAATAAATACAAATGATAATAATAATAGTATAAATAAATACAAATGATAATAATAATGGTATAAATAAATACAAATGATTATAATAATGGTATAAATAAATACAAATGATAATAATAATAGTATAAATAAATACAAATGATAATAATAATGGTATAAATAAATACAAATGATTATAATAATGGTATAAATAAATACAATGATAATAAAAGTTAATATATAAATGAAAATGTGACGCAGTTTAGTATGAATAAATTATTAAGGTATCAATTTACGTTCAGAATTTTGAAAAAGTGCATAAATGAATAATGAATGAAATTTTTTCATCATAATAGCAAAATTAAAACATTATAATAGGAATATTTTAATTCTAGTGGCTATAAATATTAAAACAAAATTCAGTTATACGCTTCTTTAAAACCACGATTCGGAACATAGTCGAATTTACTTTAAAAATTTTTCATCTAATATAAAACTTATTAGCATATAATAAAGAAACATATCATAACTTAATCTACTATGAAATTGTTCAGAATTTATCGTTTGAAATTTGAGACTAAAAGATAATGGTATATTTTAGAAATGAAATTAAACTTCACAGTTGCTAATAAAAGTTTCCTAATTTCAAAGCTCCTTGGAATATTTAACCTCGTTTCCTCTTAATGCGGATTAAAAATATGTGTGCGCAATTTCATGCTCAGAAGTAAATGTCAGAAAATATTTAGCGCTTTGATAATATATTATTTTCAATAGAGTATTTATAATATTTTAAAGGGTAGTTACTTCCGAAAACAAAATTACTTTGAGTTATTTTCTGTGTTTTGCATGGTGTTAAAATTATTAAAAAAATAAGTTTAAGTGCAAGAACTGACATTTATAGAAAATAAATTTGATCTCTTCAGTAATATTCCTTTATTATATTTTTAAGGTGACTCCTTATTCCTTTTATGTTATTTATATAGTACCAAATATATATAACTTACCAACGTTGCGAACTTTAATTTTAAACTACGGTCTTGGCTCACAATTCTTTAGAGTTTTAGTTAATATTCTAGTTAATTTCTGAATGTCTAAATATTAAATGCGTTTCTCAAGAAACATTCAAAAACATCACTTCACGAAAAATAAACGAGATATAAGGAATCAAAGATAAATAAATTTTATACTATATTTCGAAAAATAAAAGGTTTTAAAAATTTGCATGAATATGGAAGGTTTATTCCCAAAATACAAACTTTTCTTAAATATTTTATAATTTCTGATTAAGCAAAATATGAGTTAGCCATACATAATAGTATACTATTTTTCATGTATTTTACGTTATCGTTGACTTGATGTTTTTCATCTTTGTGTTATGATTTAATGAATTTGTTTAGCCCGGGAGCGTGGGGTACAGAGTCACCCCAGGCTCACGGAATCTTTAATTCTGGGGAAGCAGTTAATTGGTTACCAATGACCTTGACAGCATCCTCCTATATGATAGCCTTCATGGGAACTAAAATGTAATTGTCACATATCTCCCCTTTTCTGGAGGATCCTACTTGGGATGTTCGAAATCCCCACATAGCCACTTTTTTTCAATAGATTTTCTATGAACCAGCTACATTTTCCCCCTGTAAACGGCTTAGTGATTTTGATTGCTGTGTTATACGACTCGCTATGGTTTAAAAATGTAAATGAATATAAAAAAAGAAATGGGCAAACTCCATCTCTATTGTATGAAATTGCAACTTATCAAGCAAGGGAAGAACCAAATAAAATAATGGATATTAATTAAAAAAGAGGAAGTAAATTTGAGAAAAGCGATGAACGTAAAACGTTTGAGTGAAAGGAAAATTTTCAAATTTAACCCAAAAAACTCCTTCAACAAAGATATGAAACCTCAAATATACCACAAAGCGTACTGCATCCTATCAAATAGACACAAGAAGGAAAAATCCAATATGTTATTTGACGATCCTTAGAGGACAGTAAAACTACAATAACTTGAACAAAATGTGACAGTTTTATCGGCAAATAACATTCATGTAAAGTTTGCGAAAAGTGTCTGTGACTTGGGTACTTAATTTTAATCATTCACATTTGAAACCTTTTAGTTCAATTTAATTCGATTTTTTCTTCTCAAATTATCACAGAAAAGTTAAAAAGTCCTTAAAACAGGTAAGCATACTTTTTCATAACTAAACTATTCACTGCAATTTTACGATTTGTATCGTGTACAATAAAAATAATTATAAAAAAATAGGATTGGTTAGACTCAATCACCTCGCGCGACCACTAACGTTAGTATTGTGTGTGTGTGTGTGCCTTCTCCAGGGTTAAAAAGATAATATCAGGACTTCTTTTTACATAACTCATACATTTATGTGTGCGAATTTCACTCATGCTTTTGTTACTTCTTTCCAAATAAATTTAATTACAAATAAAGTGAATTGTCTATTCATATCCCTCCATTCAAGATTTAACCCTGTAATCTTCAAAGAGAGATCACAAGACAGATTACAGGAGAGAGCGAAGAGGAGAGTCAATTGAGACAATGTGGAGGAGATGCGATAATTCATCTATCTCTACTGCAATTGCATATGCTGATAATTGTTTGCCAAATCTTAATTGAGAGCGAGATATCAATTGAAGCGTATTATTTCTTCTCAGTTAGATTTATAATCATCAAGGAATGATGTAAATTTGTAGATCCTTTTGTCCTCCTTTCCAAAAAGTTATAGATATATTTTTATTTAATATAAGGATTACTAACTTATGAATCAGTCCCAATTTATATTGAAAAATTAATAGAAGAAACTCAGGTAAGACTAAGATGCTGTAAAAATTATTTTGAATGGAAAAATTGTGATTATAAAAGTTATTTCAACTAATCTCTAACTATTCAATTAACGTTATTTAAAAACAATATAAAATGTTATTTTTCTTTAAAACTTACAAAACAATTATTTCATTCTACTTTTGCCATCATAACCTTACCTTAGCCTCGGTAGCTTAGTAGTCAAGGTAACGGATTCGTGGCCGCCGTGTCATGAGTTCGAGCCTAGCATCGCTGAAGCCCCACCGTGCAAAGGGGACCTATGCACACGTTAAGTATGTCAAGGTTTAAGCTTCCTTCCAGAAGTGTGTAGAAGTTAGGAGAGGGGAGAGAAATATCTCACAAGTGTCGTCCTCATTACTTGACCATGGTTTAAGCTTACGAGGTCCGTCGCCACAAAAGCACCTGAGTAACTGAACAGTGCGACAATAATATTCAATCGCTTACTCATTATATCCGTAATATATTTTTTAAATACCATGACATCAAAGAAAACAAAATAATTAAATTCTTTTGAAAAGAAACAATATTTTTAAGAACAAAAGCATAAGGGGCTTTTTGATTCCATAAAATAAATTTTAGGAAAACAAATTATTTTCTTTTATTCAATTTTATTAAATTAAAAAATATTGAGAAACATTTTCTTCATATAAAAATATTCACTATAAAAATAATTTGAAGAATAAATATTGCATAAAATTCAATTTATCTTACCAAAACACAAATACCATACTCTTCTGTTACTTCATTATCTATTTGACAGTCTTTATACTCATCATTATAGTAATAATGAACTCTGAAAGAAACTGTGATAGTAAAGTAAGCCTGCCTGCTAATCCTTTCAAATTAATTCTAAGACACTCATTTCTTGTTTCCAATTATTTAAAAATGAAATTCAAGAAACGTTTCCAAATTTCATAGAAAGAAATTTTTAAAAATTCAGGTACTATAATAAAATATTATATTAGACAACCTTTAAAAATATAGTATCAGACATAAAATACCTAACATTTTGTTTGTTACATTTGAATTAATATTAACGTATATTACATCGTTGAAAAATAATGTGTAGCAAAGAAATCAGTATTTATAGAAATTATAATACACGTTTCTATTTCCAACTATGCTAACATTAAAATTCAGAGTTTTTGTGAAAACCTTAAAATTAATATACAAACTCATTATTGAAATTCACATAGTACTTAAACAAAAAGATTTCTTAAGCATCCAGATTTTATTTAACTAAAGATAAAACTAAAAGATTCTTTGTCTTCCTAAGCATAACAACACCTTTTTGCTACGGTCTTTATAACATTATATTAAGTTAAATGAAATGCCATGCTTGGTAACTTTTACACAGCTAATTACTATTATCAGTTAAAGTTAGAAGAAGGAAAGTAGTATTTTACTTTCCCCCGGTATCGAAACTGGTAACTGTAGCTGCGGCGACTGAGATTGTAATTACTTCAATAATCTTTAATAGCTACATGGGGGGAAAATTACTAATTACGCTTTTTATTTTTATTATTAGGTTTAAATTTGTACCCTTTATATTTAAATATTAACCTTTTAATTTCAAGTAGGGGATTTCAAATATTATGTAACATGCCTCCATTACAGTCCAACTAACATCGATAGTCGGTTTATATACTTAAAATGTTTTCGTTTATTTACATGTGAGGTATTTTTGAAAAAATGAAGCTTATGTTTGAATATGTCTTACTTTTCTCTGTATTAAGTTAAGAGGATACTTTCCACCAAATAGGCGGTATGACAGGCCGTGGGTAGTCTAGTGGTTAGAGCATCGGACTCCAGACCGGAAGGCCAGGGTTTGATGCCCTATGCCTCCGAATACGCTCCGAGTACACATGGAATACGTGCTCGTTAAATCAGTGGATCTGAAAGTCTTGTGGGCTGAATAGAGAGTGCGAGGACTGGAGAACATTTCCTCCCCTTCAGTTCCATGCCTAAATTGTGGATGTGGAGATAGGTGATGTCGCCATCTATCGTCCGTTCGGAGATTTTCACCGAGCTAATTCGTATTGTCACCTGTATGGTGCTCAAGGCCAACGACAGGCGTACTTCTAGTCCCTTGCCTCGATCTGACTACGTCAGACAGGTGGCATTAGAAACAACAACAACAGACAGTATGAAAAAAAGAACGAGAGAATAAACTTAAAATGGAAGGACTAAACAGTGTTTATAAAAAAAAATATGAAAAAGCAAGAGATGCTTAATTTTATCTAGTATACGAGTATTGGCAAAAGGTGTGGTAGCGCGGTATCCTAGTGGTCAAGATCACAGACTCGTTGCAGGCATGTCATAAGTTCGAGCCTAGTACCGCTAAAGGTCCGCGTGCAGAGGTGTCCGATGCACGTTAAACATGTTGAGACTCAAACGTCCTCCTGTTGGTGCAGGTGTAGAAGTTAGGTGAGGGGGCCTCTCAGGTATCGTCATCGTCACTTGACCATGGTTCAAAATTTCGAGGTCTGTCGCCAAAAGCCTTCGTGCAGTTTTATAGTGCGACGTAAATATAATTCTAACTCTTGGCAGAAAGTATCATTCTGGCATTGTTCACTGCTCAAATTATACACAGAAAAGATTTTTACACAGCTGTACCATTACTGATGCGTTGTTCATTCTCGCATCGATGAAAATTTTTTTATGCAAACACACAGGAAATAAAATACTTCTTCACACACACACAGAGACAAAATGATACACAAACTTTAAAAAGTCAAACGATATATTATTGAAATGAATATCTTTGCTCAAATTAAATTAAAAAAAGGAATTTTAACGCATCCTTATTTTAAAATATTTTCTTCAACTTTGATATTAAGAATTATTTGCACTTTTATAACGTTTTCTTCATTCGAGAGCATGACAAACAATTAAATATGTAGCATCATTCGTATATTTTTATTTCACAATCGAAGAATCTAAATGACTCATATGAAACAAATTCTTTCCAGTTATATATACTGTTTCTACAGTTTTGATGCCAAAAAGCAGAAAATAAATGAAGTATGAAAGATTGTGTGTGTGGTTCAGACAAAGCTAATAATCTTACGTGTTTATATATTTAAACTTCCAGTTAAAGAATTAAAGATCTTCCATATTCCTTTCTAAAATTTTCAAAATGAAAATGGAAAATTCTTTCTTTTCTAATAGAATAATTTAAACTCTAACCGTTACATAGCGAGCATAGGTAAATGATAAATTTAAATTTAAAAAAATATTTTATAACTAAGAAGTGTATCATTTTCTTTGTCAATACTTTATATTTATCTCAGGTTGAAGTTGTTACATTAAGGCAGTGCAGACCTTTCAATATTGGTGATCCACATTTTTCAATCAGAATTTTCTTCGCCCCCCCATACAATAACAATGTATTGAATGCAATAATAATATATTTTGACGCTAAAACTACAACACGACCATAATTATAAACTATACAAATTATCAATATAAGTATTAAATTTTGTGTACAAGCTATGAATAGAAATAAATATTTTAAGTTATCCGACTACGTTCGGAACCGTGATTTTAAAAAAGCGCATAAATGGATAATTTTCATGATATTTAGTGTCACTTATAGCTTAAAACTTACTTTAATTTAGTAACATGCTTATAGGCGTAATATTTAAAAAATTTCCAAATTATAATAACAATAAAATTTTTTTTAAAAAAAATAAGGTCTTTCAAATGCTAACATTTTTATCTGACGTTGAAAATTTTTTAAATTTATTATCCCTATGCTCCTAGAAATATTATGTTTTCTAATGATAATAAATTGCTTAAAGACATTATTATATTGTTACGAATTTTGTGTAAAATAGCATAAATAATTTGAATTTTTGAATGTGTAATGCAATTATTTTACTCTATGTTATATTTATTTTATGTTAAAATTTAACATTCGCCAAAAACGCGGTTCCTTACGTTTTAATGGCGATACAATGGGAACTTGGCATAATTTTTGGCGATATGATGACCATTTTGACGACTTGGCGACAGTGTTGGCGGGTATGGAACCCTATGGATTCTTATAGAAATTAGTGGAGAAATTCACTAAATTCACGATCTATGACGCAAGCCGATCTTTCTCGAAGGATCTGCGAGGGCTATAAATACGGAATCAGTCACCGGGATTGAGTTAGTCTTGTTTTGACTAGCGATTAGTAGTCTTGCCCAAACCGTTGAAACGATTAGTGATTATTTTGACTGTTGAATAGGACAAGCGGTGCTTGTGAATAATCTTTTACATACGTGTATTGTAGACACCGATTACTGTGTATGAGTGCCGTTGAAGGTGTGAAGACCTTCTGAGATTTATTCTGCGAATTTTACTGTGTATTCCGTTTTAGAAGAATTGATTTTCCGACAATAAATTCTCAACGCTATTAAAGAACTGCCTTGTTCTTTGCGACTGATTTGCATAAACTCCTCGAACTCTGATCAACGTAACAATATGTTATTTATACAAATTTTTCTTAAAATAAATGAAAAATAAAAATTTTATGTCAAAATAAATACATTTAAAAAATATTGTTAAGTATACCTTTCACATAAAAATAGGCTTTTAAATTTGTTAATACATATGTTTAAAAGGTATTTTAGGTATTTTAAGCAAAATATTTCGTTTATTGAAGAAGAGAAAAAGAAAGAGCGTCTTTTTTGTTTTGAAATATTCACAAGTTAAATTAGATACTCCATAGTTTTAATAACAATGCTAAAGACAATATTTACAGTTGTTTTATGTATTAGTCCAATTACATGCTCATATAACCGCTGTACCTTAATTAAATATGCATATTTAAGAAGAAATACTTTCAATTATCTTATTAATTTCTCATTAACCTCATTACGAGCTGATAATCAATTTAAAGAATGAATAATTCATTAACAATAAGTGACACTCGTGATTGTAGGAAATATACTGACGAAAATTAAATGTTCCTATTGTGTGTGTGGTTAGTTTAAACATAATTGAAAATTGAATATTAATGATAAACTCACTAATTTAATTCATGTATTAATTAATTGATTAACATATATTATATTATTGTTATGTTTATCTTATAATTAAAAATATTTTTGTAATCCTAGATTGTATATGCTTAACAAACTCTATAATAAAAATATTTTTTTTTGAAACAGCTATCACCATTTTTTTCAAATTAGAAGTTAAAATTAGCCTTTTAAAAACCAGCCCTGAGATTTAAATAAAATAAACGTATCACGTATCCCAAATTCTATCTTATAAAAGACTATCCAAGGGTTTTTAAATATGGGGAAGATTAATTACAGAAAATCTTTCAGCCATTTTACTCATTATCAACAGAAATTCATTTCACTCTTTTAAAATTTGCTTTCAAACACAATTATTTTGGTTGTATTTCCTCACACATCGATTGTGTAACTTTTATTGAATGCAATATAACCATTTCCCAAAACATCGAATTTTTTCATATCATTTTCGAAAGATAAACATTTACATTTAACCCTCTGACCGGAACATCCGTCTCTCAGATGGGAATGATTTGCTTTGATACCTATAGATAACGCTGTGATGAGATTTTTGGGGTGGGCTGCCTTGACATCTTCAGTTGGACTCTACGTAGTGGGAGGATCAGGAAGTGGTACACGACGATTCTTTTCAATTCACGATATGTGTGATTTTTCTTACGTATCACCGTCTATCAGACGAAAATTCCTATAGTTTTTTCATGTTTGGTACTATTATTTTTAATTACTTTTACATAAATATAAACAGTTTTAATCAGTTTTTATGAAAATACCGGTGGCAATTCTAGTGATAAAAATATATTTTTGTGCTTGAATTAACACCACACATCTTATTTGAGCCATACTCAATTTTCTGATCTATATATGGACATTTAAAACAGTCCTAAGGTAATAAAATTCAAAAAAAATTATTTACCCGTCTGTCAGACGAATGTTGAGGGCTGCGGTAGCCCAGTGATCAAAGTATAGGATCATGGCAAGCATGTCATGAATTCGTGCCCAGTACCATTAAAGACCCGCCATGTAGGGCAGCGATGCACGTTAAATCTGTCGGGAGGTGAAACGTCCTCCCGTTGGTGTGGTGTGGTAGCTAAGAGAGGGGTGCCGGCTCAGGTGTCGTCCACGTCACTTGACCATGGTTCAAAATTATGTGGTCCGCGCCAAAAGCCCTCGTGTAGCTGAACAATGCGATGTTAATATTCACTCACTCAGTCAGACGGATGTTTCTCAGTGCGGCAAAAAAAAAATTGATGTTCCGGTCAGAGAGTTAAGTAAACGTTAATGTCTTATTATTGCCATTAACAAAGAGAAAGACAGAGAGTACCCTTACATATTTCATAGTTTAATTGTACTATCTTTTTATTCTTTTAGTTTCGAAGAAGAAAAGTGTTTTTGTCATACAGAGTACCTTAGCTCTTCTCTTCTCGTTGAAACTCGCATCAAGTGATCTTTCTTTTGAACTCTTCAATCTCTTAAATTTTTTTCTCTTAGTTCTTTATTTAGAGTTGGAAGAAAAATGAAAATTAAGTTTCCAAAGCACCGTGTTGTTTCTTTGTTTAATCGTAACCAACTTAGAAGGGTCCTGAAATGAGTCGCGGGAGACCCATTGCGTCAGTCGAGCCAATCACATGATCAGGATCATAAAAAGGAGTAGTTGAAAAAAAAGGAGAGGAGAAAAGGGGTAGAAAATCATTATAAAAAGCATCTGGATGTCCTATCTATTGCTGCTTTTAGTTAGGTTATTTACATACTGAAGAATTCTCTATCTCTTTTTTTTCCACAGGAAGATTTAAGACTCTCTTTCATCTAGTACTTTTTTTCTTATTTGTTAATGGGGAGATTTTATGTTTGTTTACTTTGACGCAATGTTTGCTCTATATTGTTATAAAGAGAACATACACGCTGTATAGTAAACTGTTAATGCTGAAAAATGAATCAATATTTGACGTACAAATTTGATGTTTAAATTTAAATAATTCTTTTTAATTTTTTCAACGCCTGAATAGGATACATAACTGGAGGAGGATACATAACTGGAATGAGGAGAATTTTAAACTTTTTTTATGTTGCTGATAACAAGAACCTAGTACAGTAAGACCCCGCTTAACGCTGTTTCGCTTAGAGCTGTTTCGATTTAACGCTCTTTTATTTTAATTGTGGGTTTCCCTGAAATTACACGCAGTATTAGGCTTCCCGATATCCGAAGCAGTTTATCTGTGTTTCTTCTTTCCTGTGGTGTTATACGAACGTATTTTTATCGTTTCAAACATTTGTTGACGTTATTGCAAGTATAAATTTATGTAATATAAAGATTTTTGTAGTGACAAATATTATGATTTTAGTTTTTATCATGAGTGATAATAAAAAAATAAGAAAATAGAGCAACAAGAAAGGCATTTTCACTTGAAACTAAAATGCAAGTGATTAGAAGATTACATACTGGGGAACGTCAATATCAAATTGGTGCTGCATTGAATTTGGCAACTTCAACAATAAGGACCATTCTTAAGAATAAAGAAATAATACTGTCATCGGCAACTGCAACTACGACAAACTCTGCAACTAGAATTACCCGTTCTATAGAAATAATAAAATAGAGGAAATGGAAAAACGACTTTCTATATGGACTGACGACGAAATTGAACGCAATATGCCATTAAACCAAGAGTTAGAATTTTATTTATTTTTATATGTATATTCGTTTATTATGTTTCTATATTTGTAAGGAATACATTTTTGTTTTTTTGTTATAAAAAACATAATTAATAATTTTAATGGTAAAATACTTGACCAATTTTCTACCCATCTTCCCCTAACCCCATTATTTACATGATGAGATAACCTCGTTTAACGCTGTTTCATATTACGCTCTACTTTGATGGAACATATACCCAGCGTTAAGCGGGGTCTTACTGTACTTTTATTATAAAAAAAATTAAGGAATTGCTTGACATTAATCAACTTATAGAGGGTTCTGAATAATCCTCTGAAAGAAATTCCTTTCACGAATTGTATGATTTTTCATAACCTCTTTCTGCTAAGGAACTGTGATGTATACAAATGAGTCTCATTATTTAAAGTTAAATAACATGACCTCACTGAGAAAATTTTCTGTGAAATCTTGAAAATGTTAGTCTGAATTATATTTGTGAAAGTTATCTTATGGAATATCAAAGTATCCTGGCTTAATACTCGTGGTCTTATTATCATTGTCAAGACCTCTACAAGTCTTTCTGGTATTCAGATAAGTTAACTTTCCTGATGCTAATTTGCTCCATAGCTTGTTGCAACCATATTAGAATTTAAAAAAAGTTGTTGATTTTTATCCTTCGGTTACCCCTTAACTAACGCGAACTTTCGTTCGTCAAAAATTGCGATGTTTTTTCTTTCTCATTTTAAAATTTGTACCAATATAATAACAATGCATGATTTCTCTCTAATCATATTGCACCTATATAATAAGGAGTATCGGGCTTATGATTGTGTTCTATTTGTTTACTTTTATTCTCCATAACAATTTACGATTGAATGCAAAACTTTTTAAAAAGTATTACAGAAAAGTATTACTTAAGATAAAACAAAATAACGAAATCTCTGAAACTATTTATGGATATGGAAATATTATAAACGCATCCAGATTTGTAAATTGCACAATAAAAATCACTTAAAATTATTGAAATCACCTTACAAATCTAAAACAGTCTATACTCTATAAAGTTAAAAAAGAGGTAAAAAAATCGAAACTTTCAAATACAAAAAGGTCAAATCAATTTTTAATCCCCCACCCCAAATTTTGCAAGTTATTAAAATTTAAAATGTTACTACATATTGAATTCCCAAAAAAGATAATTAACTTCTTATTTACGTTAATTTTTTTCAAAAATTAAGGAAAGCAAATCGTTGAAAACTCGAGTAAATCTATTTGTCATAGTTAAAAAGATAAAAAATAATACACATAAGTTTAATAACTTATTTAATTTCCAATATTATAGAGAAAGAAATAAGCTTAGAAATATAATGGCAGGAAAACGGATAATAAAGATAATGTTGCTAATCTTAAATGTTCGTATACTCTAAAACATTTAACTTCTAACCATAATACTAAATATCCTGTAACATTTATAATCCTAACTGCAGCAATTCAAATATAAGGAGGCCATCAGCTAAAGGATAAGAATAATACATAAACATATTCACAAATATAAGTTTTAATTAATGCTGACTGTTGCAATCTGTGCACATGCAAACTTACTTGAGAAGATATAATTATTTCCAAAAGCAGTAGACCACGAAGATCTTTTCAATTCGTCTGGGCTTTATAACATATCAAGGTCATTTAGTCGAGGCAATATAACATGATGCAAGCTGTAATATACATATCCATTTAAGTTCGTAAGATAATCTTGTATATTATAAATGGTCCATAGGCGAGCAGATGCTTATATACAACTAAATTCTATTTAATTTAGTAAGGCTTTATGGAAAATTAATCCAAAGAACTAATTAAGTGACTAAGCTTCGCATACATTTCATGATCATTCAGTAAATTAATGATGAACTTCTGAAGTTTTAAAATTTTGAAGAGCTTGTTTTTTGATGAAATTTTAAAATTTCATAAAGAAATAAATTTTAACTGTAGAGGTTAAATATATATATATAACGCTTTCAACTTAACTTCCTGTCTGAAATTTGGAAGACTTAAAAGTTGTTTAATGAATGCATAATTGAGTCATTCTATCTGCTTTACTTTTTAAATCATGTGAATTTCCTCATGAAAAGGATTATTTTATAAGATACATTACCACATCCATGCGAAAATAAAATTTGTATTTGTAAGCAATTTAAATTTTTCTGATATGCCTAAATATATAATATTACATAATAGAATTAATACTAACAAAAATATAAATTTTATAAGAGATGAATTATAAACGACGAGTTTTTACTTAAAGGGAAAAAAGTACTAAATTTTGGTACATTTAAATTTAATTAATAGAAGGTGTGTGTGTTGTGAAATATGTGTGTGTGTGTGTGTGTTATTGATCATAAAGTGCACTATCGATAACTTACTATTGAAAAGGAAGAATCCTTTGAATAAAAGTTTTCAAACCCTATTTTCAGTAATATAAACTCATAAGTCTAGTTTTTTTTATACAACTACATAAGTAATCCTTTGAAATATGAAAATATCATCTTCTAAATTTTACCCTAAAACTGTGAAAATATCGGTATTTTTAAATATACGTGAAGTTATGAACCTTTATATCAATGTATTGTTTTCGACTTAGAATTTTACGTTTTTTAGTGGCCACCATAAACTTGTGACTATAGGTACACTCATAATTAGTGCTGTCGCTTCGCGGATTTGAATCTGGATTCAATTAAAGATTAACCGCGTAGAGGAGATAATACACATCAAATCTTTCGTGGTTCAAGTTCCTCAGGTTGGCTTGGTGTGGTAGTTAGAAGAAAGTTATGCCAGCTCAGGTGTCTTCTTCACTTGACCAAGGTTCAAAATTACAAAGCCCATAGCCCAACAGACTTCATATTGCTTCAGAGGTGGACATTAATAAACACTCACTCATCTTCTTTTTTAAAAAAATATCCAAATTCGATATGCTTAATTTTGAAGATCAAAAAGCTTAATTTTAAATTTTTAATTCATACTCCAGTGTTTTTTTCTTTTAATTTCTTTAAAATCAGTAAAGTAACAGTAGTGTAATTTATTTACTCTACAGTAACTTCTTTTTTCCCATTCCAAATCGTTTTATTTCTCTTTTAATATCGATGGAGAAGTGACACAAAATATTTCAAACATGGAAATTTCATCTCAACATTATACCTATGAAAATCAATGATTTCATTTGCTAAATTATAAAAGTTTGAAGAAGTTAGTGGTTAAATAGTACTGAGACGGAACACACTGGTGATTTTTCAGGCATCTTTGAACTGTTATACTACTGAGGTAAATAGACAAAATATTTGGATTATGGAATTTCTCAAATTTTTTATTCTGTAAAGGGTTATATGAAAATAGAAAAAAGTGTCTTATGGACAAAATAGGGTATTTTGGACATACGCACAAAATAATTGTTTTTCAAGCGAAATATTAACATATAAGGTTAAATTCTCTCTCTGTTTGAGATAAAACTAGACCGATTAATTTCTGAACCCAATTCAAATTTATTATGATCTAGCAATATACTAAAACCCGAACTTGCTTAGACATATGAAATAACCTGTATTGGGAAATTTTCCTGATCAAAGTATGAAAATGATATTTCTTTGCGTGTTTTTGTGTGTTTTCATAATAAATACATGAGACTTACAAATTTCTTGTAATGAATATTGATATTGAATAAAATGATAAGACCCGGATACGGATACTTATTGAGGTAACAAAATCTGTCTCATTTTTGTTAATTGCTAACTCTTCATTCTTCTCTGTAGGTAGTTCAAAAAATAAAGTTTAAATATTTTAAATGAATGTAAGATGTTTTTTTCCTCTTAATCAGTACATTAAACTGTAATTTTGTTCTCTGTTCTTGCAAATACCATTATGCCACTTATTGAGAATTCGCAAAGGAGCAAAATATTTTGAGTTTTGCATTGTCAAGAAATATTAAACATAAGTATTAATTTGCTAAATAAAGAAAAATCTTATATAAAGAAAATGAGTTCATTGTAAATTTTAGGTTCTAAAATCCTTTTCGTATTGGGTAGTAGTAGATTCTCTTTTATTCTTATAAGTAAAGGCTATGGTTTATTCAGAAATATTCAATTCAGGGAAATTTAAATTAGGAAAAATATTTAAGTAGCGATATTTTTTTTTTGGCAATAAACAAACTTATTCAAACTCAAACCTCAGTTTACAATTTGGACTTAAATAAAATATAATATCTATCCCATAAGGTACCCTGAAAATAAATGTTTCTTAAAAATATATTTGTTTAATTAAAAATAAGGTTACACACATTTGCATATATTAAATTTTCTTTTCTAAATATCGCAATTTGGTAAAAGTGTATGTAAGTGTTTTCTATATAGATGCATTTCACAGATTTAATTAACTCTTCAGAAAATTCCACAAATACTTTATACTAACAAAAAAAAGTTTAAAACGTCATGGATACTTGCTTAACTTAAATTTTTTATTACTTTAACAATAAGAAATGAAACAATAAGATACATCAATTAAATTCGTTTCGAAACGCAAAAACAAAATTAAATTCAGGAAAAACTATTAAAATGTGGTTTGGCTGAATTATTTATTTACTTATTTTAAAATTTTATTTAAATTTTTGCTAAATTTTTAATTGATCTCAATTTGCAAGAAATAAAGTATATGCCTTAGAGGTATTTTATTATTGTAATCATAGAAAAATGTTCAAAATAAGAAATAAAGAATAAAGTACTTCCAAAGTTCTAAGCAGCCATTAATATTTATTTCTGAACGAAAAGTTGTATGAATGCGCATTATTTAAAAAAATGAAAAAGGAGAAAAAAATATACAGAGTTTCTTTTGAAACATAGAAGAAAAAACATTCTGACAAATAGAAATTTAATTAATAACTCTGAAGAAACATATCATTTTACTTTAACAAAGAACTTTAAATTATAAATTCTCAACTAGCCATAAATGGATTAACCTAGGACCCATTTCTCATAATTTCATTAAACTGCTTATTAAATGGGAAACTCTTTAATAACTTATTTATACTTAATTATTTTTTTGTATTCTCGTTTTGTTAGGGAACAGTTTCTTTTTCTTTCCATTCTGTTGCATGGAATTGTAATTATTCTCAGAAACAGAGTATAATTTATTAGATGCTCTCTGTATTTCTTCTAATTTATTTTTTCTGTCATTTCTATAAAGATACGCTTGAATGAGATAAAAGAGTTTTTTACACAACGGAGCTGAAAATTCACCTTTGGCAATCAAGCAGTTAATAAACCAGATTAAATTTAGATTCAAATGGATTTCGTCACAGAAAGAAATTAGGGAAAAAAGATGAAGAAAATATACAAATTGAAAAATAAATTAATAAGGATTTTTTTATCCTTAGTTTTACCTCTTATTTTTGTAATAAAATATTGGCTATAAAGCCTTGCTCGCGCGCGCGTTTAGATAATCCTTGAAAAAGCAATATTTCAATAAGCTTTTATTAAATCTTATTTTCACTGTATTTTATGTATCATATGTAAAAAAAAATGTCTTACGATTCGACATATGTATTCATATTTCACTACATACACACTTACAGAAACTGTTCCTTTATACACACACATCCTACAGAAATTTAAAAAAAAAAAAAAAAGGAAATATAAATGGAAAATTGCGAGATTCGCTGCTTATTTTTCACTTCCTTTTTTATAAATTCATTCTGCTCTATCAATTCTACTTCTTCTAGCTGGTCGCTGGTCTATTCCTGAGCTTATTTCTTGAATTAATTTTTGAAAATATCGAAAGAGCAGAAGTGAGGTACATTTTCAAATTTTTTATATAACGGAGCTTCTTTCAGTAGTCGAAGATACAGATATCTGAAGTGAAAGCCCTAAACCTCAAAGAAAAAGGAATCGCTCTCATCAGAATTTCACGCGTATTTAAAATAAAGTTTGGCGATTTAAAATAAAAATATGATTAACTACATAAAATATAAATTTTGATTCACAAAACTTATCTTTCTTATTTGTGTTATTCCACGGATAAAAAAAACTGAATATTATTTTCTTTTTACCCCCTCAAATGCAGCATTTTTAAAATCCCCTTAAAAAGAATTGTTGTTGGCCTTTTGTCTCGTATTAATCAACCTCCTTTTAAATTTATAATTACAAAGATTCGGGTACACAGTACCCTTTTTCAAGAAAGATTGTTTGGAAACATTAATAGTAAAAATAATTTATGTTTTATATTCCGATTATATTATTAAATTATATCTCAAAGTGAAAAGTCAGTTTGACTAGTCATTGTTTTACAAATATAGAAAATTAAGAATTTTTAAAAAATTTTCAAACACTTATAAAAAATGCTCAATTTCAAAATTGTTTAGTCATTTAAAGTGATTTAAGTTTCTTAGATTATTGTAAACAAAATTAAAATGGATTTGAAAATCTGTTCCCTTGTTGATTTTTAATATTTATTTTTCTAGCTAAACCTGAAAAAAACACGAACATTTTTAAAATCTTAACTTAAGCATCTCTTAAAAAAATAATTAGATATCTCAAACCTAGATCATTTACTAGATTTTATAGAAGATAACGTTTGAGAATATAAATAAAAACTTTCAAGACTCTATCTTGAACAGAAAAAAAAGGCTTTAGGAATAAGAAAACACTTATATCTTCAAAATTTAAAGTCTGAAAAAAACACATTTAAAGTTTGTTAAGTCGTAAAGAAAATCTAATAATGGCTTTAAAGCTATAATTTTTAACATGATTCTTTTCAACATTAGTTCTACACTAAAACAATACTTTAATTAAATATAACTAAAACTGTTTTTTTAATTCAAAATATATTTTTAAATAACATTGATAGTATTTGTTGTGACGATAGTTTATTCAGTTTATATATTCTTAACCTAATATTTCCACAAATGTTTTGAAACACAAAGCATTTATCTAAAACAATAATAAGGATATTAACTTAAGTAAAAAATTACCAGGTTTGTACATAAAAGTTAATATTTTCAGTTTTAAATTGGGCATTTAGCAAGTTTAAGCTTCTGTTGCTCAAATTTAAAATAACTACAATTTGCACTATTATGCTATTTGTATAATACTTAAATTTGTTTACTATTATGAAGTTTAGTACACACATATTACATGTGGAAATATTCAGAATACTTGTATTCGGAAGTCTAATTGCTATATCAACTTAGGACTGGTTTTTAGATACGTTATTTTCAGTAATATCCCATCTTTTCCGAATATTGTTTCATATAACAACCTGAGAACGTTTGGGTCATGGCATTTTTTCAACAGGAAAAAATTAATTATGAAGTTTCTAAGTTATATAAACTAATTTTTAAAACTAAAATTAGCCCTTAAATCAATCTTAATTAAGTAACTATGAGAACTCAAAAAGCTCAAAACATAATCAAGCAGAAATGATTTGTGTAATGAAAATTGAAATTGGTAACCATTTCACACTGAAAGAGTTGATTGTGCTCAAAAATTGTGTTAATTAATTCAATCTAAGTGTGGAAAAATGCTTTAAAAAGAACTGAAGCAAAAACCTAAGCGCAGAAAACTTCAAATATCTTAAAAACTAATTTGTTGTTCGATCTGATATTTGGTAGCAAGCTTCCCAATGATACGGGCCAAAAAAAAAGGCAAACAACGATAATAATAATAATTTTTTTCAGTATATTTTTTTGAAATTCGGAGGGTTGTGTAGGAGGAAATGTGTAGCCTTAAATTAATTAAGTACGAACATTGTATATTGAAATTCAGACATAAAAAGTAGTTTTCAAATTGTTGAATTTAAAAGGATTAAGAAAGTAGGAACGAGTAGAAAAAGAAACGATATTATTAATATATTTCTTGTTAATACATTAAATATAGCAGATTATTTATTTAAAATAATTTAATTTTTGTTTCTTTCCTTTTTTTCACACTTTCTCTTAACTTTTCCATTTCTTTTCCCAAAATTACAATTTAGATTTGTTTGGACCATTGCTTTCTAACTAGACAAATCTGAAAAAAAGTAGCTTACATTATTTGATCTTAACAGGAAATTTTTGTATAGCTCTTTTGTTATGAAAGAGCTTGGCTTACAAATTTAATCAGTGAATGAGCATGATAATAGTAATCATCTTCAAAATACTGTCTTTGGGATAGTAATACTTATGTGACTGCTGAATAACAACGAATAACTGTAACACAAATAATAATAATGTAAATATACAGAAATTTCTTTCACAGATAAATAATTTAACGGATTGATTTATTGTTATTAATGTCACTTTTTAATGCAACTCGAGAATTATGGATGACAGACCGTATAATTTTAAACCAAGACCAAAGAACAAGGATGAATCCTGTGAATTGGAATCCCCTCTTCACACTTTCACATCATGCAACAAGAGGGCTTTCAGCCTCGACAGATATAATTTACAGCAACTTCTATACACAGGCGGTGTCTAGTAATTCAATTATTTATTGATACCACTTTTTAAATCTACAGCAAGACTATTGGCATCCGACATCATAATTTTGAATCATGGTCAAATGGCGAGGATGGCACCTGAACTGTGTGTGGCATTCCAATCATCAAACTTCCACACCAAGCAAAATGAGGACTCTAAGTATCGACAAATGTAGTGTGCATATGTTTTTATATACAATTTTTGCTTATTTATGACAGAATTCGAACCATTTGCTTGATATAAACAATGCCAGTCACAAGTTTGTGACCATGATCAGTCGGCTACCCAGGTCAAAGGATAATTTGATGTCACTATGTATGCAAATTAGTAATCATATTAATCTAATTAAAAAACAAATATTTAGTCAATAAAAAAATTATAGGAAAACTGCATTAAAAACGCCTATTGAGTTTTAAAAAATATTACAAATCATGCAAAATATTTAATTTATTCCCTAAAAAAAATAGAAAATCCAGATAAAGATCCATACTAGGCAATCATCTAAAATTAAAATTAATTAGACAAAAAACACAAAACAGTAGTTTTTAAACATAAAAAACAAAAGCATCACATTAAATTTTTTTAAAAATCACAAGTCAAAGGAGTTTATAAATAATATGTGTAACGCGGGTCCTATTCACACCCTTCACTTATCTTCTAGTCAAATTCTTTTTAACTGTAGTATGATTATGAAATCGCTTTTTGTAGAGGAACCATGATTCATGTGAATGTGAGTTGCTATTTAAAGTCAAGCTAAGAGAGAGAGGAAGTTGATAGTCGTCAGTCTGATGCTGAGATATGTTAGAGCTGAAGCTTTGTGAATTTCTGATAGGAATTATGGAATTATTTTCAGTACTGCGGAATTAACCATCACAGGTAAGTGATTAAATTAATTGTTATAGATATTTAAGTTGATATAGATGATAAGTTGACCACTCCCTTCACTGAAGCTAAAGTTTGAGAGTAAATTGATAAATAAAATAAAAGTGTTGATTTTATTAACTCAGGTAAGTCGTGCCCTTGATACTAACGTTAATGATCGCGTGGAGTGACGGAGTCACCCTAATTCTTTTTTTATAATTTTTTTTATCGTACGCGATAAAAATCTTAATTCTAGTGAAAAGTTTAATTAAGAGAAAGTATACTTACGTACTTTTAAAGACTTTTCAATTTTTCTTTGATAATTTGAGAAAAAATCCAATCAAACTCTGCTTAAAGGTTTCAAATGTGAGTGACATTAACAAAGAACAAAAATAACAGACACTTCACGTTAAGAAAACGCAATACAGGAAAGATATTTGTAGGATAAACTTTCATATCTTGTTCATTGTAGTTTTTTTGTCCTTAGATTATTGATAAATAGCATGTTGAACTTTTTCTTGGTCGAGTCTTTTTGACAGGGCACTGTGTGTCTTGTGGTACACTAGTAGCTTCATATATTTTTTAATGGAGTTCTTTCGGTAGCATTTGAAAATCTTTCTTTCGATTCACACGTTTCATATTAATCACTGTTCTCAAATTTACATTCAGTACCCATTATTTCCTCGGGATCCCTTTCTTGATCAATTTCTTTTTTCCAATGTTTCAACTACATCCAATATAGATTACAGATGCAATTTTTTTTTTTTTTTTTTTTTTTTTTTTATATTCTGTTCATTTACATTTATGAACCATTAGTCGTATAACACAGCACTAAAAACCACTGAGTTGTTCACAGGGTAAAGTATATCCTATTCATAGAAAATATTTTGGAACAAAAATGGTCTCATGGGGAATTCAGTCACCCCAAGTACCTTAAGATTGTAAAAACTATTTGCCACGCCTAAAAATGATGGAGATATGTGACAAATACATTTTAGTTCTCTAGAAGACAGTCATATAAAACTATACTGAGAAGATCGCGTTGGTAACAAACAAATAGTTTTCACCAAATTAAAAATTTCGTGGGACAGGGGTGACTCTGTGCCCCACGCGATCTCTCCTGAGTTAAAATACATTCTTATTCTGCTTATCCAAATTCACCCGCAACTAAAGAGTAACAACATATGATAGAAAAAAACCCAAAAAAATGTGAATAGGAAATTTTAAAAATCTCTTTTTTGTGGATGAAGTTTTGTATGAAAATAAAACATTTCAATACATTATATGAAATCTTTTTTATTTTTGCCACATAACTCTAATTGTACCGTAAAAAAACTGCCTATTACAAAATTAGAAACCAATCTGATCAAGGTACTATTTCTTTCTCCATAGAATTCAACACACGAATTTTGCTAAGCATTTGCCTAATTTTTTCCCCTGTCATGTAGAAAAGGGAATGTACCCGTATATATAGAAAGAAAGCAGGTAAAAGTAGTAGCAGTTAGAGAAGGATAACCTGGGAAAAGAATACTACTTAGTATGGAGCTAAAATCTTATTTCTGGTTCTTTATTTCCAGTCCCTAGTTGACTGCTTTGTTACGAGAAGAAGTGGTATGGTTCTGAAAAGATACTATTTGGGTGAGAATTCTCCTTTTGAGAATTGCAAGACGAGAAACAATTCGTCGAAATTCTGCATAGGGCTTTTGTTTTTATCCATGTTGAACTTTATGTTTTTTATTATAGAGGCAAATTGTTGACTATTCTCTGAAATACACCTGAGGTTTCTACGGTTTGTATCTCTGTATTCTATCTTAGTAAAAATGAATAAGGATAAATACTATTCCCAAATTAATTTCAAATTGAAACACGTATTTCTTGCTAACCTTATGCAAATCATTTGTGTATTGCTTTCATAAATTAGTAGGGTTTCATTTGTTTGTTGAAAGTTTTTAGATTAAAATAAAAATCATCTATTCAACCGTTAAAATAGTTATACTGTTTCAAAATAAGGAATAAAATGTGTTTCAATGCACTTTACTTTATTAAAATAAACACAGGAATTTTTGCCTGTAATAAACAGGAATTATTCGGCAACTTTTACTAAGTTAATAGAAAAGTCTTATAAAAAATATTTTTTATTTAATATTCGTCGGGATTGATTGCAGTTCTTTGGAGAGAAAAAGAATCATTATTAATCGGATCCTACTTACACTGAAAAAAAAATGTTTTATGGCATGGAGATTAGAAGTATAAAGTAATTTTAAAAAATAATTTCAAAATTTAATATTTCTACAAAAGGTTGTTAAATTTTTAATTTTTTTCTTTTGTTATTTCCAATGGCGGATTACAATACAACTGCAAACATAACAAGAAACAGAGAAGATTGACAAATAACAAGAAACAAAAGAAACACAAGTTCATAGTTTAGTGTATAAATCAACCATTTTGTGTCTAGCCTCTCAATATCTGCTCCACATGGATCCAGTGCACGACAGTGTGCCAAATGAATGGCGTCCATTCCTTCATTGGAGTCGTACAGTTTACATAGCAATGGCAATGCTGTGTAAACGGCACCTGGGCAATGCCTATCATGCCTTGGATAAGCAGTCGTGTCCAGTGGCGATTCAAAAATCCGCCACAGCTTTATCTCGCCGCTATTTTGGAATATCAAGAAGTTCGCTAAACCACATTTTTTGTTTATTCTTCTGTTTGAATTTCTACCAAAAGTGTTATCTGTAGTACTTATTTGTGATTATTTGGCACTATACAGAAAGGAATTCTATTTCTAGAGATTTGAATGATTTTTGTCCCCTTCTTTTCCTTCGGCATTTTTATTTCCATCAATGCCACGGCGCGATGGAATCCATTGCATGGCCATGTCTATATGGCCATGAAACGGTTTGTCTCAGTTTGTGTTTTTCGAAACATTAGTGTATTCAAAATGCTACTCCTTCCACAATTTTTTTCCAATCACTTCCATTTTTTCCTGCGTGTTATATATAAAGAATGTAATAAAATTAAGGATTCTTTTTGCTTTAAACTGAATAAATTTTTGTAAGAAAAATTTAAATGTAAGAGATATTGGCTTTTTTTTCCGTTTTTTTAGCATGCATATCAACATTTTATTTTTTTTCTCGAAAACGAATAAAGTTATTATAAAATCCATCACTAAAGTTGCTTAGAGTATCCATAAAATTATTACAAAAAATTTTTAGGTCAAAAAATTAATAATTACAAAAGGAGTAGGATTTTAAAAATTTCCAAATTTTCTTCAAAAAATTTAAATTTTGACAATTGTGTGAATAATATGTGAAAAGTTTCATCTCCTATCATTTTCTTGAATAGAAACATTATATAAAAAGCTAAAATATAAGTTTTAAATACATTAACAAAGAAAGTTGGTCAAAGGGTACCCTTAAAATGACTAGCTTTCATCGAAAAAATGGAAAAGACTTAATTTTGGTTAGATGATTTTAGACTCGAAATGAAAAATTGTTTTTCTACAATATAAATAATCAAAAACTGTAATTATTTTTAAATGAGTACTGAGAAGTGGATAGTACAATTTACATGGAAACATATCATTACCCCCAGCTCTCTACCCTCACCGTCGAATCAGACCGATCCACATTTCTTCCGTCTTTCGTTTTATCGTGCACATCAATTTCTCTTTTAAAAATTTAATACTTAAGAAGCTGTTAAATGTACGTGGTGTTTTTTTCTTGTAACTATTTAGTACGTAATAATCGTAATAAATGTTAAAATACCTGTTTTTCTTTAATAAAAATTACTTTGACTATCTACATAAAAAAAAAGTTCGAATGTCTGAACTTCGTTCCCCTTGTGTCAATACTTTCCCCGAAAAATTTATATTTTATTTTATTTTTCCTTTCATATATATACTATAGAATATCTTTACCGCATAGGCGGGTTTTTAAATTTTGAGGAAAAAATGTTTTGATCTCCCTAATATACAGTAATATAATGAAAACAATTTTTGCCGTTGATTAAGTTTGTATACAATATTATACCTTTTCTCCTACATTTATTATTCTCTGTACGTACGAACTGACCTCAATTTGCATTGAAAAAAAATTAAATTTAATTGCAAACCAAGAAATAGATATGTAAGGTTTTGTTAATTATTGGATTAATTTAAAATAATATGAATGTGAATTCGAATGGCTTTGTACATTATGTTATACTAACGATGAACCTCATGAAAATGGTATTTAAAGGGACACAGTACGATTCAATTGATCAAAATTGCTCAAAAAATCAAATCTAATTTTTTTAGCCTAAATTATTCTTTATATACTTTTCTATAACCTCACAAAAATTGAATGCTCTAAACTTAAAAAAAAATTATGATGGCTTTTACGATCGTTTTTATTCACATCCCTATGACAAATCAAAACTTTAAACTTACTTTTCTCAGAAAGATAAAATAACTAGTTTGTCTTCATTTAAAATGCTAAGGCGTTTTTTCTATTGTGCCTAATGCTTTGAATTTTTTTTTACCTTTTGCCAATGGTACACGTAACAAAATTTGGTATGCATTTTTGAATCAAAGCAATGCTTATTTTTTTAAAAATAATTGAACTCAGAATTTATACCTTTCTTAAAGAATTTTCACTAAACATTCATAAAAAGAGGAATTGTACGAATACCAATTATGTTATAGTAAAACCAATGCCAACTTTTGTTATACATAGTTTGACGTACATGCAAATCAAATTTCATGTGTGTATGTAAATTTTTGTAAGATAAGTAGCATTTTAAAATCACTTCACAAATTTTAAGTTTTTTTCTTAAAAAATTATATGGCTAGTTTTTTATGAAATTTGGAGCATAAGATCTGATTTACATAATATACACACATAGGCGGCAACGAAAAAAAATTTTAAAACCCTGAAATTAAAAATTTTTGAGTAAAAAAAAAAATCGTACCATGTTAAATTCACTTAATCATGAAATAATGAAAATTATCTCATTGCCCCTCCATATTTGAAATAATTAGTAGTTGTAATAAAATTATATTATTTTTATGTAGATTTTTCAATTCCTACTATTAGCTTGCACTGTCTATATATTTGTTTATTTATATATTTGTATATTTATTTATTTATCTTGGTGGAATTTTCAATCGTTAATAAAATACATTTTAAAGCGCTGAATTGAGCTGAAATTTTATATACAGGATCATTTTGGATGACAATACAATAATTTAATTATAATTAATAAAAATTAATTGATTAAAACTTATTATTTAAAGAATTACAAATACAGCCACGTTGGCGACTTAGCGACCTTTTTGGCGACTTGTGTCAAAAATTGAAAAGGTTTTTTTCTCACGTGTTAAAGCATTCAGTTGGACTGAAATTAAAAGGACAATACGATACTTTAATGATAATTTAAAAAATTAACTACCGCTTAATGTTATGATTCTGTCATATGTATATACTTATTTATATTAATTGTAATTATTAAAAAAAAAGGAGCTAAAATAAAATTTATCTTTTTTGATCAAAGTAGGAATTGACTTAATTTTTTTTCTATATACTATTTAGAATTTAAGCTGTATTTGGAGCTAATGACCCAAGCGATTTACCGAGAAACAAAACATTGCATTAAATTTCCGTGAAAAATCCAGGAAAGTTGATTCGCCAACACAAGATTTTATTCAATATTGGTTAATTGTAATTCATCTCAACAGACTACTTGTGTTTCTTTAGTCGCGACTTTTGATGAAAAACCTCCGAGTTTTTAAACATATTTAATATTTGTAAACTGATCTAAAATCTACATGAAATTGCGAACAAAATGATACAAAAAACATTTGCTTTATTTAATTATTAGTTGAAAAAATGTAAGAAAAACAAAGACAATTCTTCATTTTTGTTAGCAACGCAGTATTTTTCAATAGTATAATAGGTATGTTTAAGCACAGAACTTGAGGTACAGCAAAATATCTTTGAATTTATTCAATTTCTACTATTAACTCACGATCTCTATATATTTATTTTCAATTCCTACTATTAGCTCACAATCTCTATATACTTATTTATTTATATATACTTATTTATTTATTTATTTATCTTGGTGGAACTTTCAATCGTTAATAAAATGCATTTTAAAGCGCTCAATTGAGCTGAAATTTTATATACAGGATTATTTTGGATGACAATACAATAATATATTAATAATTAATAATAATTAATTGATTAAAACTAATTATTTAAAGAATTACAAATACACAACACGTTGGCATCATTTTTGGCAACTTAGCGACCCTTTTGGCGACTTGTGTCAAAACTTGAAAAGATTTTTTTCTCACACGTTAAAGTATTCAGTTGAACTGAAATTTATATACACGATTGTTTTGGATGACAATACGATACTTTAATG
>BMAV01012773.1:113068-129639 GCA_019973955.1 Trichonephila inaurata madagascariensis
TTATAAGGTAAGAAGATAATTATTATGATTTTCTGAAAGTAATTACACAGCCTTTCGTACCTTTAGTGGATCGATAAATGTGTGTACCAAGCTTGCTTTGGAACTACGTAGTAGAATTCAAAAGTTCCCAGACTAAGTCTATAACTTAAAAAAATATTACAACTTAAACTGATGAAGCACATCCTCCTTCACAATAAGACCTTTGAGTAACAACAAACTTTTGCCATGGCTTTTGAAGGTCATCGAAACATTTCTGGAATCAATTTTTAGCCATGTTCTTTAACTCAGCCCGCGATGCACTTTTAACTTCATCTGCAGATTGATCTTCGTTTAAGGTATCCGACTACGTTCGGAACCGTGATTTTAAAAAAGCGCATAAATGGATAATTTTCATGATATTTAGTGTCACTTAGATTAGAATACATGTATACAATTGTTTTAAGAGCATTTTGACAAAAAAAATTATTTAAATACAATATTTTGACAAAAGAGGAACATAGAATGACCCATTTTCAAAATATTCTCCTTTTGTGAAAAATGCTTCTATAATAATAATATTTTGCCCGTATATAGCTCAAACCTCTCTACAAAGGCTCAAGTAGAATTTTTGAGATATATAACTTAGAAGTGGGTTTATCCATATTTTACGACAACAGAGGGGAGCAATTTTAAGAAAAAGAAACACCGCTAATTATTTCAGTTGGTTGTAGCTCTGAAAATAATGTGAATTTTTCAAAACTCATAGTTGAGCCTCTGTACAGATGTCTCTGAGCTATATACAGGAAAAATATTATTATAATAGAAGCACTTTTTACAAAAAGAGGACATTTTAAAAAAAGGTTATTCTAAGTTAATTTTTTGCCGAATAATTGTATTTTAATAAATTTTTTTGTCAAAATGTCCGTAAAACAATTTTATACATATATTCTAATCTACGTGACACTAAATATCATGAAAATGATCCATTTATGCGCTTTTTTAAAATCACGGTTCCGAACGTAGTCGGATATCCTAACATGTGGAGAACGATATGTTGACACACCCTATGCATGTTAAAATCATTAGAGTATATCCATTGAAATGAGGATGAGGATATCCCAATTGATTTTGCTATTGTTTGAAACCATTTCTTACGTTCCGCCGCAGAAACCTTTTCAACGTCTTCAGGGGTGCGGGAAGTCTACGGACGTCCAGAGCGTTTGTTGTCAACGATACTTTCCCTGCATCGCAATTTCGAAGTCTCTGGAGCCCTTTTTCCCAAATGAACACATTATCATTATCCGCTGAACAAACTCAATTTTTTTCAATTGCCGACGACTAAATACTTCCGCCTACAAAATACGACACCATGTCGACCCACCACGTGATTTGGAACAAACCTTTTTTTAGAAAAGGGGGGAAATGTAATAACACAGAAATATTATTGTAGTCACTTTACTGCAAAAACTTTCCACGTTATGAACTCAGTCCGAGTACTTTTGAATCCTACTAGTTAACTCTGGGGGTTTCGCTTCTGACTAACCACCTAACCGGAACATCTGCTCATGCACCTCAGTGTCCAAGATCGTGAAAACTGAGATGGGACAGTAGGTTTTGTACCTCATGGGCTGTTGCGCCGCTGAGTTAAGTTTTTTGAGAATAATGAATTAAATTTTTGTTTTTATTTATTTCACTGGAAAAATTTATTTGAAATTTTTATTCCGCAAAAATTTCACTTTTATATGAATTTTTCCCTTTACCAGGACTTCTATTAAAAAAAACTATGGCTGTATTTTTATATGTAAATCTGAATGGAATATTTTAATATTATTGCTTGAGTACAAAAATTAGTTTAGGTAAACATTTTTTTAAAAATATGATGGTTATCTAAAATGAATTAGGATCAGATATTTTATCATGTTCCATATCTCTTTTACGTTATATTTATTCCGCCTTTTTTAATGGAAAGACTTCGAAACACCATGATACGCTTAAATCCGCAAAGTAGGCATCTTTGAGCAACATATTCTACCTTTGTATTAAATCCTGAGGTTTGAACGAGTTATGTCCGGATTACGTAGTCCCGATATCCGAGTAATCATGATCACGAACTTGTGGTCATTGTTGTCAAGTCGTGAATTCAAATCCTGATGCTCCTGAAGGAAGTTATTTATTTATTTATCCAAAACTCGTGCTAGGCTTCTTGACCATTTGACGCCGAGCCTCCCAGTACCGACTCACGATGTCGTCAGTCGGGTATTCATCAAGTACAGAGTATTGGAACAGGTGATCGCCAACCATTCTGTCAGGGCCGCAGAGTGGGCAGGCCTCGTCGGCAGCCAGGCCAAGCCAATGGATGTATACTCCCAAAAAGTCATGTTCGGTGGTTGGCAACAGCTTCGGCTCTCTGCAGGTGCCTCGGGATTGGACACACAATGACCAGAGTTTCCCATGCCTTAAAACTGTTGGTTTTTGGGGTCCCGGTAGTATATATGTCAATGTAAGTGGAAATAATGCTCTTTACTCTCAAGGAGACTTCAGGTTTAGACGACTCGGTTGCTTGCTTGGCTTTTTGGTCAGCTCTCTCATTTTCGAGAATCCCAACATGACTTGGGACCCACTGTAAGGCCACAGTCCAGCCATATGAGATTAGCTTCGCAATTTAAGTTCGGCACTGAATTGTGTTAAGGCAGTAAATTGGTGTGTCATTGCGTAAAGCTAAAACTGCAACTTTTGCAGGAGCTAAGCCAGCAGCTAGTAACTGAGTTGTAGCTTCACGGACAGCCAAGAACTCGCCATTGTAGTTGGTTGGCATTTTTTCTCACGGCCAATGAAACCTCAAACAACCGACAGAACCATACCGCGCCGGCTCCGTTTATTTCTGGCAGGTATAAGCCATGGAGCCACTCACTCGTAGTATATTTTTGTTCAAACGTGTAGAGGCAGTGATGCACGTTAAATCTGTAAAGGTTCAAACACGTTACTTAGTCGGATTAAGTTCAAATGTCAAAATTATGAAGTCCATTAACAATAGCTCTCTTGCAGTTTTAAAGTGCAACATTAAATCAAATATAGAACGAATAATCAAAGAAGAAACACTTGTTCTTATTTTAAATCTTCTAAGCAAGTGTCATTAAAATTTACCTCAAAAAGAGATATTGACAAAAATATTTTCATTTTTACATATCGATATGTTGAATAATTGAAAGGAAACATTCAGATCACAATTTAGGTAAAATGCTTATTAAATTATTCATTTCAGTTGTAAGAGATTTTAAAGATTATATGTTAGACAAATATAAGAATAATCATGTTAAAAAAATAAATCATTATTAATTGAAAATCTAATGTAATATCAAAAACTGTAGTAAAAAAAGAATGTTTGTAACTTTCAAATGTATGTGAAAAAATTTACCCCCTTAATACAGTATTATTCAATATCATACAGTCATTGTCGTAAATTCTCAAGTACTCAATAAACAAAATAAATATACCCCTCAATTTCTGGAGAATTACTTGTATTATGTACTGTATCTTACACTTCTCTGGAATAGTTTAACCTCTACTACATAAAATCTTGTTTTAAAACTAAAAAAGTTTTTAACAATTATAACTTTTTTTTTGATAAATATTTTTAAGAATGGTTCAAAAATTAATTCTCTGACAGTCATAAAATATAGTTTCTCCCTTTATTTTCCTTAAAATATGTGCTTTAAATAAAACCATACACGCTGTCAGTTGATATTTCCAAACAAACCAAATATTCAAACGAATATTTTTTTCGTTTTACGGATTTCCCTTTTAAATTAAATCAGTATCACCGATTCTTTCAAAAACACATTTATGACTTTTTCACTAATAAGTAAAAGGAAATATAATTCGACAATCAGAATAAACAAAGGACATTTTAATAACATTTGACGTATTTCTTAAAATTTGCTTTAAACCTTACTAACTTTGCAAGAAGTGGTTTTTGAAAGTAAATAATGGTGAAATAATAAAATCTCCGTGCTTCAACTTTTTGGTAAATAGAATTATCACAAACAAATCAGCTTCATATGTCTTATTTCATTTTGTACATCGAATAAATGTTTATGGCATACTATTAAAATATTGATCTTCAACAATTATTTACTCCATTAAAATACAATTTTTTTTCAAAAAATATGAGCAAAAAAATGGTTTTTTGAATACTCAACAGAAAAAAATGTTTTATTATTCCTTTTTAAGTATTTTCTTATTTTCATCAAATCTTGGTTCGCTAGTAACTATACACTGCCGGTCGCACAAAATGCAACATCCTGAAGAAAGTATGTAAACCATGTGAAATTTACATCATTCGATGGCGGCGATGAAATATTAGAATCATCAGCTTTATATCATAGACGCACATCACGGGCCCCCGTAGCGTCTTCCGCCAGCACTATATAGGGAAAAAACATATTGACTATTTGAAGTAAAGCAGTTGTTTTTTCGTTCGGGTTTTTTTTTTTCGAGTAAGCTGTTTACCTATTCCTAGTGGAAGACATCGAATGTCTCCTGACCAAGTTTTTTAAATCGAACGAGGAAGAATAGTAGCCTATAGCGATTGAGGATTATCCTTCAGAGAAATTAGTCAATGTGTTGGACGAAATCTGTCATCACTGGAAGAAACAAAAAAGAAACAAATGACTGAGAGTGTCGACAGCACCCGCCTCGTTGCACCACCACCCGTGATGACAGGTGGATTGTGCGCGTAGCAGTGATGAATCCCGCAGCAACATCACGAACCAAAGCACAACAGATTCAGTCTGTTGTGCACCATTTGGTATCCGCTCGTACCATTCGATACTGTTTGCAGCAAAGTAGAATGTCCGCAAGGCGTCCATTGCTTCGTTTATTTTGATTGGAAATCACAGGCGTTTGCGCCGACAATAATACGATGAATGGCGGACATGGACATCAAAATAGAACGACATTGTGTTTACTGACGAATCCCGCATCTGCCTGCAACATAACAATTGTTGGATTTTAGTTTAAAGACACCGGGGTGAGAAGCTGACGAACGTTATGCTTCATCACACTGGTCTTGCACCCGGTATCACGATTTGGGGAGGTATTGGATTTCACTGGTGCATCCCTCAGTCAGGCCTACATTTCTGAGATGTTCGAGCCTATGGTTCTCCCATTAATTCAGTTCATGCCATCAGCCGTATTCCAGTAGGTTAATGTGTAACGACACGTCGCATGCAATGTTCAAGAGTTCTTTACCCATCAAATTGAATTGCATCATTGCATTTCAATTCGAAAACGCGTGGTCCATGATTGCACAATGACTGACCCGGAATACACCACCTGCTGCTACGCCAGATCAAATTTGGCAACATGTGGAAGCCGCATGGACTGTTGTAGCCGAAGAATACATCCAAATCATGTTTGATTCTGTGCCGAGACGTGTGGTAGCAGTTATAGCCAACAATGGCGGCTACACTAACTACTAATTTTGTCATCATCCATACGTCACAAGAGGATGTAACTTTAATCGTTTGATCTTTGTACAACATGTTATTCTGCTGAATAAATTTCGCTGTGATATCTCTGGTCCTCCTTGGTGTTGTATTTTGTGTGGCTAGCAGTGTTTAGTATCTTGTTATATTTCAGAGACTCTGGGTATTATATAAAGGTTAATCAACTCGCTAAATATGTTTTATTTATTTGACTTCATTCACAAGCTTAAATTAACCATTCTTGAATGAATACATAGTGAAGTGTATTATAAAAAGGGTACATTATAATTCAAATTTTTTGAAGGATAAGAAATATGAAGGTAATGAATACAGAAGAAACGGGGAAAAGAAAATAAACAGATTGTATTTCTTTAATAAATTGATAAAATTATATTATGCTAATTATTCTTTTGTTTTCACTCAAAGTTTTAAGTTAAAATTATACTCATTCAAATCTTAAACTTTCCTTCAAAATCTATATATAACTGAATAATTAATTGATTTATGAATTATCATTTATTACTATATTTTATTCTAATATGTCATTATTAAATTATTAATAATAGTAATTGCTTTAATAATTATCAAACTTTCATTAGGAAACACGGTTAGTTATTAAGCCTTCCAGCGACAGGTTTTCGATTGCTGATTTGAAGGCAGGGTGATTTGAACTGTTTATTGACGGGTCCGGCGATGAAGTTGGTACTTATGTATTACCGTAATAATGCCAAAGTTCAAAGTAACTCGCCAAGTTGGTAACCCATATTTCCTATGTGTAGTACGTGCTGAATCGACAACTATGAGCTTCGTTTCATATAATGTGGCCAATAGGTTGTGATAGTACTTAAATATCATCAAGTTTTATGCGTGTTAGACCAGAGCTGCCCAACCATTTCATGCAAGCGGCCCACTCTGGAGGATGGATGTTGATTGTTTATATTTCAGACTATTTTGATTTAATAATTTTAATTCAATTGTATTTAAATATGCCTTCAGAACCAAACATAGTTACACCAAAAAAAAAAGGAATAGAATGTGGTTTAATCTGTAATATAAAGGGATTTTAATAGAAAGTCACACAAACCCGAGTAGTGAGCGAGGGAGTGAATATTAACCTCTCACCTTTTCGGCATCGCAAAACAGCAAATCTCGACAATAATTTTTTTCACCTCTCAAAACTCCTTACTACAGCTTTTCTCAAACTGTGGGGCACGCCCCCTGGGGGAGATTTAAAACAAAAAATTATTGAAGAAAATTATTAATTTATGGAAAGAAAACAAATAAAATACATTCTGGCATAATAAAAAATAAAATACACATTTACACCTTTATATTATACCTATAAATGTATCAGTACTGCACAATGTACTTTATAATTAATTTAACAATAATAAGTTAAGAACAAGTTTAAAAAAAATAATTACCAGTGACCACACGGGTTTGTCATATAAAAAATCCAACCTATAAATTAATATTGCTAATTTGCACGATTTATAATTAATCCCTTTAATGTCGATTAAAAATTACGCCATTCGCTCCTTAATGCCACCGTTTAACACGTAGGCGAGCGTATGTGGTGTATTGGAAGGGGAGAATATATACATAAATAAGCAAATCCTCTGAAATAAGTAAATCCTCTGAAATAAGTAAATCCTCTGAAATAAGTAAATCCTTCGCAAACACTACCAAGGCCTTTTTATAGTATTTGAAAGCCTTCGGAATAATTTTATAAATTGCAGTGCACAGAAAAGATTGTACTTCGGAAAGACGTATATATACGTCAGGGACAATTATCGCTTTGGCTGAGCGAGACGTTTATATACGTCAGTAGCACTTAAGACGTTTAAGTAGTGATGTAGCCTTAGTGTCAAAGTATAATATTATTGAATTCAGTACATTGTTATTGTGTGGAGGGAGGCGATGAAAATTATGATTGAATATTGGGTTGCAAATAATGTAAGTTTGAGATTCACTGCCTTACTATGAGGTTGCCTGGATTACTTAACAATTCATTTAGCTAAACATATCAAGGGCAAAACCTATAATTATTTGTAATGTGCTACACAGGGTCTTAAAGCTCCTGTTTGTAAATGTGTGTGTGTGTGGGAAAGATTACATTCATAAAATCAGTTTGGTTTCCTAAAAATACTAACCAATTAGATCATTGAAAGGGAACATTGATGGATTAGATCATGAAACCAATTAAATATTCATTGTTTGCAAAACCCAAATCGTAGTCAAAGTAAGCAATGTTAAGACGTTAAGGCAGATAAATTTCAGCTATCATTCAACATTTTCCTTTTCCAAATTTATTTCTGAATATTGAATTCTAAATTTTGCTTTTTAATTCATACCACTTTGATAGTTTTTACATTTAATGGAACTGTTTCTAAATCCGTCGTATTTCTAACCATCGAAACTGTTACTGAATGTTTTTTTTTTAAACTGTTTTCCTATTTTCCTATTAAACCATAAGATAATTGTATTATGTATGTATTAACCTATAACAAAATCAATTTGGATATTATCATTTTTTAAAGTTCATAAAAAATAGTACAACAAAGAATTCTATGACTGTCAAAAAATAATTTTTTATTTTATTTTCTTGAAGAAATATGTTTTATATATAAAATTATGGTTCACTTTCAGTAGATTTTTCTTCACAAACCAAATACCCAAATGATTTTTTTTTCTCTGAGAAACTCGCTTTTAAATTTAATCAGTGTCGTCGATTTTCTCAAAATCCTTTATGACTCTCTCACAGATAAAGAAAATATAATTCGACAATTCTAAATATAAGCAAATGCTACTTTGATAACATTTGGCATATTTTTAAAAGCTTCAAACTTTAGTAATTTATCAAGAAGCCCTTTTTAAAAGCACAAATATTAGGGAAATAATTAAATCTCAGAGGTTCAACTTCACGGAACATAAAAGCATTTTAAACATATCTTAATATGTGTTATTTCAATTCAGACATCAAATAAATGATTTATGACGTATTATAAAAATGTAGAATATTTATAATTTCATAAACATTTAAAACACTGTTTTTTAACACATGTGCACAGAAAAATGTTTATTTAAATAATCAGAAGAAAAAAGTAAATTGTTTAATTATTCTTGTACAATTTTTTTCATTTTTATCAAATCTTAATTCATCAGTTAAAGAATGACTTGTTGCGTCAGTTGTCCTTGGGCGGTATCTAAAGGTCAAGCAACTTGCTAAATAGGTTTTAAACATTTAATTTAATAACCAAACTTAAATTTATCATCTGTAAAAGAATGGTAAAATACAAATATTGTTATACAAATTTGTGAGATACAAAGTTAAAGAAAATAAAAATAAAACAGTTAGGGACAAAAATATAAATAAAAAAGAAAATTTCTTTAATAAATTTGTATTAAACTAATTATTTTGAAGTTGCCAAAGCCTTAAGGTGATCTATAAAAATTAACATCTAAGACTTTACTTCAAAATCTACATATGACTGAATGATTAAGTGTTTTATTGTTATTTCGTTATTATTTATTACTATTATTGTTATATTTTATTATAATATGCCATTATTATGTTTATTAAAAAGGAATTTTTTTTTCATTATTAGTACTAGGAACAGAACTACGTTTCCTGGTGATCAACCTTTTATTTTAACCGGTATAATTTAAACAGTGAAATCCATACATAAAAACTGGATTTAAAAATACTTAAAAGATATATGTTCTTGTTCTACGTTACACAAAATGATTGGACATCACATCAGTTGTTCAGAAAGCCGAATATTTTGCTTTTTACTTTACTTTTAAATTAGCAGAATATCAGAGAAAAATACCACAATATTTAATTACTTTAATTTGTTTTAGTTCTATAATAATATTTATTAAAAAATCAAAATAAATTACTTTATTTCATAATTCTAAGATGAGTTTTTTTTTAAAAACCCCATTTTTTAAATTTTTAGAAGGAATTATTTTTAATACTTTTCAAGAGTAAAAAGTGAACTGATATAATAACTTATAAAATAAAGTTCATAACTCATAAAGTATGTATAATAACTTATAACGCAGTGCTTCTCAAACTTTCAATACTCGCGACCCAATATTCAATCATAATTTTCATCGCGCCCCCTCCATATAATAACAATGTATTGAATTTGATAATACAATACCTTGACGCTGAATCTATAGCATGACTTTACCTCTTAAGTACCGCCGGCGTATATAAACGTTTCGCTCAGCCAATGCGTAAATTGCGCTGAGCGAATTTATACGTCTTTCCAAAGTACGATATTTTTCGTTCACTGCCATCTATTAAATTATTCTTAAGGCTTTGGAATGCAATAAAATGAATTTCACAATGCTTGCGAAGGATTTACTTATTTCAGGCGATTTTCTAATTTATTCCCTCTGTCTCCTCCTCCCCAATACATTACATACTTTTGCATACATGCAAAACGGTGTCATTGGGGAGCGAATCGCGTAACTTTTAATCGGTAGTTAAGAGATTAATTATAAACTGTTCAAAAAAAATTATCAAGATAAGTGTTAATGTTTGCATAAATTTTATATATCAAAAGCCCGCGGATTCACTGGTAATTATTAAACTTATTCTTAACTTAGTACAGATAAATTAATAATCAAAAACATTGTGCAGTACTGATACATTTATAAGTGTATTACATCGGTGTAAATGTTTTTTTTTATTAAGTCAAAATGTATTTTGCTTATTTACTTTCAGTAAATTAATAATTTTTTAAAATTATCTTTTGTTTTCAACTTTTCAATATGCCCCTTCCCTCCCCCCTCCTAGAGATATCACGCCCCCTAAGAGGGCACGCCTCACAGTTGGAGAAATGCTGTTATAACGTTAACTTATAAAACAACAAGTAACATAAAAACATTAAGTCAATTCCCAATTAGGTCAACAAAGAAAAATTTTATTACTTTAGTTACTTTTTATTAAATAATTGCAGTTAATATAAATATGTATATACATGTGATAGAATCACAATATTAAGCGACAAAATAAAAAGCAATTTTCAATTTTCCTTTCTTTATATGGTGTTGAGCTCTTATTTTTGTTCGTTTCTATTTATTCATTAATTTATTTATTCCAATAAAATAGTACAGTAAAAAGGAGAATCACATTCTCAGAAATTAAGTCATCCCAGGTGGGATTCGAATCCACGACCCTTGGATTAGAAGTTCAGCACACTTTTCATTCCGCAAAAGGGATAAAACGAGTGATTTACCTTTTTTATTTATGGTGTTGGACTATTATATTTGTTCGAACTATTTATTCATTAATTAAATAGAATTAATGAATTAATATTTGAAAAAACTGTATTAACATCAAGTGTCATCCTCCACAAGTTTTACAAAAATATATTTGAACTTGAGTGGCTGAATAAAACGTGTTCTATTAACGATTGAAAATTTGTGTGATCTATATATATAAATATATATAGGGAGAGTGGGAACTAATAGTGGGAATTGAAAAAGTAAACTTATACACTCTTATATAACAGGAAGTCTGGAAAATTAGAAATATTATAACAAAATTATTGCGCAGGTATTGATACAGAAACTTGAAACATTTTACAAAATCAGGACGATCCATGAAAAATTTAAAAATATAAAGCAAAAGAGAAAAATTTTAGTCTGACTTGGATCAGACATTTCAAGTACCATACAGTTAATGTTCACTTCTTGTACAGTTTTCTGTCCTTATTTTCCGCTATTTCTATTCTCGCAGATTATTTTTATCTTACTCGACGAAACTCTACTATATAGTATACTCTTTCCATTCCAATATGTTGGAATCTCAAAGAAAATATGCATCGAAGTGCCACTATCTAAATTTTTGCTCCTTTCTATCTCTATTTGAAACAGCATATCAATGTATAACTCCGTGAAGGGGAATAAAACGCGGATAAAGAAAGGCTTCAAAAGTGAAAAGATCATTTCGTCTCGGATGAAAATTTCCTGATTTTCAAAAAGTGAAACATTTTTGCTGTTGGAAAGTCTGGCTCTTGAAATGAAATTTGTGAATTTTGATGCCCTTGCAACTTTCACATAAAATGGAATTATTTGAAGAAATATTATGATTCTAGAATTAAAAAGAGATATATTATTTATGTAAGTCGTGTAGAGGTATTCAGAATCGTTGATCTATATAGATTCTGATTTAAAAATAAAAACTGATGTTAATAATTGTAATCAAATATTATAAGTACGAAATTTAAGAAAAACTATAATTATATGTTTGATTGTTTTTTAGCTGATGAAAATTTTCTTCTAAAACAGAAGTATTTTTCATTAAATATCATCGTATTAAGATAAAACGATGCATTTGTAATGTACTTTGTATAATGTGCTCAGTAAGCAATTGAATTTTATGCTTTCTTACAAGGATTATACTTGCATAGAAGGAATTTCTTGCATACAATATATCGGCATTAATACACTGAATGCAGGCAATTGTATGTTAACATTTTTACTTCTACATTAATTTATACTCCTACTTTTATGCAAAGAAACTTCAAGCTAAATCTAACAATTTACTACTTTTTGCATCCTAGATTTGTAACTTGTAAACAAAATTCTGATTTGTACCCAAGCACAAATATTTAAGGAAATATTTAAAGATACTTTTGTTAGTACAATAGATTTAAAGAGCTATTTTTAAAACAACGATGCATTATTTTGCTTAAATTTTAAGCATAGTTAATGTATTATTATATTTTTTGGTTAATATTGGTTAAATTTGGTAATCATATATTTTTGGTTTTCGTATATTATTATTATTATTGTTTATATATATATATATATATATATATCGCACACAAAATAAATAGACATATTCTTCCATTAGAATTTTACCTGAGGTTTGCACTATTTCATAATTTTCTTGTTGAATACCTTATTTACAAATAATTTCATAAGGGATACTTCTAAATTTCTCTGTTTTTCTTCACTTCAATCTTCATTCCTATCATTACTCTAGAGGCGTGAGTAAATGAGTGAGGGAGTGAATATTAAAGTCGCACTGTTCAGCTACTCTATCTCTATGGCTTTTGGCGACAGACCTTATAATTTTGAACCATGGTCAAGTGATGATGACGACACCTAAGCTGTTTTCTTGTGTTGATGCTTAGCATTAGCTGATAGTCGTCCAAGCACACAATTTGACAGTTTTGTCTTTTTATAGTTTACATGGGGATCTGACATATTTTAAAAGACAGAAAAAATGTTGTAAACAAGTGTTAAGAAAAGAAAACTTATAATTTTAATCCATACATCTACACCTACCACACTGAGTGGACCGCATCACCTTAAAAACATTAAAAGTAGCCCGCACTATGGAAAAGTCGGCCCTTCCCTAATTTACAGGATACATTTCCCTTTAATTCTATCAAAATAAAAAATGTTGAAAATGTATTTCTCCATAAAATAAATGAGAAATTTAACATTTTAAATGCTCGGACTTTTTTTTTCTAACTTGTCTAAAAGTGAGGCATGTTTTTTATTCGGTTTAATACAATGATATATTACAAAAGTAAATATCTAAATAGACGCGGTAAAATTACATTACTTACTAAATATGCGTATCTCTTATTATCTCATTAACCCCTAAACTGGTATGCCCGTACACCATACGGGCAACTGAAAGCTGGCCACAACCATTCTGTCCGTTCGTTGCACTTGCACTGACATTTTCTTCTTTTTTTCTTTGATCTGGACATATTTTTAATTCTTATAATGAGATTATTATTGCTACTGTGTTTTTAAGAGATGCAGAGTTTGTTCGTGGTACTGAAATGCTTTGCAACCGGGATTTTCTTTGTGGGTAAAGCAAGATTTTTTTATTGAAGTTAAGAATTTAGATTCTTGAAAATATTCGATACAGAACAGGGATTGGCAAGACAATATGCAGTTTGTTGCTTGAAAAGAAATGAAAATGGAAAGATAATTCCAAAAGGCCGATGGTATCTCTGTCCCAATTGTAGTGTAAGACTTAGTATTACAACATGCTTCGAATTGTGTGTGCATATATATGCAATACACACAAAATCCTCATCCGTTTTCTTTCTAAGTATGAGAGAAATTATATTTAGATATATGAAACATTCTTCAAAGCATGCAGAATTTACTTAAAGCAAACACTGGGGGGGGGGGGGCATAATTTAAAATAAATAGTGTGAAGACTTTAAAACTTTCCATTTTCGCATTCTGTTAAATGTTATGTTTAGTTATACGGAACAAACAAAATATGCATTTTTTGAACATTTTGAGCAAAACAATTGAATGCTTAAGGGATTAAATAAGAATAGTTGAGGTTGAGTGACTATATTTTCAAATTGAAAGAATCAAAATTCTATAGAAGGCATTTGTTAACATTCCGTTATTTAACCACTTAAATATTTAATACACAAGAATCTACAAAAGCATACTTTTCTCAATATATTGTTTTTCACTTTTGTGTAATATCCAAAAGCAACCTTCAGCATGCACACACACATTCTTATACAACTCATATTCTTGTTCCTGCCATCTGGTAACAAATTAGATAGCAAGCAATGGAATGTAAGCATTACACTTTCATATTACACTTTCCTTTCGCTGTTTTTCGTTATTGCCTTATGCTGTCTCTATATATTTACGAATACATTCTTCTTTATTAAAAAAGGTAGAGATGCATCCAGTAAAATTCGTGTGCTGAATTCTATAATAGAAGACACGGTATCTTATTGATATTGCTTTTTAATTCTGTGATAGGAAACTGTTTTGTAAAACAACTTTTTTTTTTATACCTGGTAATATATGTGATCGTTGTGGAATGGAATAGCAAAACTAGATTAATTCTGTAAAATTCTGTGTGGTATATCCATAAAAACTTGGATGTTTTTTTTAATATCTGTATGTTTAATTTTAGTGTTTTTAAGTAAATTTTTATAATAAATTATACCTAAAAAAAATAAGCCATTTTTTTTCCTTAAATTTTTAAATTATTTCCCCTCTTTTATAAAAGAATGTTGTTTTTAAGAAGGATAATCTTAAGGAAGCTTTAATGTTGGTTTGTTTGTTTATTTGTTTTTCCAATTATATTTTTTTAAACTTTAACTCGAAAATTTGAAACAATTATTTTAACTATTTAGGAATTATGTACATTTTAATTTAAGTTGCAGTTTTACAGAACAGAAATGTTATTTTTAGACATATTATTCTCTAAATTTTGGAATAAATATTATTTTGTAGAACGTTAAATGTTAAGGTATCCGACTACGTTCGGAACCGTGAATTTAAAAAAGCGTATAAATCGATAATTGTCATGATATTTAGTGTTACTTATTGTTAGATTAGAATACACGTATAAAATTATTTTAAGGACATTTTGACAAAAAAAATTTATTTAAATGCAATATTTTGGCAAAAAATTAACTTAGAATAATTTTTTTTTCCAAATGTTCTCCTTTTGTGACAAATGCTTCTATTATAATAATATTTTGCCTGTATATAGCTCAGACCTCTCTACAGAGGCTCAACTAGAAGTTATGAAAAAATCACATTATTTTCAGAGTTACCACCCATTTAAATAATTATCGGTGTTTTTTTCGTAAAATTGCTCCGCTCTGTTGTCGTAAAATATAGATAAACCCACTTCTAAGTTGTACATTTCAAAAATTCTAGTTGAGACTCCGTACAGAGGTCTGAGCTATATACAGGTAAAATATTATTATAATAGAAGCATTTTTCACAAAAGAACATTTGGAAAAAAATTATTCGAAGTTAATTTTTTGCCGAAATACCGTAGTTAAATAAATTTTTTTGTCAAAATGTCCTTAAAACAATTTTATACATGTTTTCTAATCTAAGTGACACTAAATATCATGAAAATTATCCATGTATGAGCTTTTTTAAAATCACAGCTCCAAACGTAGTCGGATATCTTAAAGACTAAACTAAATGGAGTAAATTCGGGATTCGGTTCTGCTTTAGTGTAACAATTATTTGTTAATTTAAATTAGGTTACACAAAGGCCACACATACCATTGACAAAAAATGGGAAAAGAACGTGGTCGGTTTTTCATAACGATCCCATTCGTTCCTCACCTGGCCTCTTCTGAAGGTGAGTGATTGCTAGAGGGCGCTTCTGCTACTTGCAGAACAGTTAGTTACAATTATTACGACAAAAGTGGTTGCAGTTTCTAATAACCTTAGAAATCATTAATTTTTTTGTATGAACATAAAAAAATTAATGATTAAGTCTACAGTTTTATAAGATTCATAAATGACTAACTAAAAAAATCTTATAAAAACTTCACGATGCATTTGCAGCACATTTGTTTTCTCTCTCTCTCTCTCTCTCTCATTAACTTCAATTCCTATGTTTTGATATGAACATTTACAAAATTCTCAAATTGTTTACTTAGCACTCTTAGTTTTGTGTTTTTTATTAATAAATATTCTTTAGCCACAACACTAGGTAAAAATAATAATAAACGGCTGAAAAAAGAACTTTGGGTCATCTTCAGCATATATACATTCTTCTTGTCTTACTTCTGTTAGTGTTTCATTCGTTGCAATCTCTGTCTAGTTAAATCCAAACCACTATAATTTAGTTTATACTTAATAGTCCCAATGGGATTTTAAGCTTCTTAATGAAAAGCTCCATCTTTCATAATTAAGTAGTATTTTTATATAAATACTGTGAAAATTAATTAGATGAACTAATGAAATCCCTTTAACTTCTGTGAATAATCACGATTGCAGCGTGAAGGGAGGGAAAAAAAACAATTAATGGTACACAAATAGATAAATACAAATGAAACAATTAAGAATAAATAAATGATTAAAGAAAAGTTTCTCTTAACAAACAATCCAACGTAATGATGAAAAATGAGCTGCATTTTGAGCCTTCACAGTATTTATCATAGTGAATTCTTGCAACGAAAAGAAAGTGTCACGTTCTAAAAAAGAAATTAATTAAATTTCTATTGCAAGGGGAAGATTTTCTCGATTTCAAAGTTCCGTGGCATATTTTCTTTCTCGTTTCTTCTTGGCGAAGAGCAAAAACGTGTTTGTGCAATTTCACGCTCAGAAGTA
>BMAV01012775.1:0-34944 GCA_019973955.1 Trichonephila inaurata madagascariensis
AAAAAGGCCCCCTTTTTCCTACCTGACACTTTCACTTAAAAAAGAAAGAAAAAACCTGTTGAAGCCACCTTTGACTTATTTCTTTTAGATGAGCTCTCTGTGGTCAATAGGCGCAGCTATTGATCGAAGGGGCATTGGCGACCGTTTATTTTATTATTTTATGTCCGACTCTTCTATTCTGAGACGAATGAGATACTTTAGAAGAAATGGTCAAATGTCAGAAACTAAAAACGAAGTGAAAAATTCCATTAATGCCTTAAAATAAAACTTTCTATGTTACAAAAATAATAAAAGACAAAAAATTCTTCATGATAGCACAAAAACATCCACGAAAATGTTTTTTTATTAAAATATTGCATTTTCATTCTAAAACCCTGGTTTAAAATTTAATTAGTATACGGAGGAAATATATTCGTATATTTTTTAATCCTTTAGAAAATGTTTCTCGTTATAGTGGTCAACATATTTCAGTCCATTATTTGATAATCTAAATTGTCTATTAATATGATGTTTCTAAGCTGTAGAAAGATTTACTTTACAATATCGTATATCTTGGCATGTATAACGTGCACCCATACTTCCAGAACTTCATTTTTTTAAAAGTTTTAGGCATATTCCCCGTTTGATGTTCACCCCTTTTTTACGAAGAAATTTCAAATGGTCATGGGCAATGTTCGTATGTTTTGATCTTTGAAAATCGTAGTTTGTGAGTGAAATTAAATCTGACACAAATGAAAAATCATTTAAAAAATATAGCATGTTTAACAATCTAGATCAGAGGTTCCCAAACTTTTTGTCTTATTCCCAAACTTTGTCCCTTGTCATGTTTTTTGGTTTGGGTAGAACCCTGCTTATCTAACATTGAATTTTTGCAAATTAATCAACTTGAAAGTCTTTTTGACAGCTGATACAGAGCTACTTACTTCAAAAGAATAAATTTCAAACTTGTAGGGAAGTAGAGTGTTTATAAAACTTAAGAAACACATGTTAATCAAATTAAATTGAATAATAAAATAACTGATCACACACACACACAACAAACAAGTGCTTATAATGGCAAGGATGAATCTGTGCTTCAACAAAAAATTTCAACATTCAGCATCAATCTTGTCAGGTTTAACCCTAAATTTTCTCGGTTAAAAGTGTCCAGCCTTTTTCTTTCTTTTTTTTTTATTTTGGAGATTGGCAAAGCAATTAAAAAAAAGCTTTCTCACAATATTCCATAATTCAGAATAAACAACAGGTATGTCTTTTCCAAGCCAAAATTGCTGACATTCGTTTCTAAACTTTTACTTTAAGAGATCTCCGTTATTACCTATTCCGATCAGTTCCTCTTGTAACATGACAATTTTTTTTCAATGTCACAAATTAATTCATTGCCTACTCTAGAAATAACCACAGTCAAAGTATTCTTAAACTAGTTTCAAAATCTGAATGAAGGTCATTTAAATGTTGAGTGGATATTGAAACGTCCTTTTCCTGGCAGATAGTCTGTGACCAATGTTGAAACTGGGAAAATTCGTGAAGTCTGATTTATTCTCCTTTAGTTTAAATTCTGGCTAGAAACTCTGAAGTGATGGTCCTTGTTTTAATAAAATTTATGCTGTTATCTAGTAGGTGCAAATTAACCTCATTAAATTTAGTAAATAAATCTGTTAAGGTATCCGACTACATTCGGAACCGTGATTTTGCAAAAGCGTATAAATGGACAATATTTATGATATTTAGTGTCACTTAGATTAGAAAATGTATATAAAATTGTTTTAAGAATAGTATTACAATAAAAAATTATTTAAGTACAATATTTTGACAAAAATGAACATAGAATGATCCATTTTAAAATATTCTCCTTTTGAAAAATGCTTCTATTATAAAAAATATTTTGCCTGTATAAAAGCTCAGACCTCTGTACAGAGGCTCAACTAGAATTATTGAAATATCAACTTAGAAGTGGATTTATCTAGATTTTTACGACAACAGAGGGAGAAATTTTAAGAAAAAAACGGCGATAATGATTTCAATGGTGGTAACTCTGAAAATAATGTGAATTTTTTAAAATCAGAATTGAGCCTCTGTGCAGAGATCTGAGCTATATACAGGCAAAATATTATTATAACAGAAGCATTTTCAAAAAAAAATTTTTGAAAAAGTTATTTTGTTATTTTTGCCGAAATATTGTATTAAATAATTTTATTGTAATACTATTCCTTAAAACAATTTTATACATTTTCTAATCTAAGTGACACTAAATATCATAAAATTACCATTATGCGCTTTTAAATATCACGGTTCGAACGTAGTCGGATACCTTAAAGATGTAAAATCTGATTTCATTTGGTTACATTTCTTTTAAAATTAAAGTCACGATCTGGTTCAGTGAGAGCCACTATTGTAGACCCCCATTTACAACTCATGAACCCCCAAATTATTTTTTTCGCTGGCGTGAACCCCTTGCAAGTCGTCGTAGACCCCTAAGTGTCGATATAGACCACTTTCGGAATCACTGACTTAGATAGAATGGAAGATGATTATTTATGTATGGATGTTCCAACCACCTATACTTGTAGCCAAACTCCTCCAATTCTTTGTTTCGAACAAATAATCCTCCTCTACTGCATCTATTCATCGAAGTCTAGGTCTTCCTGTTCTGCTAGAGTTATGTGGCCTGTCTACCAAAAAGATTACTTTTAGAAGGCTACTATCGCTCTTATGAATAACATGTCTGTGGCGCAGCACACAAGGGGGAGGGGGATCAACAAATGGACCAGAGGTTCCCAAACCTTTTTGTCTCATATACTCTTTGTTATATTTTTCGGTTTGGGTAGACCCCTGATTAACTAATATTGAATTTTTGCAATTGATCAACTTAGATGTATTTTGTGACAACTGGTACTACTACTCCTACTTTAAAAGAATTAAATTTCTAAATGCAATGAAGTGCAGTGTTTAAAATTTAAAAACACATGCTAATTAATTAAATTAAAAGTTAATTAATAAACAAAACCTTTAAATAAAACAACTAAACAACAAACAAATTATTTTAACCGGAGGATGTATCTGGTGCTACAATATCGAATTTTCAACATTTCGTATCAATCTTGTCAGGTTTAATCTGAAATCTCCTCTGTAGTATAGTGTCCAGTTTCTTTTTCTTTTTTTATCTCTTTTTTATTTTGGAGATTGGCAACCACACTGAAAGTCCTTCCCTACTAGGAAAAGAGCAATTAAAAAAAAATTTCTTACGATATTCCATAATTCAGACAAATAACAAGTTTGAATTTCAAAGTCAAAATTGATGACATCCGTTTCTTAAGATCTTCGTTAGTGCTTCTTGCTATCTATTCCTTTTGTAATGTGACATTTTTTCTTTCCATGTGACCATATGAATTCAATGCCTACTATGGTTTAACTATAGTCAAAGCATTCTCAAACCTAGTTTCAAAATCCGAATAAAAGGCATTTAAACATTGAAGTAGGTCAAAACGTCCTGACAGATTATCTGTGACCAACTGAGAAAATTCGAGACCTCCAGTAACTCTGGAAATAAACGCTGAAATGGTTCTTGTTTTCATAAAACTTATGCTGTCATCTTTTAAGTCTAAATTAAACTAATTTAATTTAGTAAATAAATCTATTAAATATGTAAAATTTGGTTCCAATTAAATAAATTTTCTTTTAAAATTAAAGTCACGATCTAGTTTAATGAGAGCCATTATCATAGACCCCATTTCACCTCGGTTAATTATTTTTTGCTGATGTGGACCTCTTGAAGGTCATCGTAGACCCCTGGGAGTCTATATGGATCACTTTGGGAATCACTGAAATAGACCAACAACTATTTGTTTTCAACCCAGACATTACCCTCTGCGCTTTACTCTACGTCAGAGGTCTTCAAATTTTTTAACTCCCGAATCCCTTGACCTTGAAGGTGATTTCGTGGAACCCCTAAAACTAGATATCGTTTTCGTGGAACCCCATTTCATACATATCATTCAAAGAATAAATCTCAAAATAATATTTAAAATAGATCAACATGTTATAGGCACTTTATGTAAAAGCAATTTAAAGAAAGTATTGTATATTTGTTATCACAAAACATTCTAATCTAATTTTTTTAATATAATTTATTCATTAATAATATAAATTTGATATTAAAATGTCACCTATCCATGCATTATATTCCGTAACAGGGATATATGCTGGTTTTATACAAACTGAAGAAGTCTGGTTCTGTTGAGATTAAATGTAATCGCATTACATATTCTGAGTTTAATTTATTTTTATACTTTGTTTTTGTCACCACTTACGTTGAAAAATATATTTCACTTAAACACATTTTCTGAATGGTATTAAAATGTTTATAGTTGTCTGAGAAATCACGTGAATTTTACATGAATTTTCAACCAAAAATTTAGAAGCTATTCTTGTTTAAATTTAGATCTTAACATTAACTATGTTGATATGTTGTCCCCTTTCCTTCATTATAGGTGTTGTTTTCCACCAGCGGTGCACACAAGGAGGGGGTCCTGGGGGTCCCAAAGCCCTTGATTTTTTTCCGATTGGTTATAATTCTAAGTATATAATACGTAAAGTTTAATTAAATATTTGTTATTCATGATTAATTTTATTAATTAATGCTAATTATTTATTCAATAATTTGTTTTTTACTGAGTTTTGTTCCTGAAAATCGACAAAATCAAAAATAGCATGATACAAGAATGGTGAACTTTCAACCCCGGACCCCTCCCTTGAAAAATTTCTGTGTGCGCTACTGTTTTCCACAAATGTAAAAGGGTGCATTTTTCATTAGAAAACTATTTAGTTTTGTCAGACATTGTGCTAATTACCGAGTATAAAACTATCTCGTACAATCCTGGATAGTAAACAATAGAATGTTTACGATCTAGTAGGAACTATATATATAAAGGTAAAACGGTTTAGTATTCTTTTATTATATTGTAATATAAGTTTAAAAAGTGTTGCAAAATAAAATTATATGTAAATACAGTTTTCAGTTTTAATGAATAGGACAGTGATGGCAAGCCTATGACCCGTGGGTCAGACACTGACCCACTCAAGCTTTTAACTGACCCACAATTGCTGGGCAACAACTTGTTTGTTTACGCAGGTTTATTTAGTTTTTCTAATTTGTGTGGATTATTTATATTCTATTTGAATTTTTTCAAGCACATTGCCACAAAAGCAATTTAAATGCTATCTATCACCTTCAGTTTAATCATTACAGTTGCAAAGTTAAGCAAATGACTACATACGAAAGTATGTAGTATCTGAAATAAAGCAAAAGTGTTAACAAAATATCAAATAAAGTGTATAATTTTACTCACATTTTGTTTGTTGAAAAAAAAATCGAAAACCAAAGCAAATAACCATATTTAAAGCATTTTCTTCGAATAAAAAGGTACTTTTGTAGGGTTATTTTCAGTTATATTTGTAGAAAACGCTCTTTTTTTCCCGTTGAGCCAGTTGAATTTTAAAGGTGTTTAGTTTTAAAAATACTGAGTTAGAAATTTTTAAACATAACTCTGGTGCAAATGGACATTAGTGACCCACTCACTAGAACTAAAAAAATTTGAACGAAATTTGACCCACGTCTCAAAAAGTCTCGCCATCCCAGGAATAGGATTAGATACTTGTAACTATACAAACTTCGTAGAGAACGTGAATTCATTTTGCATACATATTTATTTCTTCTGGATTTTCTTATTGTAATTCGTGAAATCCTTGGGTATACCTTGCGGAACCCCAAGATTCCGTGGAACACAGTTTGAAGACCACTATCTACATGTTTATTACAATCTAACCCTCCTCAATAAGACAGGTCTGTGTATTTCACTGTAACCTACCCAGTCAGTCATTTAGTATTGCACAGTCATTTAATTCGTTACCTATTGCTTTCTTGCTTCGGTAGCACATATACTAAAATTGGAGCGATACAGATAAAGTTGTGAAGTTACCCTCCTCGGGTGCCCTTCTCCTTGATTATCAGCGTGAGCTAGAGGTGTAGGAATAAATGAAGAACTAGGAGCTGTCATGATCTTAACTTGACTTTATTAAAATCTTAAAACTTAAACATCTAACAGATTAGATAACAATAATATATGTGAGAGAATCTACGATGACAAAACACACAATATAGATAATACCGAAATAACTTAACCCGGACCACTATCAATAACTAACTCGCCTAAACTCAATTCCAATACTATCACAGATCCTAATATTAAATAGTCAATCCTACCTTAATTTCGATCGACCGATCCAATTCTACTGGAAGTTGTGTATTTACTGGAGTGCAATGGTATGCACCTTGACCGAATGGCTCTATGTCACGGAATTCCTCTGTTGGCTGTCACTTCACAATTGAATCACATACTATCATAACATTCCCCAAATTGCCACCTCGCTTACTCTAACTTCTGATATTTAAAAGCTTTCTAATTTGCATCTTTCATTCACGCTTCACCTTTTGGGTTTTGGTTGGAAAAAAGGTGCCATTCATTCTGGCCCCAAAGAACCCAAAGGATATGTTATTGAAAAGACGCGTGAGCCCGTCACAAAGTTAGCATAGCTCTAAGCATGGACGGCATTCATATTTCCTGTCTGGGGAGGGATATGTGTAATTCTAAGCCGATTGGAAGGCACTTGGTCCTGTTAAGCATTCCCCCTATAGTCCTCATGAGGCTTTTCAATCCTACAAGATTAATAAGCAATCAATCAATTAATTTGATGGTGGAGGTACGAATTATTGACCAATTACTTTCTAAGCGAATTCGAGTAAAAATGAAGTACAAACTCCCTATTCAATACACAATTAACCAGTTAACCGTGGCGCCCCTGTTTGAGAGTGTGCTACTATGTGTGTCACTGAAATCGAGCGATGACGAATATACTCGTAAATCACAGAGTAAGGAGTTTCTGTTAAAACATTGGATAAAAAAAGTGGGCTTATTTTATAAAATTGGCAATTCTTTACACAAAAACTTTTAACTAAACTTAATTGGTTAACATAAACATACATCACATACATATTACTCGAAAAAAACAAGAAAAATTAACTACAGTCAAACCTTCATATTACAATTTTTTCTGTATAGAGAACTTTTTCCTTGAACCAAGAACATTTCACGATTTTCTTCGTAAAATAACCAACCAATAGCGAAGTGCATTTTCCATGCACAACGAGCTTTTTCTCTTGTGAAGGGATTTTTAGCGCATTGCAAAGATGTGAGGCGTATTATGAAACAAAGCATTTTTTCCAACAAAAAAACTCAAACAAAATTAAGAGAATTTATGAGTAATTAAATTTAAGGTGTGTCATGTGGTAATGTATGTGTTTAGAATTTATATTTATAAAATAATGTTATGTTTAAAATTATTTTGGTACGCTTTAAATAAGAGAAAATGTTCTTAAATTTCATTAATTTTAATATAAAATTATTCTTTCTTATAGAAAATACAGTGTATTTCTCGACATTCTTTTTTCATGTTTTCCTTGCAGTTTTTTTTCTCTCTTTTTTTTTTTTTTTATGTGTAAGATGTATAAAATAAATAGATATTAAAATTTACAAATAGATGTGAATAACTACTTTTTTAATATATAGTGTTTATGGATTAAAATTTGTTTTTTATGTAGTTTCTAAAGACTATTGAAAGGTAAACCTCTGTCTAACGAACTTTCCATATAACGAACTTTTTTTGGGGATTTAGAGACTTCGTTAAATACAGATCCGACTGTGCACATAAAGGTAAGAATTTTAAAAAAGAAATATCAGTAAAATTCAACTTTCAGACTTTTGCCTCTTAATCTAAAAAAACGTTATCGTCGCACATAAATAAATTCGTTACGCGAACTTATTCATCGTTTCAGCTGGTGTATACGGAGACGCATGAGTTCATCTTAAGGTATCCAACTACCCTAAAATCATGATTTTTTTCAAAAATTCACAAATTTTTTTTATGACTTTATTTTATAGGCCATCTTTTTAGTTTAATAACAATACCAAGTATTTTATTTTCCCTCTGCTAGAACAAAACTACAAGCGTTTTTTGTAAAGCAGATGCCATAACTTTTCACAAGATGTCAAACTTTAAAAAGCGTTTTACTCGAATATATCGTCAACCCCAAAAATTGGTTAAATAAGATAAAGTACCCAGATTAAAAGACCCACCCTTCTTTTTTGTAATATAATTATTATTTTTTAAATTAAATTTCATTAAATCTTTTAAAAGGCCAAAACATGCCCAATATTTTATGAGTCATTTATCTGTTCCAACCAACCAATCATATCTGAAAGCCTAGTCATTAGATAATCCAATCAAATGCATCAAACACCCCACTGCATACCTAACTCTATTTACGCTCGTCGAATCCACGGACCCTAAAAAGATATTTAAAGTTCCTCTACACACTTGATCGAAAACTGGGCCCGAAAAATGCCAAAACGGGGGGCTTTCTCACAGAATCAAAGACAATTGTTTTTTCCCCTTTCGAAACCCCCCTTTTCCCCTAAAGGAACGGAAAAGAGGTTGTGAGAGGGGGGGAAAAATGATGGTCGTCTCTAACACTGGGGTTGTTTTTTGGCTCATTGTCGCCATTTTTAAAGAATGTTGTCACGGGGGGGCCCCGTATTATGGCTTGCCGCAAGCTTTTTTTTTAAAACAAGTTCCGGGTGTCGCCATGTGTTACCCGTTTAGAAAGACGACACTTTAATTACGGAATGGAATCCCCCCCTTTTTTAAACCCCTTAACCCCCTTTTGTAGGTCTTACCCCCTCACCTCCTCCAACCCTCGCTGTGTTCTAGAATGCGCATTTTGTGTTTCAATGTATCATCTTGTGATTGGCTGTCAAGTGGGGGAAGGAAAGACCCTTTTACGGTTTGGACACCTCCGGAAGTGTTTAATAGAAAATGGAAATACAATGTAATTGAGAGTGACGGGTTTGTAGGATAAGGTATTCGATCGCATTCAGGCTGTTAATTATAAATTGGGAGGGATTAGATTACCGTTTACCAAATTTTTCTTATTATCGTTGATTGATATGTTTTTTTTGATGAAAATTAATCCCAAAACGTTTTTAACGAATGAATAAATTTACCCCATTTAATACCAAAATTCAAAATTTTTCTTTCCCGAAAAATGAGGCAAAACAAAAAATATATATATATATAAAATTAAGTCAATTCCTATATTAGATTAACAGAGAAAATTTTTTTTTTAGCACTTTTTTTTAAATATTTAAATTAATATACATATGTTTTACATAGGACAGAATCACAACATTTAAAGGAAAATTTATTTTTATTAATTATCATTAAAAGTATGGGATTGTCATCCAAAACAATCGTGTCTATTAAATTTCAGTTCAACTGAACCCTTTTAAAAATGAAAAAAAAAACCCTTTTTGTTTTGACACAAGTCCAAAACATGATGAATTTGGTGTGTATCTGTAATTCTTTTTTAAAAAATTGTTTTAATCAATTTTATTAAAATTTTCTGATTGGCATCCAAAATAATCATGGATATAAAATTTCAGCTCAGTTGAGCGCTTTAAAATTATTTTATTAAAGAGAAAATTCCCCCAAGAAAATAAATAAATATGAGACTTGAGTAATTTGGAAATTGAAGAACCCCATTTTACGAATAAAAATCAGAATTATCAACATTTTGTTTTTTAATAAAAATGAATTTTTTTTTAAATAAATATTATTTTGTTTTGTTGAATTTTATTCAAAAAAACAAACGTTTAAAAATCTTCGCATTTTTAAAAAAAAAATACAGTGAAAATCTTTTTAACACGAAACGGGGTACTAAAATATATTTTTTTTTGAAGGATAAAAAAAAATATGTATTCAAAAAATTAAACTTTTTTAGCATACATTTTTTTTCATTTTTGTATATGCATGTATTTAATAAAAATCGAAACAAAAACATTCACAAGAACTTTATGAAATTTAATACAAAAGTTTAAAGTTTTTGAAGAACAAAACATTTATTGAGTATTTGGGGGGAAAATCTGATATTCTTCTTTGCACTGTCCTTTTTATCATCAAATGTCAACAAATTGCTCGATGTCGTCCTTTCTTTTATTCATTTCACCATTGGAATATGCGTCTAAATAACTGCGCATATTTTTTATGAAGTTCCTCATTTTGGACAAATGGATAGGAATTGTTTATTCATTTCAAATTTTCCGGAACGATCAAGATGTTTTTTTTACTTTGAACAAACTTCAAAATGTCTTTCTGGGCCATAATTGGGGCATAATTGAGTACATACATTATCATCATCTAATGCAACGAATTCTTCCAGTAATACAGTAGGACACTCCAATAATACAGAAACTTTTTCAAACATTTCATTAAGTGTCTGGTGTTTTCCATATTTTGTTCATTCCCAGAAGGGAAATGTTTTTTTCCCCTTTTGCTTTGCGGAAAAAAACTGGCATAATAGTGTGTCGAAAATGTTGTATATTATTTTGTGCTAACCGATATTTCGTCTTAAGCGTATTTCAAACTAATCATGTACAATACCACATTATGGTAATATACCGGTGTAAAACTTAAGAAAGGTGGTTTATTTTTAAATGAAAAAAACATCTGGGGGACTTGAAATTCAAAGGGGAGGTTTTTGAGAAAAGGGTGACGAAAGATTGGCGCTGAAAAGGAAAAAACATGGGGGTTGGGAAACAAAAAAAAACAAACATTGAACGCTAGTATCGCGACTCATGATTGTCTATCAACAGGAAGAACAACAACAGATATTCCTTAAATGGTATATGTCCCCCCCTTACTACAAGGTTTTCTTCACCTCTAATCAGAACCAGCTGGGCAAAATTTTTGGGGGGAAATGCCCATTCCTCAATCAATATCGTTTTGAGTTGTTTTTGTTCTCCGGATGATTAAGCGTGTGGCAATAAAAACTCCCAAAACATCCCCACATGTTCGATGGGATTTAAATCTGGGGGGCACCCCCAATCCTTGGGGTTTTTCACTTTCCAGCAGCCCCCAACAGCAAGGGGGGCGATGTGGGCCGTGCATTTCATCCATAAAAAAAAGTCTGGGCCAATGGCACTTCGGAAAAAAAACCCCATGGGAAGAAGTACCTCCTACAAACGTCCCCGTTAAACCCTCTGTCGAAAATGTGAAGCTGGGGTTTGCCCCCTTTAGCATAATGCCTCCCCGACAAAAAATTAGGTCAGTAACGGGGTCTTTCCTTTTTGTTACTGGGGTCCGGGGCCCGTCTCTTCCAAATCAAAACGCGTTAAATGCTTTGGTACAACCGACTCTCATCCGTAAAGGGACACGACTATTTATCAGTTGTCCCGTTTTGTGCTCTCTGGCCCTGTAAACGGTGGTTGGTGGCCAACTTTCACAGGAGGCAGCGTTCAGGGGCGGGGGGTGGGCCCCTTTGTGAAGGCGGCCCAGTAAACCGACCCTTGTCGACCCGTTGCTGTACAGGTTTCTGACTGGTGTCTGACTGTGTTGACCCTTTTTACCCGCAGGATGATATCGGTCATCCCTTGCGTTGTCGTCCTCGGGGGGCCACCCCCAACCCTTTTTAACAGCTGTATTTGGTTGGGGAAAGCTTTCCAAGCGCGCGAAACGACACTTTGTTGATTCCGAACTCTGCAGCTACACTGGTGACAGTACGCCCCTCCTCCAGCTTTCCGATCATTCTTCCACGTGTGAAGTCGTCCAGGTGATTTCTTCTAGCCATATTTCACGAACTGACTCACTGGCACTTGCAGCGAATATGTTGAATTGCGTCTCCGTCCTTCATTTTATTCTACTGTTGAGCAGTGCGCGCCGACATCAAGCGTTTTGCGTACGCTCACATCGCTTCTGACGTTTTTCCCCTGATATTTGCATACGCATGACGTTTCTACTGACTTATTTGTTCACTGTACTGATCTCCAGACCTCCTTTTCTGCAATATCATGGCTATCTGCTAAATTTTTACATTGTTGCTTAAGTTTTGCACACCAGTGTATATTATACTGTTGTACATTGTACGTATTGTCTTATGGATAAATCATCAACTTAACCAGAAGTACTTGGTCATCAACAATATTTAAGTATAGTGTGTTGTTCAGACACCCATGCACATAAAATAAAGGGCTTAAACCGTGCTAGGAAGACTTTCCCCCAAATATTACACTTCCTCTACCAACTTGAAGTGCGGCAGCAATGCATGCTGCAGCACTTCAAGCTTTATGCTTTCCTGTCGTTTCCACCAAACTCTTAACTCATTCATCTGCAAGATATAACTTAAGGGGTGTTGGAAAGCTAAAATCTTTTTTTTTTTTGACAATTTGAGATTTTTACATCTCCAAATTGTATCGGTTTTAACCTTTCTAAAAATACTTTACTTTAACCTCTAGGGTAATTAGAAGTCCCTTTAAACATATTTTTAAATAATTGTTGAAACTGGGCCACGCCCATTTGAATGGTGAAAAATGTAAACAAACTACTTTGTTTTTGTTTAAAAGTTGAACGGCTGATATAAACAAATTATCTTTTGTTGTAAATTGAGCCTTTTATTTTTTTATTTAAAAGCCGATTAGAAGCCTCACTGTATACATTAAAATCAATTTATGTCAAAATGTAAATTTTTGATGTTCGATGTACCTTTTCTGAGAAACTACTGTTCACAGGTATGTAAATTTTTCATGATATATTTATAATGATGACTAATATATACTATAAAATGAGCTTTTTGTAAAAAAAACTCAAAAATTAATTTTTTACAATTTTTTTTTATGTGAAAAGTGGGTTAAATTTCATTCTGTTTGATAAAATATTTTATAAATTATGAAAAATAGAGGTTTCCGACTCCTCTTCAAATGAGATTTTCAATATTTTTTTATTTATGTTGCTCAAAAAGTCACTGGTATTCGTGCACTTTTGTGAATGATGTGTTTTATAACATATTTTTTTAATGCTCCCAATGGATTCTGAATCACCCTATAAACTCCTGGGTGGGGGAGTAAATCAGAGCGCTTAACATTCTAATTTTTATTTTAACTTTTATGTAGGAAAATGCATTAAGAATATATTGTTAAAAATATATTCTTATTTATGTCATTTACTGTAAATTGGGTCTTATAAACACAGCTTTTGAGCATATAAAAGGCTATCAATAAATGCTAGTTTGTGGAAATTTCTTTCTCTCCTAACATGAGGCTTAAAAATACCTAATTTCATCAGATTTTCCCAACCTTGGTAGCCAAATGATTGCGCCGGGCTCGCGGTTGACATTATTTCAATCGAATCATGGGCTTATGTATTGGTTCTATGCAGATGAGCTGATATACGCTAAATCAGTGCATCTCAAACTTTCAATATTTTCGACCCAATATTCAATCGTAATTTTCATCGCCCCTCCCATACAATAACAATGTATTAAATTCAATAATACTTTATTTTGACACTATGACTTTTGACAATTTGACTTTAACCTCTTAAGTGCTGCCAGCCAGTCTTCCTCAGCTAGTGCGTTAATTACCCCGGACGCATATATACGTCTTTCCGAAGTACGATCTTTTCTGTTAACTGCTATCCGTAAAATAATTCCGAAGGCTTTGGAATGCAATAAAATTACCTGGACAGTGTTTGCAAAGAATTTACTTATTTCAAAGGATTTGTTTATTAGGGTAAGTGTTATATGCAAAAATTAATTTTATATATAAAGAGCCCATGGGGTTACTGGTAATTATTAGACGTTCTTAACTTAGTATTGTTAAAATTAACTATGAAATGCATTGAGCAGTACTGATTATATGAATGTATTTTGTTTGTTTTCTTTCAGAAAATTGATAATTTTTTTTTAAATAATCTTTTGCTTTCGACTTTTCAATATGCTCGCGCTCCCCTTGTAGGGTTATGACACCCTCCAGGGGGGGGGCACGCCCCAGAGTTTGAGAAACATTGCGCTAAATGTTAACATTAATCAAGGCTTAAAATCCACTTATTGCCGGAGAGTGGGAAGTAAAAGTAATTAGAATGAAGGGAAAAATCAGGTGTTATCTTCACATCGCAAGAATATGGTCAAAAATTTTAAGATCCATTGCCAATAACCTTCCCATGGACGTCTTAAGATTTCCTGAGGTTCTGGGCCCGAACTCAAAAGTAGGTCGTGTACCCTACACAAATGTAGGCCTCACCTATGACCATTGAAAGCAGACAGTACATAGCATACGTTGTGTTGCTGTTGCATTGTTTCTAATGCCACCTGTCTGACGTAGTCAGATCGAGGCCCACGAAATTCATCTTGGCAAGAGGCTAGAAGTACGCCTGTCGTTGGCCTTGAGCCCCATACAGGTGACAGTACAAATTAGCTCGACGAAATTCCCCGAAGGAACGATAGATAGCGACACCACCGATCTCCACCTCCACAATTTAGGCATGGAACTGAAGGGGAGGGAAATATTCTCCTGTTCTCCTGCACTCATCGATTCAGCTCAAAAGACAAGCGTACGTTGTAAAATATTCGTACGAACAATAACCCGAAACAAATCAAAGTGCATGACTTACAATCGCACAAACCAGCCCAATTGACTGCCGCATTTTGACTGAATGAGTAATGAGGGTGTATGGTGGTAGGCCTAGACCTGTACGTGGACAACGGTCACCACATATCGCCATTTTACATATAATCTTAAATCTGCTGCAACTCTCTTCTTCGGAGTCATTCTTTTCTTTGTTTAATCATCAAGGAATTTACTTTCTTGTTCATGGTTGTTTCTCTTGGTGTTCAGTCTTATCTTTCAAATAAAAAATGACGAAATTTACTTTCAGAACTTCCTTGTTCTATAAAATATATCTTATTCAAGGAAAAAATGCCATCAAAAAATTATTTTTAATCTTTGGGTATAAAATCTTTAGGTTTAGGCATTTTTAATGTTTCTGCTGCAGAAATTAAATGATATTTGTGTACAGTACTCAGGGGCGTAGCTACCACCGTGTCAGCCGTATTAATGGTATGGGGCCCCCAAGCTAAAGGGGCCCCAACATGTGTAACTACGATACCAGTAACAAGGTTTTCATTTCTAAAAAAGGGCCCCAAAGAAGTTTTGATACGGGGCCCACACAGAGCTAGCTAAGACAGTGACAGTACTAGTAATGAAATGCTAGTATATTTAACTCAATAATTTTCTAGTTTTTCTATGCACATTTTTCATTGCTTGCATGTATATCTGTAAGCATGATTGATTTTTAATGGTTTTCAAGGTTCACCATCCTCTGCATTTTACAGGTCACATATTTTATGCACAGTCGGACCTCCATTTTACGATCCTCTAATTTGCAAATTTCTCTATTTAAGGTATCCGACTACGTTCGGAACCGTGATTTTAAAAAGCGAATAAATGGATAATTTTCATGATATTTAGTGTCACTTAGATTAGAATACATGTATAAAATTGTTTTAAGGACATTTTGACAAAAAATTTAAATACAATATTTTGGCAAAAAATTAACTTAGAATAATCTCTTTTCAAAATGCTCTCCTTTTGTGAAAAATGTTTCTATTATAATAATATTTTGCCTGTATATAGATCAGACCTCTCTACAGAGGCTCAACTAAAATTTTTGAAAAATTCGCATTATTTTCAGAGTTACCACCAATTTAAATAATTATTGGCGCTTATTTCGAAAAATTGCTCCCCTCTGTTGTCGTAAAATATGGATAAACCCACTTCTTATATATTTCAAAAATTCTAGTTGAGCCTCTGTACAGAGGTCTGAGCTATATACTGGCAAAATATTATTATAATAGAAACATTTTCCACACAAAAGGAGAACATTTGGAAAAAAAATTATTCTAAGCTAATTTTTGCCGAAAATTGTATTTAAATAAAAAAAAATTTCAAAATGTCCTTAAAACAATTTTATACATGTATTCTAATCTAAGTGACACTAAATATCATGAAAATTATCCATTTATGCGCTTTTTTAAAATCACGGTTCCGAACGTAGTCGGATACCTTAACGAGCTTTTTCCTGGAACCACACAAGAACATTTTACTGTATTCTTCGTTAAATAACCTCTAAATAGCGAAGTGCATTTTCTATTTAGTGAACTTTTTCTTTTGTTATTCGACTTTTTTTCTCCCTACTTTTAAAATATTTCTGTACATTTCAAACTATTCTCTCTTTTAACACATTTGATGGGGATCAATGACCTTGAACAGATTTTAACCAAATGCCTAACTCGCCTAGAGAAATAAAATCGTGTCCAATTCTGAGCACATTTCCTTTTTCCTAGCAAAATTAAATTTAAGGACGGATATAGTGATGTATGCTTAAAATTACCAGTTGTAAAATTAATGTATGTTTAAAATTGTTTGTAGGCTAAAATTAGAGAGAGAGAGAGAGTCATTAAAATTCATTAATTTTAAAAAAGTTCATTAAGTTAAAAATACAGAAAATTCTTGTACGTTTTCTTTTTCCTTGCTTTCCTTGCAGGTTTCTTTTTTTATGGGTAAGATATATAAAATAGATATGTTAATTTACAAAAAATGGTGTGTATGATTACTTTTTTAATAATATGTAGTGTTAATGAATTAAAATTTTGTTTATGTGGTTTATAAAGTATACTGAAAGAGGAATTTCTATTTAACGAATTAATTAATTTCTATTTTTTCTATTTCCACATAACGAACTTTTTTCGGGAATTAGCAACTTCATTAAATAGAGGTCCAACTGTATATTTAATTCAATAATTTTTCAGTTCCTTCTATTAGTTCACTCTCTCCTATATATATATATATATCTTGTTCAAATGTTCAGTCGTTAATAAAATAGTTACTATTCATCCGTTCAAGTTCAAATACATTTTTAAAATTTGTAGTGGATGACGTTTGGTGTTAATAGGGTTTTTTCGAATATTAATTCATTGATTAAATTCAAAAATGAATAAATAGTAACAAACAAAAATAATAGTCCAAAAGCATATATAAAAAGGAAACTTGTTCGTTGTTTTCCCAGTAGCGCAACGGACAGTGCGTTGGACTTCTAATCCAAAGGTCGTGGGATCGAATCTTTCCTAGGATGGCCTAATTTCTGAGAATGTTATTTCTTTTTAATTATTATATTTTATTAGAATAATTAAATTTAATTAGTGAATAAACAATAGCAAACAAAAAATAATAGTCTATAACACCCTATATAGAAAGGAAAATGGAAAATTGCAAGGAAAATCGCTTTGTATTTTGTCACTTAACATTGTCATTCTGTCATATATATACATATTTATATTAATTGTAAGTATTTAATAAAAAGTAACTAATATATAAAAATTTCTTTGTTGACCTTAACAGGAATTGACTTAACTTTTATTTGATATTACTTGTTAATATTCTGTATAGACACTTTTCTGCATTTAAGATGCTACATGTTTATCTATAAGGATAATTGGTTTTTAATACTTTTCACGGCTCGCCCTCCTCTGCATTTTGCATTCCACACATTCTATATTTCAAAATCCTTATCAGAATCTTTGGAATAAAGATAACACGCACCAGCTCTACTCTCTATTTTTTTAATAGCTTTTCGCCCACCAACATCCCTCCCTTTAAATTTCCCAAATCAAACAGCTCACAAATTGAGTTGGACGCTTTACAAGAGACATTTCACCGACCCAGTTCTATGTGACAGGAACAGGAGTTAGGAAAAAGTATTCAGTTGATACCTACGAGGCCTTTAATCCAGCCGCACAATCCTTTTTCGAAAGCGAAAATCTCTCGAACAAAACAGCGCGGATTAAAAAGATGGAAACAGGGAGGAGGGAAACTATCGTTTGCAAGGAGCACGCTCTGGGGAGGCCTCGGGGGTGCGTGCCTCCCTAAGTGTCTTTAAGTGACAATGGGTGATGTCTTTGACACCTGTGGGATAGGCGAGAGGTTTACACCAGGTACCAATCATACGCGCCCGGGGTATCCTTATTGTTCGTTTCGTTTGAGTAAGGGGTCGGCCAAATATGAAGTGAACTTGATCTTTTTTACACTGATTTAAAACTGCGAGCAGTGAAAAACGTTGGGTTTCGTCAAAATATTTGTAGCGCCATTTATACTAATACGCTTGCTTTCAAAAAATACAGTTTGTGTAAATTTAAAAAGAATGATGTACCATTCTTTATAAATGTTTTTGAAGGTAAAAGATTGTGTAAGAGAGATTGACACTTGTATATTAAAAAGCACTGTAGAAAAAATTAGGGTTTACAAATATTTTCAGTGGCTTAATATGTGACAGGGCTTTACGAGAATTTCTACTAATCCTCTTGGGGAATCTTTGGGTCAGCAATCGCGTTATTTCACAACCATTCCTCTCAAGAAAAAACTATGATATGCAGATTAGCTAGTGTATATATAGTTAGGTTATAATCGTAGATTGGAAGGAAAAGGAAGCGGAGTCGCTGAAAGCAGTGCTGATACGGTAAGAATCAGAATTTCGACGCTTGACTACAAGACGGACTTTAACTATTAGAATAAATTAAGGAAGTTAAGATTCTTATGTTAACATTGAGTAAAGTTAAGCTATTCGGATTTCGTGTGCTTATTCACATAGGGTTTGAGCTCTAGTTATATCACTCTAAGGTTTCCCTTTACAGTTTGTTTGTCTTTGAATATTATCTTTGGACATAATAAATTGGATTTATCATGGTTAGTCTGGGTCATCAATCTTTACCTTCCACAGATTTAGGTCGATTAGATGAGGAGGAAGCTTTCCCAGTGGGAGGCCATTACAAATATATTCCATTAAGTCTTTCATATGTGACCAAACCCTTCATTTACCACTAGCGCCACCATTCATAAATTCAAACGACCGCAGATGGTAAACAGTTAACACTATTTTAATTTATACAGTATTGTATATAGGTTGATGAACTCCTAATAAAGTTGCTTTTACTTAGCTCAGCCAGCTCGTTTTCTTGAACATGTGGATCAACCCTCATAATTTGGTGACCTGGACTTCACAATGTTGACGCGGAGTCTCACTAGCACTTCACAAGTATATATATGACACCTTAAACGGTTCCTAATTCTTATGCCATTTTAATTCATTAGATGCATATTAGACATTTTTTATGACATCACTTTCCATTGTATTTACAAAAAAATGCTAAATAAACTATCATATTAGAAGTTTTTGTTGACACAAAGCCAAAACTTTTGAGGCTTTTATTGGATAAAATAATTTTAAGGCTTTTACAAGGTACCAAAAGTTTCCTTATAGGTTCAAATCAACTTCATCCTAGACTGGTGCTTGAACAATGGAGAAATTGCGCGTTAAATCTTATAGATATTCATAGTCATCACGTGGTACAGTGGAGATGTTTGGAGAAATTCGAGCCCGATAGTCGAGTGGTCATGATCATGGACTCGTGGCCGGCGTTATGAGTCACGAGTTTGAATCTTGAGGCCATTGAAGACCCACTGTGTAGAAGGTCTGATGAAAGTTAAATCTATCGTAGCTCACTCCAAGTCCTCACGTTGGCAGTGGTGGGAAAGTTAGAAGATTGAGATGCCGGCTCATGCGTCGTTCTCATCACTTGACCATGTTTCTTGGCTTAAGTTCAACTTTAATTTTAGTGTGGGGTCTAACTGGATATTAACCTGGTACTGTCATGTATTAATAAAATGAGAACACATAATAAATAAGCCGATTCCTTGAAAATATGTGCATTATTAAACTTAAGTTTCGAAGTTAATGAACTTAAAAATGCGATGGAAATCCTTTCAAGTTCTTTCTGAAAATTTTAAAGGAAATTTTTAACTTAGTTTTCAACTAACAAGGAGAGGGTACGACTAAAGAAGTTCATTTGGAGGAGAGAATTTGTGTAATAGTAGTACTCCTTTAGGGTGTTCAGCCCTCAATGTAATTCCGACGAATGGCCAGTCAATTCGGAGAAAATAGCCTTCGAAATTCCTGCTTAGCTTTTCTACAATGAAATTTTGTGATTATCTCTATAGACGTATTGACATAGTTGGTAAGTACCTGTTTACCACGCGATCCGGCCAAGGTTCGAGTCACGCGAGCGATTTTTTTGTTTTATTTTTTTAATTAATTTAATTATTTTTACAATTACCTAAATTTATTTAAAAACGACTTATTAAAATTTTATATAATTAGAAAACGAACTAATAATATATACTTAAAGATATATATTATTTTTAACTGTACAATAATTCTTTATAAATAATTATTATACTATATATTACATATAATTATATAATTTTTATAATATTTTATTTATAATATATTGTATTTCATATTACAAAACTATTTATAACTAATTTTTATATAAAACATCATTTAATATTTATTATAATATATATTTTTATATAATAAATATTATTTATTAATAATTACATTTACAAAATATAATATAAATATTTATATAATTACAGTAATTATTTTATTTTTTTAAATACAAAATAATTATTTAAAATATTATTTAATATTTATGTATAATAAACCTTTTTTATATAAATTTATTTAATAGTAAAAATAATGAAATGAATTTAAAAAATGAAACAAAAAAAAACGTTCGCGTGACTCGAGACCTTGGCCGGTCGTGTGATAAACAGATACTCTACCAACCACGCCATTGCATCGGTAAACGTACTTAAAATTTAATTGTATAAAATCTAAGCAGGAATTTCGAAGTCTATTTTCTTCGAATTGACTGATCATTCGGCGGAATTACATTAAGGGTTGAACACTCTAAAGGAGTACTACTATTACACAAAGTCTCGCCCTCAAATGAATTTCCTTAGTCGTGCCCTCTTGTAAGATCAAACCATTATCCTTTTATGTACTATAACATTTACGGTGCAGAAGTGGTCTCGGTCTCGAACTTATGGTCGGCATTATTGAGTCATGAGTTTAACTCCTGATTTTATAGTAAAACCACTGTATAGAGGTGTTGATGCTTGTTAACCTGTCGGGGCTTACAACCATGGAGTGTCAACTCAGGTGTCGTCCTCATCTCCTGATCGAGGTTTAGAGCTACGAAAACCTTCTTGCATTGCTTTAGAATGTGACATTAATAAAAAAAAACAAATATAAAATATAAACAGTATGATAATCTCTCAGAATAAATAAAATAGGGTAAGGGTCATTTCCATGTTTTCTGGTCATCTTTGATTTATGGGTTCTACATTAGTTTTTACTAAAATTCGTCGAATTGAACATAATGAAATTGCCTACATGTTAAAATAAAATAAATTGGATTTTAAGGTATAGTCATGCATCTAACTCACATAAAAACTTATAACTAAACTCATAAAATGGCAAAACACGATATGAGAAAGATTAAATTAAAGTATTTTCCAGTAGTTTTTATAAAAAATGTGTACTTTCGTTAAAAGAAATAATATCAGTTACCTTACTCATTCCTCAAATTAGCAGAATTTTCTTTTAAAAAGGATAAAACTTTATTTAATTTTCATGAGTTTTATTTTTAGCTCATTGAAGACTGTAATACAGTTGAAACAACTGTCGTGTTTTTTGCTTCGTGGCCCTTTAACGATAACTATCTTTTTCAAAAAATAAATTATATCACTTTAGGTTAATAAGATAAATGCAAATAGAAAAGTTTTTAAAATCTTAATAAAGAAAGAAACTATTAATTAATAATATCTTATTTGGAAAAAATTACAGAAATGATGCATATTACTTGTAACATACATGATACAGGTACATAAGAAGATTGGGATGACATCTCTGAACTTAAGTGCACTGCTTGACAACGGTTTTAAAATGGCGCCAAGTAGGGCTGCCAGAGATAACATGGCTGTAGGTCGAATGCCTTGCAAATAAAATAAGTTGCTAGATCGGTGAATTTATCGCTCAGTTTGACAACAAAAACCAGCGGCAGACAGTGCACTAAAATAGGATTCCAGCAGTAGATCGGAATAAAAAGTTAAAGATTTTTTTCAAATGAAAAACGATACCTTGTATGTCTTCGTAAAAGAAATTAAATAGACTTAGTAATTTTTTTTTCATGGTTATGTTTCAACTGAATATGATTCAACTTTGAAACTATTACCATTAAGAAAAACCGAAACTTTCGTATAATACCACGGAACAACATCAAAATGAAAAGACATTGCCAATTCAAAAAATGTCACCAAATGTTGTCATCATTATTACTGTGTTCGAATGCAAGCGAGAGGCCACTGTAGCCAAATGGTCAACGTAACGGACTCATGGCCGGCGTGTCATGAGTTCGAGCCAAGTACCGTTGAAAACTCATCGTGTAGGGGGAGTGATGTACATTAAATCTGCCTGCAGCTCAAATGTCCTCTCGTTGGTGTGGTGTGATAGTTAGGATAGAGGATGCCAACTCAGGAGTTGTCCTCGTCACTTGACCATGGTTCAAAATTACGAGGTCCATCACTAAAAGCCCTTGCGAGTAGCTGAGCAGTGCGACGTTGATATTCACTCACTCGAATGTAAACGGGAATGGTTTTCATTGTTGGCTATTTTTCGCGGCATTTGGCACGTCTTTTGATCTGATGAAATTGGTCGACGGTATAATGCGTAAGTACTGAAAACCTTTTTAAAATAAAACTTGAGTGACGAATATCACAAATACGATATTCCTGTATAACTTATTAAATATTATATTTTTAATTTGTTGCCATTTTAGGTATTTCTGTTACTTTTTCATGGCAGAACATGTTATAAGTTTAAAAACGGCTTTAGGGATAAAATGTTTGAGTGGGACTTTTTAGTTAAGTTTTAATTACCAAGTTTTTATCAGTTTATTAAACACGTGTGCTGCAATTTTTTATCTGATTAAAAAGAAAGAGCTATTACGAGCGCGCGCGTGCGCGCCGTCGATGTACTGTCGTTTTAATTAAACAGTTGAGGACAAAGTAATAGATATTTTGGTTAGGATTGTGGCTACGATAGTTCTTGTTTCAATTTATTTCAGTTAAATAGACTGTTATAAGTTGTATTATTATCTAATTTTGTATCTTATTGCGGTTCGGCATGAAGTGGCTGTTAAAAGGAACTAAAATGGAAAAATTTGCCCATAATCGTCATCGCTCCTTTTGTTTATCCTCTAAACCCAAACCTGACGTGTTATGTGCTGGAATGATCGATATATAAATTTTCGCATAACCGTGTGATTCGTTTCACAATATTATAATAATGATTATTAATAAATCCATTAAGTAAATGAAACCTTATTTGTATTATTAATAAATAAATGTTTAAAACTGCATTTAAGACCCTAGAGAAAATTTTACCAAACTTATGTCGTGGTTTTGTGTCTATTTATCATATTTTATCTACGTCTATAGATGGAGTTACTTTAGAATCTATATTCTTAAAACTTTTTCTTTCAGCGGACCTCTTTCTTGTCCAATATTTTCCTCAGCTGTGTGTGTGTGTGTGTGAAAAATTCCTTTCTTTTTTTTTTCTTTTTTTTTATATACGTGCATGTATATAAAAAATACATATAAATGCATGTATATTATTTTGGAAAATATTCTAGATAAATAGAAATATTGATACTCAGAAGAATGTGGGCATCACACTGACGTAGCTAGTTCTAGTTGGCCCTATATCAAAGTTCCTTCGGGGTCCTTTTTTAGACGTGAGAGCCCTTGTAGTGGGACTGTAGTTACACATTTTGGGGCCCCTGCAACTCGGGGGGCATGTATCATTGATACGGCTGATACAGTGATAGCAACGCTCCTGGTGTATCATCTTTCTTTTCACTTTAGATAACATGTAAACAATAACCACAATTTTCTAAATTGTGGCAAAAAAAAAAAAGTCTATCTAATATATAATACAAAAAACTGTTTGTGTTTGCTACAGTTATAGTGCTTGTCTCTTTTGCAATGAATTAGTCTTTTCTTTACGTCATAATACTAAAAAATTACGCTTAAAATTCTGGTTACATTGGAATAAATATCTCTTTCTTTTACATATGAGAATATTTTTTTAATAAGTTACAATTCATTTACGAACAGGAATTCAATTAATGATTTAAAATTGGAATCAAGTTAATCAAAATTTTAGGGCTCTTGTGAAATCACCATTTTTGTGTCTTGGTTTTTTTTAATAACTGTTCGTTTCTGAGCATGTTTTGTGATCAGAGAATTCATATTAATTTAAACGTTTTTTAAAATTATTTTTTCGATTACATACACGACTTTTGCTTGGCATCTGATCTTCGGAAGAGGAAAATATGTTCAATGAACTTTTGAAATTTTTATTTCACAAATTATCACAAAAATTTCTTTCATTAGAAAACTCCAACTTCTGTACAATCTTATTAATTTCAGGTAGTTTAACATTAAAAAGTTTATTTTTATGTATTATAGACATGTATATATGAAGCATATTGTCATTTATCTTCAACAAAGAATTAAATTGCGTATCGTTATTATTAAATACAAATGATGATGTAACAAAATCTTTAAGATCATTTGCATTTATATGATAATGAAATATGCAATCTGTGCATTGACCTTGATAATAATAATAATATATCGATATTTTCTCGAGCGAGGTTCGTAGATGTGAATTTTTTCCACAAAAACGCTAAATCGGGCTTACGCTTCTAAGAGACGGCCGCAGTGGCCTAGTAGTCAAGGCCACGGACTCTAGGCCGGCGTGTCATGAGCTCGAGCCTAATGCCGCTGAAGACCCACCACGTAGAGGGGCCAATTTACGTTAAACATGTCAAGGCTCAGACATCCTCCCGTTGGTGTGATGTGGAAGTTAGAAAGTCAGGCGTCGTCCTCGGTACTTGACAATGGTTCAAAAGTGCGAGGTTCGTTGCCAATAACCCTTGTGTAGCTTTATAGCCTGAAGTTAATATATACTCACTCACTATACTTCTAAGAGTCCAATCGGAATCCAATTCAATCCAATCATAAAATCATAAGAAAAAAGTTATAGCTCCATTAAGGTATCCGACTACGTTCGGAACCGTGATTTTGCAAAAGCGTATAAATGGATAATATTTATGATATTTAATGTCACTTAGATTAGAAAATGTATACAAAATTGTTTTAAGAATAGTATTACAATAAAAAATTATTTAAGTACAATATTTTGACAAAAAATGAACGTATAGAATGACCCGTTTTCAAAATGTTCTCCTTTGTGAAAAATGCTTCTATTATAATAATATTTCCCTGTATATTCTGACCTCGGGTTACAGAGGCTCAACTAAATTTTTTTGAAAATACAACTTGGGGAAGTGGGCTTATATCTATGTTTTACGACGACAGGGGGGAAAAATTTTTTAAAAAAAAAACGCCGATCATTTTTTCCCAATGGGTTGTAACCCCGAAAATAATGGGGAATTTTTTAAAAAATCAAAATTGAGCCTTTTTTGTACAGAGGTCGAAGGCTATAGGGGGGGAAAAAATATTATTATAATAGAAGTTTTTTTCAAAAAAGGAGCAAATTTTTAAAAAAATTTTCTAAGTTAATTTTTGCCAAAAATAAAATTTAAAAATTTTTTTTGTCAAAAATTGCCCTTTAAAACAATTTTATACATGTATTCTAATCTGGTGCCCAAAAATTTGAAAATTATCCATTTATCCCTTTTTTAAAATCACGGTTCCAAGAAATCCAAACCCAATTTTAAAAAAATTTTTAAATTAACCCCAGATTTTAAATTTTTGGTAAGCCCCTGGCGTTCAAAAAGGAGGGAAAGGTTTTAAGGGAAGGTTACCCCCTGGAAAACCCCCCAAATTCTAAGAGTTTGAAGGATGGGGGCCCCTTTCATCCCCCAAAATTCCGCTCGAAAAAACCCCCCCTTCCCCCTCCCCCAAGGGTTTTTTTCCCGATCGAAAGGTTGGGGCCCTTTTAATTTTTCCAAAAAGACAAACCTCCCGGGTTTTTAAGGGAAAATTTTAATTTTAAAATTTTAAAATTAATTTTTCCCGAACCCGTTTTAAAAGGGTATAAAAGTGGGTTTTTTTGGAAATTTTGGTTTGAAAAGGAAAATTTTGGAAAAAGGGGGTAATTTAATTTTTTTGTTTCTTTCCCCTTTTTTTGAATCCAAAAAATTTTTTAATTTGGAAAGTTTTAAAATTTTTTTTAAAAAAGTTGGTATGAACAAGGAAAATATTGGTTTAAAAATCTTATTTTTCTGTTTTGGTTTCCCTTTTCAAATTTAAAAAAGCTTCTAAAAAAAGGTTTTAAAAATTTTTAAATGCACTTTTTTCCGTTAAAATTAATTGTATGTTTCAAAAAAAAAATTTTTTATTAAAAATATTTTGAAAAAATTAATTTAAAATTCCTATTTTTTTTCAAACATTCTTCTGTTATGAAAAATGCTTCTATAATAATAATAATATTTTGTGCTCATATATAGCAAAAGATTTTCTCCAGAGAGCCTGAACTAAGAATCTTGAAAAATTAACATTATTTTCAGAGTTGCTGTCAATCGAAATAATTATTGCTGTTTCTTTTGGTAAAATTTCTCCACTCTGATGTATTAAAATATGGATAAATATACTTCTAAGCTATATATTTCAAAAATCTTAGTTCAGGCTCTGTACAGAGGTCTTTAATTTAATAATTCTTTGATTCTCTTAACTTAAAAAAAAAAATCAAATGATTTTCTTTAAATCTGTTAGTAGAAATTAACAATATTTTATTGTTTTGTAGAATATTTTTTATGAAATTTTTAAAGTTTTTATAGGCTATAAATTCATTAATTATACAAATAGCATATGATTTTTTTTTGTCACTTCTTTCATTTTAAATATGGATTCTAGCAAAAGTAGGCTTTGCTTAGTGGGGTTTTTTTTTCTTCTATTTTTTCAAAAAATTCTTTCTTATATAATGAACGTAACAACCGGTATAAGGGTTAGTGACGCTGACTGCAGTGCCGTTGGGACTGGGTTCGAATCCCGGAGAAGACATGGATGTTTTTAAATGTATAGTGCCTTTGCGGCATGGGGGGTCCCTTAAATAGCCGTCGAGCCCCAAGCCCCTTCCTCGTGGGGGAAGGGGGAAGAGGGGGGGGGCCCCTGGCGACACCCGGGGTTTTTTCTCCCTGGGGTAGGGGGGAAACCCCGAGCAAAACGTACTGTCACCTGCATGGTGCTCAAAGCTAAGGTTAACGACAGGCGAAAAAATTTCCCAACCCCCCTTAGCCTCGATGAAACCCCGGGGCCTTACCCAAACTTCGTCAGGCAGGTGGCGTTAGTCACAACACACACGAAGAAGGAAACCAATTTTTTTTGTATTCACATTAATTTTAAAAAAAAAACTGGACAAATATAAATTTGGTTAAAGTTTTCAAATTTTTTTTAAAAAAAAAAAAATAAAACAAAATTTTCAAGTATTTTTTTTTCGGAAAAGCGTATCATACATACTCTAAAATTCTTTCGAATTATTTTTATTAAAAAAAAATATACCATATTTTCCATTTCATAATGACCAAAACCCCTTATCCTTAAATCTAATGCATGACAGTGTCTCTGAATAAATTCCGTTGCATCTTTTAAAAATTTTCACATATGATATTCATTCATTATCACCATTTTTTCCTTGTATTTACAGTCATTTTTTTTCCTCTAATAATTTCTGAAGAGAAGGTAGAATCAATGGACTTTGTTATATTTATACCATTGATAAATGAAGACAAACATTTTATTTTCAAACCTTATCGGCAAGCCCCTTATTGAGCCTATCTGAAGCCTAACGTACGTTGAATTACGTCCAGTTTAATATTTATAAAAAATTTGTTTGAATTTGTTTTATTATTGATTTTTTATCATCAATCAAGTCTTGTTGTTTTGATATGACAGCAGAGATTTCTTAAATATTGAATTTAAATTGAATTCAGATAATTTCTTTTGGCCTAAATTCGTGTTGGCGGGACGTAACGGAAAATATTGGGGCCCTCCCCTATAGTTTTGGGCCCCAAAGCAAAATTTTTAAAAAAGGTTTGGGAAGCCCCGGGCCCCCCAAGGATCCCCCCAAACCCCCCCCCTGCGATGGGGAGGTTGGGGGAGTGAAATTTTAAAAGCCACTGTTTGATGGTCCCATAATAAATGTTTTTTCCCCGCGTGCTCACCATTGAATTCAAAACGGGAGGGTTAGGCTTATACTTTTTTTGCCGGGAAAAAAAATTAGGTACAATTTAAAAAATTGATTAAAAGGATAAAATGTTAAAATTTTAAAAAATTTTGAAACATTTTTTAAAAAAATTTAAAAAATTTTTTATATTTCATTGTTACTTTTATATCACGTGCATTTTTTTTACCTATCGCGTTGTTATTGTTGGCAAATATATATCTTTTTAAAAAAGAAAGTTTTTCCCCAAAAAAAAATTTTAAAAAAGGGAAAAACGCATGAACTGATTGGCTGAAAACACGTCTTGTATTTATCAATGGATCAGGGGCATGCAAGGTTTGGGGGGGGGGCCGGATCCTTCCCCCCGCCCCCTTTATTTTATTTTCTTCGGTTGATTCTAATCCTACGTGTTTTAAAAATTTAATCAAGTATTTTTTTAATAATAATTAATTTTATTAATTAATGCTAATTACCTTTTTTAGTTCCTTTTACTGTTTTGGTTCCCCGAAAAAAACCCTAAAAAAAAGAATATGTTGAGTGGAGTATTGGAGCATGATACGAGAATGGTACTTTTCCCCCCCCTCCCCCGGGAAAAATTTCCCGCGTTTTCCGCCTTTATGTGATTTGGGCGTTGCAAAAAATTTGGGGAAAAATTGGCTGGAAACACGTGATTGCAGTTATTCTTTTTTCTATGGGTCAAAATATTTTTTAACAAATTGAACCAATTATTAATCAATTTTTTTAAAGTCTTACTTAATATGCAACTTAGTTATTGTAAAATTAACGTCCGTTTTAAATCGTTTGAGTAGTCTAGTTTCACCAAATTTTAACCAGTAGTTATCCCAGTTTTCAAACGATCGTCTTTTTGGTCCTCTGGTTACACAAAAAAATTTGCGTCTTCCTGTAACAAAATTACAATTTCTTTAGGGTAAGATACTTGCAAAGGGAAGCATTATTCGAAGCAATTAGCTGGGAAAAAACTTTTTTACCTTCGTTGTTGTTGTTTTTTAACTTCGAAAGATATTGAATGCAGACCTTTATCGTTATAACCCAAACATTATACCTTTGCCCCCCCCAAACTTCTGTTTTTTTCCAAAATTTACAAATCATTGTTGTTTCATATAATATTTATGTTTGTTCCCTCCCAATTTTTTATCTTCCCCTTTTCCCCAATTTCCTTTTTTCTTTCCCCATTTAAAAACCATGACTAAACCACTACATCCGATCTGAAAATTTTATGTATCCATGATCCCCGCCCCTATTTTTCCCTTATCCACCATAAAATTTTGGGTGCACCCTCCGATTTTGCACCCCACCCCCTGAACGAGAGTCCGTTGAGCATTTTTTTTAACAGCGTCCGACACCGGCCGTCGCGTTGGGCGTCCAAGGGGGTGGGGGAAGCTCAAGAGCAAGTATGCCCCCACCACGTGTTTTTCTATGGAAAGGGTATTAAATTTCCAAATTTGTTTCTATCGGAGGGCGACCCATAGGTAATTTAAAAATAGGGCCCCAGCTGTGGAACTATGCCCCCCCCCCCTCCCTCTAGATCATCCCCCCACCCCCAGATAGATCTTTCATAGGCCCCTTCCTGCAATAACACCCTCAAATGACCATTTAGCTGTTTGGGGAAAGGGGGTTTCCCCCATATGGAAACTTTTTGTTGCAGCTTTAAAATTTTAAACTGGGTGTTTTGACATTTTTTTCCCCCATTTTCCCTTCGCCCCTCTCCCCTTTTTTGGTTTTGGGATGTATTTATAGAATATATTTTTTTTTTCCCCCCGGGCTAATTTTTTCCCACTTTGGAAAAAGGCTATTGATATCATAGTGTTTCCCCTTTTTTTGATTAAGAGTTTTTGTTTGTTGTCGGGGTTTTCGCATGCGCAGTTTAACCCCCCCCACATCGATGTGTGATGTTTTATTAAAGAGCTCGGTCATTGGTCATTGCTATCGAAATTTAGTTTTTTAAATATTTCGGGGGTGATTTTTTTTGAGGGGTGCATTGAATTGGATTGATCGGGATTGGTCAATAAGTTTTTGGAAATCAGGAAATTTCGGAGAACAAAAATTGTCTTTTAAAGGGGGTGAGAGGGGGGTTTTGAATTTCTTTTTTTTTTGATCTGGGGGTCACATTTTTTCTTTTGATGAAGTTTTAAATTTTAGCTGATTTTCCGTTAAAATACTTAATAGATTTCAGAATAGGAGGAAAAAAGATGTTTCGGAATTCCGGGAAATTTCCCTTTTTTTGGGAAGGGGTATTTTTCAATGTGTTTGACTTTCAAATTATTTTTTTAAAAGGGAAAAAATGCCCCGGGAAACCCGGAAAAAAGTTTCATAAAAATTTTATCAATGATGAATCCTGGGAAAGGGTTTCCCCTTGGTGAGTGGTAGTGTATCGCGCTTCCCCCCACAGGTCCGGGGCTCAAATTCCTGGCTGGGGAAAGGCCCCATCCAGCCTTTCATCCCCCTTGGGGGCGATTAAAGAGTTTTTTTCTTTTTGGGGCAAAATTGATGTTTCGAGGGCAGACTGACCACATGACCGGAACATCTCCAAGAACCTTTGTGCCCCCAAAATCACGAAAAAAATGAGATGGGCTATTGCCTTGGGGGCTGCCAAAATTGAGTTCACTCTAGATAAAACTTAAATGGGAAAAACTTAAAAGCAAAATTCAAGTGATTAGATTTAACCCCCCGGTCGGGAAAATCGGTTTTTTTTTCCGCCTAAGAAAAAGTCCATGTGACCCCGATGGGTATGCAATTATTTTTTTAAAATTTTATTACCTTAGGGACTGTTTTGAATGTTCTTATCACTTAAAGAAAAAGAAATTTTTTTTTTTTTTTAAGATTTAAGTCTTTATGTGAGGCACACTATATTAATATATTTTTATCACAAGAATTGTGACTAGTATTTTTATAAAAACAGATTAGAAATTATTTATATTCATGTAAAAATAATTAAAAATAATAATACCAAACACAAAAAAACTTTAGGAATATCCGTATGATAGACGGTGATAGATTAAAAAAAAATCGCACATATCATAATTTGAAAAAATCGCCATGTACCACCACGTGTCCCCTCACTGGGTAGGGGTCCAACTGAAGATATCTAGGCAGCCCACCCCAAAAATCACACCACAGCGTTATCTACAGGCATCAAAGCAAATCATCCCCGTCTGAGAGACAAATGCTCCGATCAGAGGGTTAAGCTATTACCCCAATATACACTGGTGTGCAAAACTTAAGCAACAGGTGGGTTTATTGCCATAACTTCACGAAAATCATCTGAGATACTTGAATTCTGAAATGGGGGGGAGTATTATGTAGAAGGATGACGAACATTGGCGCTGAAAAGGAATACAACGCATACGGTATGGAATCAAACAAAAACAAGCTTTATTGAATGCATAGTATCGCGACTCATGATTGTCTACCCAACAGGAAGAACAACAAGCAGATATTCCTTAATATGGTATATGTCCTCCCTTACTACAATGGTTGCTTCGCACCGTCTCCGCATATTCAGAACCAGCTGGTGCAACATTTCTTGAGGTAGGGGTGCCTATTTTCCCCAATCAACATCTGTTTGAGTTGTTGGTGTTCTCCGAATGATGTAGCGTGTGGCAAATCGTCTCCCCAAAGCATCCCACACATGTTCGATGGGATTTAAATCTGGGAGTACCCTGGCCAATCCATTCGAGTGATATCTTCACTTTCCAGCAGCCTCAACAGCAAGAGTGCGATGTGGCCGTGCATTGTCATCCATAAAAAAGAAGTCTGGGCCCAAACACTTCGGAAAAGACGCACATGGGGAAAAAGTACCTCCTCACAATAGCGACCCCCGGTTCAACCCTCTGTCGAAAATGTGAAGCTCAGTTCCCCCGTTTGCTAATGCCTCCCCAGACAAGAACTTCAGGACCACCGTAACGGGTCTTTCCTTGTTACTGGGAAAAAAACCGGGCCCCGATCTTCCCCAAAAATCAAAACGCGTTGGTGCTTCGGTACTGAACCGACCCCATCCGAAAAAGAACCGATCTATTGATCAGTTGCCCATTTTTTGTGCCTCTGGCCCACTGAAAACGGTGGCTTCGGGGGAACTTTCACGGGAGGCGCGTTGGGGACGGCGGGTGAACAGGCCCTCTTTGTAAAGGGGTCGGCCCAGTAAACCCAACACTTGTCTACCGTTACTGTACAGGTTTCTGGCAATGGCGCTTGCTGACTGTGTTGCCTCTTTCACCGAGGATGATATATCGGTCATCCCTTCTTTTTCCCCCGGGGTGGTCACCACCAACCTTTCTAACAGTTTACCTGTGGTTTGAACGTTTTCCAAGCGCGCGAAATGACAATTTTGTTGATTCCGAACTCTGCAGCTACACGGGGCAGTCCCCCCCCCCCATTTTCCATCATTCTTCCACGTGGGGTCGCCCAGGTGATTTTTCTTCTGCCATTTTTCCCAAAAAATGACTCACTGGCACTTGCAGCGAATATGTTAAATTTCTCCCGTCCTTCTTTTTATTCACTGTTGGCGGGCGCGCCGACATCACGCGTTTTGCGCGCTCACATCCTTCGACTTTTTTTTCCTGATATTTGCATACCCCGGACGTTTCTACTGACTTATTTGTTCACTGTACTGATTCCAGACTCCTTTTTTGTTTCATGGCTATCTGCAAATTTTTCTTTTTAAGTTTTACACCAGTGTAGTTTATTTCGTTTTTTTCCAACTCTTAAATTTATAGAACTGTTATTAGTCCATACTTTGATTTCTTTTTTTAATTATTCTGCAAAAATCTATGTAAAAAATAACTATAAATTTGGAAAGGGTTAACAGGTGTGTATTATGAAAATCCATGATTCACAGGGTTTTTATTATAAATCCATTAAACTAGTCAATTTTGGTATAGTGTATTAACTTAATTTTGTGTTGGAATCAGTTCCGACACAAAGGGGTCCTCCCAGAGATCCGGGCAACCCCATAGCCCTTTTTTTTTTTCGATTGGTTATAATCCCATGTTATTTACGAAAATTTCTTATGTATTTTTTCAGTAATAATTAATTTTTTTTAAAAAATACAATTTTTTATTCAATAATTAATTTTGTATTGTTTTTGTTCCGAAAAAAGACAAAGAATATGTTGGGTGGCGTATTGGGCATGATACCAAAATGGGGACTTTCAACCCTGGACTTCCCCGAAAATTTTTTTTTGTGCGCTACTGGTTGGGAAACGATACATTTTTTTTTTTTAAAAGTCATCTAACACATTTTTCAAACTTCGAAAAAATTGAACATGTTGCTAAATATAATTGCATTTTAAAAAATTTAAAAAATTTGCTTTGTTTTAAAAATTATTCCCCAACCAGTAGGCCCCAGGAATTTTTCAAGGGGAGGGTCCCGGGGGCGAAAATTCACATTCTTTATCGGCTTCGATTTTTTCGATTTTCGGGAAAAAAACACAATAAAACTAATTATGGAATAGATAATTAACATTAATTAATAAAATTAATCTTTAAAAACAAATATTTAATTAAATTTTTTTATTCTATATACTTAAAATTTTAGTCAATCGGAAAAATCAAAAAGGGGTTTGGGGGGGCCTGACCCCGGACCCTTTTTTGCGCCACTGTTCCCAACCCCTTTTACAATATGTATTTGCAAAGTATACTGATTTTTTGCAAAATTGTCGGAAAAATATTCTGGCCTAATAGTCGTGCTTATTAAGTGGTCATTTTGATTCGATATTTTACTATCCTCACACTCTGAAGCTGCACAATGCTATTGGTGACGGACATCGTGAATCTGAGCTTTGGTCAAGGGACCACGATGACACCCAAGTTGGCACACCACTCTCCGAACTTCATCTGGAGGACTTTGAGCCACGACAGATTCACCTCTAGGGTGTTCTTTCTCAAAATTGGGGTGGAACCGAGCCAAATCTTGCTATCAACTATATGGTACACAAAGCTACGGCTAATGACAGGCATACACCTATCCCTTTGACACAGTGGCGCACACAAGGGAGGGGTCCTGGGGATCCGGACCCCCCAAAGCCCTTGATTTTTTTTCCGACTGATTATAATTCTAAGCATATAGTACATAAAATTTAACTAAGTATTTGTTATTAATGATTAATTTTATTAATTAATGCTAATTATTTATTAAATAATTAGTTTTTTCTGTGTTTTTTTTCCCGAAAATCACAAAATCAAAAAAGGGGCATGATACAAGATTGGTGAACTTTCGACCCCGCCCCCCCTTGAAAAATTCCTGTGTGCGCTACTGTTTTGACGCGATAAGTTTCATGGGTCGCGATTTGACATTGTCAGATTGATTGATTGATTGAATATTAACGTCGCACTGTTCAGCTACACGAGGGTTTTTGGCGAAGGACCACGTAATTTTGAATCATGGTCAAGTGACGTGGACGAAACCTGAGATTGACATTGTCAAACAACAACAACATATCTTCGCCCGTATTATTTATTTCGGTATTTATAAGTTATAAGGACCATGGTTTTGACTGCATTTTCGAGTTTTCGCCAACACGAAAATTGGGGGCGATATCATGAATTTAAAGTTATTTATATTCTAAAATCTATATGCCGATTACACTACGGTATAAAAGTAAGTTATAGCCTTCCAATAATAAATAAATCGTTAGACTTCTGTGTTAGTTCCCGAGAGACAATTTTCCTTACACGAAAACGCACAGCACGCTGATAAACAATGACATTACATCTCCAAAGGCACTTCTCGCCAATTTTCAACTGCTTAGCGGGATTTTTTTTTAAAAAAAACCCGTCGCTGTAAAAATTTTTCCTTCGGAAAAAATATATTGCATCTTCTTTGTTCTCGGAATTACAC
>BMAV01012777.1:10229-22738 GCA_019973955.1 Trichonephila inaurata madagascariensis
CTTCCTACCTTGGTTGAATACGCAACGTCCAATCCACTTCAAATATTTCTCCAAGTGGGCGTACAATGGTATGTACCTTGTTTGAATGGCTAGAGTTTCTTGATTCTAGGTAAGCCGTCAATCAACACTTCTATCTTCTCTGAACTGAACTTTCTCTAAATTGCCATTGCGCTCACTAAAACTTCTGCCCTTTTAAAGGTTATCTTATTTGCATCTATCCTTCGTTTCACTTCTTGGATTTGGGTTGGAAAAGATTTGCCATTAATCGTGCCCTTCAAAGAACACAGAGGTTATGTTAGAGAAAGGACGCGTGAGATTTCACACATTGAGACTACTCCAACCACCCCTTCTACTTCCTGTGTAAGAGGGCCTTTGTGCTTTTTGTGATGTCATAGTTACAGCCGGTTTGTAGATACGTGCGACCCTTCAGGTAAATAATTCATTCATTCAACAAAGGGCAAAGATAAACAAAGAAAACTTGGAGAAAACAACTTTGAATTGAATGTAAATACTAACAATGAAAGCTGTATTCTGACCTCCAGTAGAATCGAGCAAGAATAACTGAATATGCTTTATAGTTTGATTTTACATTACTTCTACGAAGACTACAGTAAATATTAAATACATTTTTTAAATAACTTAAAATTCATATATCGTTCTATCTCTATTTCAATTGTCAGATGAGTAGGGAATTAAAAAATTTTTTCATTATCTATGATGAGATCCAAAGCAACATTTTAGCTATTGTCTTGTAATTGTGAACTCCATTCAAGTAACGATGATGACACCTGAATTGGTATTTCTCTCTCCAAACTTCCGCACACTGCCCATTGGATTTGATCGTGCATCCTTCCTTTTCGGTGCATCAGAAATGCAGCTTACAGGTAGACAGGAAGAGGAAAGTTCGTGAACTTTCGGCAAAACGCCTTTTAGAGTGAAAAAATAAGATGCTTTTCATTTTTGCTCTGTAATTCGAATCAAATTTTTTAATTGAAAATACCAAAGAGCAACTTCATTTGTCCTTGCTCTTTCTTGATATTTGTATTCTGTTGACATTATAATTGGGTTTTAAATGACGTCACAGAAATGACTGAAAATGCAAATGAAAAGCTTCGGTTTGAATTCTACGCTTATTGGATGATGTATTAAAAATTTCATTTCTTTTGAATTGGGATAAATATTTCGTTTGTAAGATGTTAAAACATACCTAACCTGCTTGTTAAAAAAAAACTTTCATGTTTTATTACGTACAGTGAATCCAAACTAGGTAAATATCTGAAATCTACGCATGACCTTTCATGTAGCGCGTCTACAGAAGGACATTCTTCAGCTCGAGGGAGATGCACACTACGATCCCATTCAAAATAATAGATGGCACAAAACAAATTTGGAACAAATAGGCGAAGGTATTAATATAAAAAAGATGACTTTTTAAAAAGAAGTTACATTTTACATTTTTTTTCCCCTTAAGCACGAGAAATATATATATGAAACGAACCATTTTTAGTTATAGAGTGAAGCTTAGAGATGTTACGGAGTTTCTTGGATGGAATGTCTCATATTTCCTCTTCTAAACAATTCATTTTAAGGCAACATAATTAAAAATTGTTGTGATTTCTAAAAAAAATTATAATTGTAATATTGACACAAAATCAGATTAAAAATCGAAACCACACTGCATCTCAAACAGCGTAGTAACGACTGAGTCGCCATCTTTTGGTCTAAAATTAAATTATTACTGAATGGACAAGCGAGGAGATGTGTGTAAATAAAAAAAAACTCTTTTTTAGTTCAACCAGAAAATCGTTACAAATACATTAAAGCCGTTAAAATAGGTAACACATTCATTTCATTTTCTTGAAAAATGAAGTAGCACTATTTCATGAATAAAATAACTGATCGTTGGATACAGACTCCAAATAATTCGTTTGACATAAGGCTGGGGTGGGCAACTAGTTTCAGCTCGCGGGTCACATTGTAGGAGCGGAGGAAGGGCAAAGCTTTTTAAAATGATTGCATTCATTTTAAAAAATAAGTGAAATAAAATAGTGGCAGCTTTAGTCAATTGACTGCGCTCATTTCTCTTATTATCTTTAGCAGCAATCACGTTTAATTTTAGAATCAGTTAAATGAGACAAACTCATACTTTTCTCCCATTTTTTTTTTTTTTTAAATCAGGAGTGAGAGTGTTTGTTGAAATTTTCATCAAGTATATGTCAGCCGACTTGTATCTATATTTACTCTTGTTGATCTTCATACAAGAAAAACTTTACTCACAAATGACGTATTGACTCGAATCTAAGCCGTCATCAATTCTAAGCCTCAATTCTCAATTTTTTTTTTTTTTTTCAAAAAGTGTTGTCATTGATTCTAAGCCGCACCCTAAATTTTCTATACTTTTTTAAGAAAAAAAATAATAAATTGTGTGTAAAAGGTTCATCACAATATCCGATACTTAAGCAATTTTTTTTTAAAAAAAGTTTAATAAGAAATTTTTAGAAGTTAATAATTAATCTATTATAGCAGTATTACAAAAACGTTCAAATGAATCTATAATTCCTCTAACCGTCAGTATCATGTGATTCGTGCCTCCCATTGTCCCAGCTGACTTCGCAATGGGTTTCCCCACGAGATGTCGTGTTCTGTACCATCCAATGCATTTGTTATGTAACATTCTTTTAAAAAAAAAAGAACGCATTATAGAAGAATGTAAAATAATTATTAAAGACAGTTGAGCAGACAGAACAAGAAACAATTCTATCATTTTGTTTACGCTCTCATTTTTGTTAAGTCTATTGGTTTCATCCGTGTCAAATCCCTCTGCACTGTTTTCCTTTTTATCTGCGCATCCAATTGCCTCGCTTGTGTCATAGTGAACTCGTCTTGATACCGTTATCGATATCTCTGATGTTTAGGTGATTAGAAGAAAGCGTATACAAAAAATGTCCTAAATAAGAGCAGACAACGATTCTTAGGATAAACTGGAGATCAATTGCGGAATAGGATAAGTCATCGAAGCCAGAAGGGAACTTTTGACTTTTGAAAGGGGTAGAAACTCAATTTCTCCCATCCAACAAATGTTTTGCCTTCGAATCCGCACCCGATTTTCAGTAACATTAACAATGGAAAAATAGTGCGGCTTAGATTCGAGTAAATACGATGTATGCCAGCTAACTTATAAACAACAATTTCCCAGCAAATTTCTTCGCACGTGGAAATTTTTCTGCTGACAAAGATTGGTAAAAGTCAATGTCATAGCATTAAACATTTTCGTCACACTGATTTCAAGTCTAAGTTTTCAAGCTGTAACTAACTGAACCAACTGAATTTAGGCTCATTTTTTTTTTAAATCTTGAGATCTTGTGACGTCGTTTTTGAAAATTTGCAGATCATCTCTTTGTGTACTCTCTGTAGAAATACTTTCAGGTATTTTATGTTCCTAGTAAAAGAATTCTGTTTTTCTCATAGTGAAAAATACGAGACGAACCTTTGATTGCACACAGAAAAAAAAAATCTCGATTTAAAGTGAACTTTCTGACTGTCTTAGAAGTCTGCTAATTGAAAATAGAGGACAGTTCGAGTGAAATCATTTCAATTCATCAGGATTTTTTTTTTTAAATTTCTCTGTCTTCTGATTCCAGAAAAATTCACAAATACCTTATTGAAGATACTAAAGAGGCTCTCTGTATTTGACTTGCATTTAAGACGACCACAAAAATAGATCGCATGCAGTGTCAGAAAACATTATGCATAATTGTCGAATAAAATGAACTCCCACAAAATTTTCAGACCATAAAAAAAAACTTCATAAAGAAAAAATGTAGTTTATTCGCCAGAATAATTTATCTCTTGGATTTTTGCAAACCAAATATAGCAATAAATTATTGTCAGGATATCTCTTAAAAACACTTACATGACTTCCCAGCATCAATCATTTATAAATTCATAATCAGTCATAATTTCTGGAAGGAAATTTTAATATTCATTGTCTTGATTGGGCTTAGTTTGAGTACTTTAACCCTTTATCTACCGCATTATGATTTACAGCAGTTTTTTTCACTCAAAACTTTTTTTGGATCTCTACATTGAAATTTAAAGGATATACATAAACAAAATACTCCACTTTGGGAAATTTGATCCGTTAGAGCTAATTAATTAATTAAAGGTATTCAACTGTAAAATTAATTATATACACTGTTCACTTAAAATAAAGAATCAAATAGTTTTCTAAGGTCTTCATTAACATACAAAAAAATAAGACACTTAAATTTTGACATTAAGTATTTTTTCGGGAAAAAAATGATAATCTTCGCAATCCGCTGAAAGCGCAATTTCTGCTATAAAACTATTCACCTTCCCCGCTAAAATACTTATTATAGAACCTGTGTTGCCATATATCTTGGAAGAGTGGATTCCAAAAACTATTCCTGCTATACTCTGTTCCACCTCAAGTTGGCAGCGTTAGGAAAGGTAGGGAATGTAAGAATCCGCTTGAAAAAGTAGTTCCAACTAGTTTTGGAATTTAAATCAAAGCAAATGCACAGAAAATTGTTAAAAAGTATCATGTATTATAGAAATTGTGCGCTTAAAGATATATTTTAAGTTAATCACATCTTAAAAGCATTTATTCTTTAATACCTGTGAATGAATACAGTTGAAAACAACAACTTGACTTTTGGCTGACAACAACAACATTTGGCTGAAAAAACCGGTTTTCAAGATTACATTCTTCCAAAGTATTTGCGCCAAATCAACGCCATTTGCTTTGCGACTTGATAGTTAATTAATGAACATTTTTAAACATTTTGAAATGCAAACCCTTAAATATCTCGATTAAATAAAAGGATTATACTATTATCAAAAAACCTCATACACAATTTTAAGAAACAAAGTTTTCAAGAGCATTTTTTTTTTTTTTTTTTTGCTCGCCAAATATGCAGAATTTTATTTGTTATAGTCACACTCTTCTCCTAGAGTAACCCCGTAGCGGCTGTGATTTGGTCACCGTACCTTTCCCAGGGCTGCCAACTTAAGGTGAAACGGAGTATAAGTATCATGAGAATATTCGTAAAAATGTTTTTTCTATGTCATTTTAAAGTGAGTGCTACTTCTAACTACCGTCAGTAGATAAAGGAATATAATTCAAGAATATAGATTATTCTTTTAAACGACAATTTAAATCAACATTATTCTTTTTTAATAAATACGAAAAAGAACACATTTTCTTTTTCTTTTGATTTTAGCATGATAACTTAAGTAAAGTTTCGAAATGTATATTGTTTTATTTTATTTCAATTAAGGAAATGAAACAAAAAAATATCTTGCCCAACATATTTAATGTTCTCCTGATTTTATTTTGTTTTGATTTTTTGGAGTTTTTTTTTCCTTTCAGTTTCTTCAAAAAACTTGAAAGAGAAACTAAACCAGCCGATTTAAGAGTCATGTTTGGTCCTTTTCGTTTCCGATCCATAGGGCTCAAGAAATCAGGTAACACTACAAAAGTTGAAAGCGAACAATACTTTAAAAATTAAATGAATAACATTTACTTGGACTTAGTATTAAGCAACTATCGCTTTTTTCAGGGATCTTGGAAATATTTTATGTTCACCAATCCAATCTGATTTTTACCGTGAAGAGATAACTAGCCGATATCCCGAAATGTCAAAATTTTCATGCCTAAAGAACATTTTATGTCACACAGTGCTTTCATCTTATGGTTTTTTATTAACATTTTAAAATTAGATCACTTTGTAATACACTGCAAAGGTATTATAAAAGGGAATTATCTCAAAACGTAAGAACGTTTCAGATTTCAGCAAGAATTTTTTGTAAGAAATTTTTCCTTGACACACAGAGAAAGGGTTCTCCTCTTTCCTTTACCCAATTCATGTCCCCTTTCCCCAGAATTAGAAACAATCGGTTTCATTTTCTTCCATTATTGAATCCCATTTTTATTTCGAAGCATTTGGAAAAAGAGAATAAATATTGCAACTTTGATAAGAAAAATCTTAATGATTATTATTAGAAACTTCACTCAAATGTAAAAACAATCAGAAAAATTCTCTTTCTGGCTTAAGTCTCCCCCCTCCCCCATACTCAAACATGTTTTTTAGATTATCCTTTATACCACTTAAGAAAAAAACAAATAATATTTTTGATTTAACAATTTCTTTAACTATGTAGAATGATTTATTACTTACCCATTTTGTCGCAACCAATTTCATCAGTGAAATCGCCACAGTTGTTAATTCCATCACAGTCAAAACGTTGATGAATACAATAATCATTGGCACATCGGAAGCTAGCACTACTTTCACAGTCAAATCCTAAAGATTAAACTTATATGAGAGATTAATCAGAAGTTCCGTATTGCTTCTGCTTTAGTTTGCAAAGAAAGAGAACTTGAATTAAGAGCAAGAATAATGGGAACTGGGATAAATTTACAATCAAAACTTTTACTACAAATACAATGAAACTAGCCGCTCCTAGCCAGCTTCGTTAGGTGTTCCAAAACATTGTGTACCATTAGACGTTCTTTTTAAGTCAATGCTATCTAAATCCTACTACTAAGCTTTCGATTGTATTGAAAAATATTCTTATATTCCTCACCTTTTAATTTAAAAAGGACAGAACTTGAATTTTTAAGGCAGAAGTACATTTTTCATTCACGCCTCCCCCTCTTCTTTGAGTCGATTTTTTGAAACCCTATTTTTAACAGATCTCTGCTCAACAAAAATAACATGCTTACAAAACTCCTATTATGCTGGTCTAAATTCTCAAAAACGAGAAACTTTTTTTTATCTATAACGTCCCCGTAAGCTCTTTTTTTAGGGGGGGGGGATGAATTTCCTCAAAATTCGTTCTTAAAAGAAATCTACACAATAAAAAACATGTTTGCCGATCTTCAAGTATGTGATTGTTATCGTTCAAAAACAGGAATATTTGTCTGAACGCTCCTGCAATCCTCCTGGGAATCGATATCCTTTTCTTAACAGATCTCGACTCAACAGAAGAGAAACATTTTTGCCAATTTTCAACTTTGTTAGTCTCAAAAACAGGAATTTTTTTTGTGTGTGTAATCGCCCCGTAACACAGCCTTAAGCCGTCTTGCGAGTCAACATCCGCAAAATTCGTCCTCTACTCATCAAAAGTAACATGCTTAAAAACTTTCTAGTCTGTAGCTCTAATAATTCAAAAAGGCGATTCTTTTCTTACCTATAACATCCCCGTAACCTCCGACAACCCCCCTCAGAAGTCGATAAACGCAAAACCTGTTCTTAATGTATCTCTACTCAACAAAAGAAACATGTTTGCAAATTTTCCTTTTTATAAGTTCAAAAGCAGAATTTTTTTTTCTATAACTCCCCTGCAACATACCCGCAAAGCCCCTTGGGAGTCGATTTCCCTTAGCGAATCTCTACACATCAGAAGAAACATGCCTGTCAAATTTCAAGTCTGTGTAATAGTTCAAAAACGCAAATTTTTACCGTAAGTGCCCTTGTACCCCCTGTCATCTCACTTGAAAGTCGATCTCCGTAAAATCCGATTTTAACGGATATCTACTCAACAATGGACCGGATTTCAAGTATTATAGCTCAAATAAGGAAATTTTTTTTATCTATGACGCCCTTGGGAATAGATTTCCTCCAAAACTATTCTATTCAGCTAATGTACTTAACAAAAGAAACACGTGTTTCAAATTTAAAGTTCTATTTCTAAAGGCAGATTATAAACAGTTACAGCAGAGAACAAGTCTAAAGAAAAAAGAAAACAGAATAGAACAAAAAAAAAAAAATAAATAAATAAAGCTGAAACAGAGTTCATTAATCCAACATATCTCCCAGTAACGCTCGATGAGAGCCGTCTTACGCAGAGAGTGGAGAACAACTCGACTTGGGCTCAATAAACAAAGTTTCACTTGAGGTGGGCCGCAAAAAAAAATCTATATTCATAGAAGCGTTGGTTTAGTTCGAATAAACATAGAGAGAAAAGAACAAGAAAAATTGAATGCTTACGTCCTGAGACATGACATCTCTTCTCTGCTACTTTCTTTACTATTTCGAGAGAACATTATTTTATTTTATTATTTATTGTGTGCCAATAGATGGGTCGGGCCGCAGCACCTCCTAAGGCGACTGAAATGAGAGAGGCTTGTGACGTCACACATAGTTAGGTACAGAAAATCTGCTTGTGTTAGACCAGGACTCGCCTACGCCATTATGGTGCTTAGAGCTGAGTTGTTTGCTGCTTTCTACATTTTTTTTTTTTTTTTTTTTTGACGATTTTGAGAGAATTAAATTTGATAAGTAAAGAAAATTATGTCTACACTTGCGCAGCTCCAAATTGTAATTGCAGTTATAGGTACTACAGCAGTCCAAATGTTTACATTTGAAACAAAGGACCCCCTTCAAAGAAAATGGATTACAGCTACATGTAGAAAAAATTTTGCTCCATCAAAGAATTCAAAGGCAAGTTATTTAACTTTATTCTATTTATGGAAATTGTAATAATATCTTAATTTTAAAAGTCTGCTGATAACTTTAGTAGGTTGTTCGATAAGACATTTGAGTTTCTTACATAAACATTGGTAATTCATTTTTGTTTATCTGTTTATTATTTTACGACAATAGCGTTTTGTTTATCAAACAAATATTTTGTAGCCGTAATAAGATTTATGTGTTTAAAAATGAGCCCAAACCAGCATTGTTAATGAGGCAAAAACTATCTAGTGTTTTTGCTCTTGCAAACAAATATTTTTGTATTGTTTACCAAAAACTCTTTTCACAGAATCAACAAAAATACCTTTAGTATTAATAGTGTGTAAGTAAAAGAAAACCATTTATGATGCAAAGCTCATAGTCATTGTAAATATGGACATAAGTAAACATTTATTAATTATTTTGTATTTTCATATGACAAATACAAAATGCATAACACATTCACAAAAAAAAGCTAGTTGATATCTGAACTATTAGGATGACTTTAAAAGTAAGGAAAAAATACAGGTGTAAAAATAAGCCGAAAACAGATAAACACGACTCAGCGTTAACATCACATCTGGCACCTAAAGCTTGATTGCTACGACAGCAAGTGTCGGAGAAGGCACTGTGTGTATTTAGAGGTAGTGAGTACCGCGATTTCCAAGCCTTTAATGACAATACTCAGTTTCTCCTTTCTAGAATTGTTTGCATTAATGTAGACTGCGTAGTTTCCCGACAAGAAGGATTTCATTGTATCAAGTTTGCTTTGATGGCAACCATATGCAGGCAAAATAAACAAAAATTTCATTAAATAAATGAGAAAAAAAAACAAAATTTTGTATAAAAGCGTTGTCAATTTTTTTTTTTTTTTTTTTTTTTTTTTTTTTTTTTTTGTTTTAACAAAATTATTTCGGTATTTCCAACAAAAATTCCATTCAAAATTACAAAAAATCAAATTATCAGAGCAATTTTTGTTGATTGAGATAAATCTTTTCTGTCGATGCATAGTAATATATTTATTTTTAATTTTAGGTTTGTTAATTATACTTTACTGGTGATACAATACGAAGAAACATAGAAGCTTATGACGAAAAAACCGAGGAGGAAATATGGTTGCCCTTAAAGCGTTTCAGTTTACAAAATTTTACTGTGCCAATTTTTCAAACATTTCCCAAAATATATGTGAAATTCTACAAATCCCGCTAGAGAATGTCCTAAACAGAGACAACTAAGACTTGAACATTAACAACACTCAACCTAAGAAAGCATTTTTTTATTTCCAAAGAGGAATTCGAAAAAAATAAATCATTTAATTCTTTTCCAGAATTAGTAGAGTGTACACGAAATTAGTAGAGTGTAAGTACAGAAAGACTTCAGGACATATGGACCGTTGTTTATATAAAAAAGATCAAGTAATAATTATGATGCTAGACACGACAATATCTTCTGTGTTATTAAGTCATCAATAATTATAAATAGTTAGATTTTTCAACATATATAGGCCAAACAAAGATAGATCAACTTGGTAAGTACAAATTTTCTGTAAAAGTTAATAATGTTAGTGTTGTAAATAAAATATTACATGAGCTGGCTCTCATCGAAATGAAAAGCCCTCATATTTTTCCTACAGCATTTGATTTTACTGTTGATCTTGTGGAAAGTATGTTTTCAGATTTAGATGATAAAAAAAATTGTACTCCATTTCCTAATTTTGATCAACTTAAATTTTTAACCAGTAACAAGTTTTCTTTTAAATATTCCTCAGAAATTATAGGTTTTTTTCCTATATATATTACAATCCATATTTCCTAAAATCTATAGATTTTTTAGAAATGCAGAATATCTCAATATTCCAATCGTAGAACTTTGCGCAAAATGTGTTCATCTTTTAAAACTAACCCTTACACAGAACAATCAAACGAAAACTTTCTAGCATACATGATGAAAAAAGTAACCCTCTTAAAATCTGTTGACAAAACTGTCATACTGATGCTTGATGAAATTCATTTAAGATCATATTTCGATTTTAAAGGCGATAATAATCTTGAGATGGCATATAACAGTGAACAAGCTGCTACTTCAAAATATGTTTTCATGATTTAAAGTCTTCTTTTTTAAAGAAGTAGTTCATATAATATATAATGCCGGTTAAGAAAATCAATGGAGAAAAACTGTTTGCAGTTCTTAAAAACACTATCTTAGAACTAGATGGTATTGGACTCAAAGTTATAGGCGTAATTTCTGACACAATAATTCTATAAATCAAAAAGCAATATCCAACTTTTCAGTTCCCCCAAAACTGAGCATTGTATATCCACATCCTTCTGATCCTTCCAATACTTTATTTTTTATTAAAGATTCAGTACACATTTTTAAATGCATTCATAACAATTGGGTTGATAAAAAAAATACAGGTCAATGTTTTTGTTTTCCAGATTTTGAAGATCATAATAAAATTTCATTATTAGAAGCAAATTTCTTCACGCTTAAAACGACTGTGTATGACATATATAGAAAGTAATAATTTAGTAAAGCTTACGTATGGTTTATAACTTTGAAGGATTTATGTCCACCAAATGTTGAATAATAAAATGTGAAACTTATGCTTAAGATATTTAATAACTTTGTTATATTCGGGGGCTCCAACTATTAGGAGAGCAAAAATAATTTAACCTATTTTACGATAACATGTTATTTACGATAACATGTTTATTTTTTGGTAATTTTTAATGCTTGTTATTGTAAAGAGTGTGCGTGTGTGTGAATTTTTGTTTATTACTATGCATGGTACCAATAAAGTTTTAAAACATATTTAATTCCCATTTTTGTAACAACGTATTATTGAATAACTACTTTTGGGAGAAAAAGTACCAAACATTTAAGGAAAGAAAAGTAACTGTGACAACAGTTAAATAAATTGTGTAATCTATTTTCATGCATGTATTTATTTTCCTGTGTATATATCTATAATTATCTAGTATAAATTTTTGTCTAAAAATATATTTAAAATTTATTTAATAATTCTTAATGTTGTGATTGTATTTGATACCAATAAAGTTACTGTTTTTAAATGTGTTTGTCTTTTTTTTTTGCTTTGCTCAAAAAAAATACCTAATTTATAGCTAAATGAATTACATTTTTATGTATGGGTGTATTATTTTTCTTTCTATATATACATTTATTTTAGGTATATATCTATGCTTTATATATGTATGATTTATATCTAAAACATATATTTTTAACTTATTTTACTATAACTTGTATTGTTATTTATGGGAACTTTATTTTTTTGGTAATTTTTAATGCTGTTGTTGCAGAGAGTGAATTTCTGTCTATTACTGTGCATGATACCAATAGTTTTAAAACATTTAATCTGCATTTGTAACAATGCATAATTGAATAACTATTGTTGGAGGGAAAATATCGAAACATTTTAAGCAATGAAAAGTAACAGACAAACAGCTAAATAAACTGTGTAATCTGTTTCCGTGCATATATTTAATTCCATGTTTGTATCTGTAATCATATATGTACAGGTTTAACAAAAAATATTTTCGTCAACTTATTTAATAGTAATTTTTCATGCTGTTATTGCAGAAAGCAAACTTTTGTTTATTAATTTGATACCAATAAAGTTTTAAAACACATTTAATCTACATTTGTAACATTGAATAACTACTTTTGGAAGAAAAAGTACTAAAAATTTTAGGCAAGAAAAGTAACTGACAAACAGCTAAATAAACTGTGTAATCTATTTTTATGTATATATTTATTTTCCTGTTTATATGTGTAATTATATAGGTATAGATTTATCTACAAATATATTTGAAATTTTATTTAATAATACTTTATGTTGTGATTGTATTTGTGTGATACCAATAAAGTTACTGTTTTTAAATTTGTATGTCGTTTTTTGTTTTGAGAACTATTTCTAATTTTATTTCCCTCTTTGTAACTATTATGAAAAAAAATAAGAAAATAAATTTTAAAGCTAAGAAATATATATATATATATATATATATATATATA